>OY740794.1:67874586-67974586 GCA_963514005.1 Raja brachyura
AAAGGCCAGCACACCAAAAGCTTTCTTTACCACCCTATCTACATGCGATTCCGCCTTCAGGGAACTATGCACAGTTATTCCTAGATCCCTCTGTTCCACAGCATTCCTTAATTCCCTACCATTTGAGTTAGTGCTCATTTAGTCACCACTAAACGCTCGCCTTGAATCAGATGAATGAAACATCAACAGGTGTCCACATTTCGCAAAGATAGAGATTAAGAGGAAAACATTATAGAATTGCCTGTCCAATAAATTGGTTAATTTTTAATAACAGTCTCTGCTGCTCATTGAAGTGTTGATTTCACGTTCTACCGGTACCATTTTACACTGCATGTTGGGAGATATGTTCACTTGACTGGCTCGATAAACAAGCGCATCAGACTGGAGACCCGTGACTGTGTGTGTGGCAGCATTCTCTGTACGACTGTGTGGACAGCCTTGGCTGATGAGTTGTAATTTACACTCAGACCGACCTTTCTGTCTGATCCGTGGGTTTGAAGTCACATCTACCTGTCGACTGGTCTGAAGTAGTTCACGACAAAATAAACTGCAGATTGAACAGGGCCACAGCTAGTGCTCACTGTCTGGAAGTAATATTCCCACTGGACGAAGGATACAGCACCGTTACTTAACTACCCCTTTCTCAGATCTGAAGCTACACTTTAATTTTCCACATTATGTGTTTTTATTTCCATGGAGTCCCGGAGAGAGGCAATTAGTATTTCTAACCACTGTTAATTAAGATGAAAATAACAAGTTAATGCATCTTCACGTGCCGTGTTTACCAGCGTGGATAGAGCAGCAAGATGGAGTTAGTGCTCATTACAGATGAGATTAATTATGGATACTGAACTTCAGTTAACCCTTTATAGTCAAACATTTGAAATAACAACCAGTTCCCAGTTCCGTCGCACACTACCCAGGTATATTTTCACCAGTGGCAACACTGACAACATTTGCCTTGTGCTGACCCGCTGTAGAAGATGGGACATGTTTGCAGGTTCCCTATCCATGTGTGACCATTGGACAAACTGCTGTAATAATAATGTTAAAAAGTGTGATTAACCGGCTTTGTCTTAAAATGAATCTGTTCTACGATCCCAGCACAGAGATCCATGGCCAAGTGAGGAATACCTTACTGCACTATTTGTGCACACACACGCCCTCCAGTTATAGAGACATAGAGGCACCGAGTCTCACAGCATCTTCAGCCCAGCCTGCCTGCCTGCCTGCCTGCCCACACCGGCCAACATGTCCCATCCCCATATTCCTATAAATGGCCTGTCTATCTGTCCATGCACCTGTCTAAATGGTCCTTAAAGTTTGCCGTAGTACTTTTTAGTTCGTACCTTTATATAGTTACAAGGAGAGATCGCTGAATGGATTGAAATTCGGCTTCAGGGAATGAAGCAGAGGGTGATGGTGGAAGGAAGGTTGCTTCTCAGACTGGAGGCCTGTGACTAGTGGTCTGCCTCAGTGTTCAGTGCTGGGCCCGTTACTGTTTGTCATCTACATCAATGAATTGGATGAGAACGTACAGAGCAAGTTTAGCAAGTTTGCAGATGATACAAAAGTGGGTGGTTTTGCAGATAGTGAAGATGGTTGTGATTAATTGCAGTAGGGTCTTGATCGATTGGCCAAGTGTGCTGGGGAATGGTTGATGGCATTTAATGCAGAGAATTGTGAGGTATTGCATTTTGGGAAGTCTAACATGGGGAGGATCTACACAGTGAACAGTAGTGAATTTTTAGGAAAGAAATGAGAAGTATTTTGAGTCAGAGGGTGGTGAATTTGTGGAATTATTTTCCACAATAGAGGTCATGTTAGTGGATATTACTAAGGCAGAGGTAGATAGATTCTTGATTATTACATGTGGCAGATGTTATGGGGAGAAGGCAGGAGAATGGGGCTGGGAAGGAAAGATAGATCAGACATGATTGAATGGCGGAGTAGACCTGATGGGCCGAGTGGCCTAGTTCTACTGCTATCACTGATGACCTTATGACATATCCTTCCTGTACTCCATCCCGTTAATGGTCGTGATTCATCCCACCACAGTGTTGTCGTTTGCAGACCTGTAGATGGAATTAGAGCCACATTTGGCCTTGGTGTCATGTGTATAGGGAGTCTATTAGAGGACTGAGAACGCATCCTTGCCGGGCACCAGTGTTGATGATTATTGCAGATGAGACGCTGCCACCTATCTTCACCGATTGGAAGGGTCAGAAAGTTGCAGATCCAGTGGCAGTGGGTGGAGCTGATTCCAAGGTCCAGCAGCTTGGAGATCAGTTTGGATGGGATTGTGATGTTGAAGACTGAGCTATCTTGGATAGATAGGAGTCTAACGTGGGACAATTCCAGATTAATTTCCTGGATGGTGGGACTGACAAATGTTGAAAGAATGGGTCGACTGGTCTTATATTCACTGGAATTATATGTAGGAGAGGGGATCTTATAAAATATCAAGTGATTGGGCAGGCTAGATGCAGGGAAAACGTTCCCGATTTTGGGATTGTCGGGACCCAAGGGTACAGTTTAAGAATAAGGGCAAAGAATAAGTGTTAGGAATAAGAATAATGGCTAGGCTATTTCGGACGAAGATGAGGAAAAATGTTTTCACACAGTGTTGTGAATCTGTGGAATTCACTGCCACAGAAGTCAGTGGAGGCCAAGTCCCTGGAGGTTTTAAAGAGTGAGTTAGATTGTGATCTTAGGGCTAACGGAATCAAGGAATATGGGGAGCAAGCAGGAACGGGGTACTGATATTGGATGATCAGCCATGGTCATGTTGCATGGCGGTGCAGGCTGGAAGGGCTGAATGGCCTACTCCTGCACCTATTCCCTATGTGTCTATGCCACCTTGTTGTCTATGTATTCCAGAGATGGGTTTAGGGCTGGGAGATGGTCACTGCTGGAGACCAGCTACGTTGATGAGCAAATTGTAATGGACCAAGGCTGGCTGGGATACTGGAGTTAATATGCACCAACACCAGTCTCTCAAAGCACTTCATGATGGTGGATGTCAGAGCCACTGCCCGGTGCTTATTACGGCACATACCTTACTTGTCAATGGTAGTTTAAATCATGCTCCTCGTGAGCTTGTACACCTCAATAAGGTCACACCTCATCCTCCCGCTCTCCAAAGGAAAAGGCCCCAGATTATCCAACCTCTCCCCACATCAAGTCTGCCAGCCCAGGTAACATTCCTGGTGAATCTGGTTTGTAGCCTTTCCAATACAATGGCATACTTCCTGTGGCTTGGTGACGAGAGTTGTGCACAGTACTCCAAGTGTGGTCTTACCAACGAGTTGTACAGATGTATCACGATGCCCCAACCTTTGCGCTCAGTCCGCTTGCCCATGAAGGCAAGTGCCTTCTTCACCACCCTGTCCACCTGACTCGCCACTTGTAGGGAACTTTGCATAGAGTCACACAGCACGGCAACATCTCTGGGTAAAGGTCTCGACCCGAAACGTCGCCCATTCCTTTTCTCCGGGGATGCTGCCTGTCCCGCTGAGTTGCCGCAGCGTTTTGTGTCCCCGCCCGTTGATGGCTGGTGCTCGTCTTTCACCGGCGCCCGGGGGAGTTGGCCGGCAGCCTGTGGGTGGGGCGGCGATCCCTGGCTCGTCAGGGAACGGTTTCCTTTATGATTTGGAGCGGGTTTGGGCTGGGGTTGGCGCATCGTCACCGCGCTGGCTGTTGGCCTGGGGCCGCCACTGCTCCGGGCCGGTGTCCCGTCAGTCCTGGGTCATCCCGGACATCTCCGGCCGCCCCCCCCCCCCGGGTGTGGATGGGACACTCGGGAGGACGGGGACGGTCCAGTGACGGCTCGACGACGCTTGCGGCGCCAGGGACCAATGGTCGATGCTAACTGCGGATGAGGTGCTGGTCTGTGTGCGTGCAGCAACACCGCTGCCGAGAATGTCTCTCCCCGTCACTCACTCGCATCTTCCCCCCCCCCACCCTCGCTGGATGGAGGGTGTCGGGGATACTCCCAGTAACTCACTCACTCACCGCTGCCGCAGCTCTCCGGGCGCGAAGCCACGCACTGTAGCTGGGGACAGAAGCAGCTCGGGGAGCTACGAGTGGCCACCGGGACCTGACAGCAGAACTGGCCACCACTTCAGCGCCTTCTGCCGGCCCGCTCACCTTTGGCAGTGCTCTCCATCGGAACATCTGTCACCTGCCGTTTGCCGACTTCGCTCATGTCAGCGGCTTCCTGCAAATCCTCAAATTCCCACAGCCGAGTAACCTCAATCGCGCATCGGAATTTAAGGATATGAGTGAGGCCAGCGAGCGGCAGGAGAGAGGTTTTTATATGGAGCGCTGCCAGGGGTCAGCGGGGACCGGCAGAAGGAGCTAAGTTGGCGGCTGGTTCCGCTGTCCGGCCCGACATACAGTATTTAAAAACATAAACACAAAATGTACTTACCACATCATTGGTACACAAACTCCATTCTTAGCTCCGTTACCTAACATACACTTAAAATATTGACAAACCATATTTGAAAACCCCGCCAAGAAATTTGCGCTGCGCATGCGCAGTAGACTGATGCGCATGTACTGTAGACTGATGTGCATGTGCAGTAGACTGATGCGCATGTGCAGTAGACTGATGCGCATGTGCAGTAGACTGATGCGCATGTGCAGTGCAGCAAAGGCAGAATTTCTGCTGCCTTCAGCCCCACTTGAAAGTGACGGCTTCAGCCAGCGCTGACGGCACGTGGGCTGCACAGAGCTTCCCGTGTTACAAGTGCTGCGGATGAAAGGCACGGAGAATTATGCCTACCTAAGAGATCCATCTCTTACATAGGCATAATCCTCCCATGCCTTTATTATTTATATTTAGTTATCACTATGTTATAATTTTAGTCAGGGTAGGCAGTGCCTACCTTGCCTACCCTGACGGCACGTGCCTGGAAGGAGGGGATTGGGATAATGCCACTTGCGACGCTCCTCGCACGGAGGCGTGGAATGCCACCACATTGAGGCGGGGGGGTGGGGGGGGGGCGGGAGAGAAGTGGCTCGGGTGGCTCGGGTGAGCGGGCCGGCAGAAGGCACTGAAGTGGTGGCCAGTTCTGCTGTCGGGTCCCGGTGGCCGCTCGTAGCTCCCCGAGCTGCTTCTGTCCCCAGCTACAGTGCGTGGCTTCGCGCCCGGAGAGCTGCGGCAGCGGTGAGTGAGTGAGTTACTGGCAGTATCCCCCACACCCTCCATCTCAACATTCTTGCCCTCCCCACAACTTTACCCCTGGCACAGACTCTCCACACGCTGTGAAAGGAACTGTTCCCCCAATTGGTCTAGGACTAGGAAGCCTTGGAAGGGCAAATTGAAATGTCACTGATTTTATTTATTGATTTATTTATTTAACGAAGAGAGCAATCTGCGCATGTGCGGTTTAATTTTTTTTAAGCGGACTGAGTGCCTACCCTGAGTAATTACTCACGGCACGTGCCTGGGCTCAGTACACAGCCCTGTGGTGTGCCGGTGCTCAGGGTGATAGTGGAGGACAGGTGCGGCCCTAGTCTCACTGCCTGCGGTCGCTCCGTCAGAAAATTCAGGATCCAATCGCATATCAGTGAGCTGAGGCCTAGCTGGTGGAGTTTGGTGGTGAGCTTGGTGGGGATGACCGTATTGAAGGCAGATCTATAGTCAATGAAGAGCATAGGTGCCCTGTCTTTCCAGCTGGGTCAGGACAGTGTGAATAGCCACAGAGATGGCATCCTCTGTGGATCTATTTGCCCTGTATGTAAATTGATGAGAGTCCAATGATGCAGGGATGCTGGATTTGATGTGGGAGAGGACCAGCCTTTCAAAGCACTTCATTGGTATTGGAGTTAGGGCAACCGGGCGGTAGTCATTCAGGTTGGTGACTTTAGACTTCTCCGGCACTATGGTAGCTGTCTTTAGGCACTTGGGGACCGTTGCCAGCGATGGAGACATGTTGTATAATCTGTGTATAAATTCTTATCTTTATTCATAATTTATGTATAAAAATATATTTAATCTGAGGAGCGATGGTGCCAGGTAGTGGGAGAGCGGTGTGTAAGAGAGAGAGATAGCGAGGGTGGGGGGGGGGGGGGGGGGGGGGGGGGGTGGGCAGATGCGAGTGAGTGACGGGGAGAGACATTCTCGGCAGCGGTGTTGCTGCACGCACACAGACCAGCACCTCATCCGCAGTTAGCATCGACCATTGGTCCCTGGCGCCGCAAGCGTCGTCGAGCCGTCACTGGACCGTCCCCGTCCTCCCGAGTGTCCCATCCACACCCGGGGGGGGGGGGGCGGCCGGAGATGTCCGGGATGACCCAGGACTGACGGGACACCGGCCCGGAGCAGTGGCGGCCCCAGGCCAACAGCCAACGCGGTAACGATGCGCCAACCCCAGCCCAAACCCGCTCCAAATCATAAAGGAAACCGTTCCCTGACGAGCCAGGGATCGCCGCCACACCCACAGGCTGCCGGCCAACTCCCCCGGGCGCCGGTGAAAGACGAGCACCAGCCATCAACGGGTGGGGACACAAAACGCTGCGGCAACTCAGCGGGACAGGCAGCATCCCCGGAGAAAAGGAATGGGCGACATTTCGGGTCGAGACCATTACCCAGAGATGTTGCCTGACACGTCGAGTGACAGCACTCACACTCACCCACTCACACCCACTCACACCCACCCACTCACACTCACCCACTCACACTCACCCACCCACTCACATCCACCCACCCACACTCACCCACTCACACACACCCACTCTCACCCACTCACACTCACCCACTCACACCCACCCACTCACACCCACCCACTCACACTCACCCCCACCCACTCACACCCACCCACCCACACGCACTCACTCACACGCAACCGCTCACACCCACCAACACCGACACCGACACCAACACCAGCACCAGCACCAGCACCGGCACCAACACCAGCACCGGCACCGGCACCAGCACCAACACCAACACCAGCACCAGCACCGACACCAGCACCGACACCAGCACCAGCACCAACACCGGCACCGGCACCGGCACCAGCACCAGCACCAACACCAGCACCAACACCAGCACCGGCACCAGCACCAGCACCAACACCAACACCAACACCGACACCAGCACCGACACCAGCACCAGCACCGACACCAGCACCGACACCAACACCAGCACCAGCACCGACACCAGCACCGACACCAGCACCGACACCGGCACCAGCACCAGCACCAACACCAACACCAACACCGACACCAGCACCGACACCAGCACCAGCACCAGCACCAACACCAGCACCAGCACCGACACCAGCACCGACACCAGCACCAGCACCAGCACCGACACCAGCACCGACACCGGCACCAGCACCAGCACCAACACCAACACCAACACCAACACCAACACCGGCACCGGCACCGGCACCGACACCAGCACCAGCACCAACACCAGCACCAGCACCAACACCAACACCAACACCGGCACCGGCACCGGCACCGGCACCGACACCAGCACCAGCACCAACACCAACACCAACACCAACACCAGCACCAACACCAACACCAACACCAACACCAACACCGGCACCGGCACCGACACCGGCACCAGCACCAACACCAGCACCAACACCAACACCGGCACCGGCACCGGCACCGACACCGGCACCAGCACCAACACCAGCACCAGCACCAACACGAACACCAACACCGGCACCGGCACCGGCACCAGCACCAGCACCAGCACCGGCACCGGCACCAACACCAGCACCAACACCAACACCAACACCAACACCAACACCAACACCAACACCGGCACCGGCACCGGCACCGGCACCGGCACCGGCACCAACACCAGCACCAGCACCAGCACCAGCACCAACACCAACACCAACACCAACACCAACACCGGCACCGGCACCGGCACCAACACCAGCACCAGCACCAGCACCAGCACCAACACCAACACCAACACCAACACCAACACCAGCACCAGCACCGGCACCGGCACCGGCACCGACACCAGCACCAGCACCAACACCAGCACCGACACCAGCACCAGCACCGGCACCGGCACCGACACCAGCACCAGCACCAGCACCGACACCAGCACCGACACCAGCACCGACACCAGCACCGGCACCGGCACCGACACCAGCACCAGCACCAGCACCGGCACCGGCACCGACACCAGCACCAGCACCAGCACCAGCACCGACACCAGCACCAGCACCAACACCAGCACCGACACCAGCACCGACACCAGCACCAACACCAGCACCAACACCAGCACCGACACCAGCACCGACACCAGCACCAGCACCAGCACCAGCACCGACACCAGCACCGACACCAGCACCAGCACCAGCACCAGCACCGGCACCGACACCAGCACCAACACCAGCACCGACACCAGCACCGACACCAGCACCAGCACCAGCACCAGCACCGACACCAGCACCAGCACCAGCACCGGCACCAGCACCAACACCAGCACCAGCACCGGCACCGGCACCGGCACCGACACCGGCACCGGCACCGACACCGGCACCGGCACCAGCACCAACACCAGCACCAGCACCGGCACCGGCACCGACACCGGCACCGGCACCGACACCGGCACCGGCACCAGCACCGGCACCGGCACCGGCACCGGCACCGGCACCGACACCAACACCAACACCAACACCGGCACCAGCACCAACAGCAAGACCAGCACCGGCACCAACACCAACACCAACAGCAAGACCAGCACCGGCACCAACACCGACACCCTTGTTCTCTTTCGTCAGAAATTTCAACTTATCTATTGCTTTAGTGAAAGACCCCTCCGGACTAGTATTATTATGTATGAAGGTGAAGCATTGTTCCCCAAACAAGACACATACACCCCCTTATTCTGACCTTATTTACACCATTCTTAGAGTGACCAATGTCTCCAAGAAACCTCATTTCTTATTTTGTTAAAGCTCTGCTCTTCCCTCACTTCTTTGTCCTCCTGTTCAATTACCTCAGGGCTATTATCGAGTCATACCTGTGGGACAGCCCTCATGTATGGATTGAGATGGTACCAGGTAGATCAACCTTCCACCTGAACAGCAGTGGGTGATTCGGAAAGCCCACACATACACCTTGTCTCCAGGTTTAAATGATCCTTTCTCTTGGTTCACCTTCAACTGCCTTTTACTTTGCCTGTGCATAACCATATAAGCATATAACAATTACAGCACGGAAGCAGGCCCTCTCGGCCCTTCCAGTCCGTGCCGAACATTTATTTTCCCCTAGTCCCATCTACCTGCACTCAGACTATACCCCTCCATTCCCTTCCCGTCCATATACTTATCCACTTTACATTTAAATGTTAAAATCGATCCTGCCTCCACCACTTCTGCCGGAAGCTCATTCCACACGGCCACCACTCTCTGATTAAAGAAGTTCCCCCTCATGTTACCCCTAGACATCTGTTCCTTAATTCTCATGTCATGCCGTCCTTGTTTGAATCTTCCCTACCCTCAATGGGAAAAGCTTATCCACGTCAACTCTGTCTATCCCTTTCATCATTTAACAATAAGTTTGGTCCAAACAATAAAGACGTAACTTGTTCAACCTTTCTCTGTAACTTAATTGCTGGAACCCAGGTAACATTCTAGTAAATCTTCTCTGTACTCTCTCTATTTTGTTGACATCCTTCCTATAATTAGGCGACCAAAATTGTGCACCATACTCCAGAATTGGTCTCACGAATGCCTTGTACAATTTTAACATTACTTCTCTACTCCTAAATTTAATGCTCTGATTTATAAAGGCCAGCACACCAAAGGTTTTCTTTACCACCCTATCTACATGCGATTCCACCTTCAGGGAACTATGCACAGTTATTCCTAGATCCCTCTGTTCCACAGCATTCCTCAATTCCCTGCCATTTACCATGTACGTACTATTTTGATTTGTCCTGCCAAGATGTAGCACCTCACACTTATCAGAATTAAACTCCATCTGCCATCTTTCAGCCCACTTTTCCAAATGACCCAAATTTCTCTGTAGACTTTGAAAATGTACTTAATTATCCACAACACCACCTATCTTAGTATCATCTGCATACTTACTTATCCAATTTTCCACCCCATCATCCAGATCATTGATGTACATGACAAACAACAGTGGATCCAACACAGATCCCTGAGGCACCCCACTCGTCACCGGCGTCCACCCTGACAAACAGCCATCCACCATTACTCTCTGGCATCTCTCATTCAGCCACTGTTGAATCCATCTTGCTACTCCGCTATTAATATCCAAAGATTGAACCTTCTTAACCAACCTTCCATGGGGAACCTTGTCAAAGGCCTAACTGAAATCCATATAGACTACATCCACTGCTTTACCCTTATCAATTTCCCTAGTAACCACTTCAAAAAAGATTTGTCAAACATGACCTTCCAGGCACAAATCCATGTTGAATGTTCCTGATCAGAGCCTGTTTATCCAGATGCTTATATATATTATCTCTAAGAATCCTTTCCATTAATTTGCCCACAACTGACATCAAACTAACAGGTCTATAATTGCTAGGTTTATTCTTTGAACCCTTTTTTAAACAATGGAACGACATGCGCAGTACGCCAAACGGGCACTATTCCCGTTTCTAAAGACATTTGAAATATTTCTGTCATAGTCCCTGCTATTTCTACACTAACTTCCCTCAATGTCCGAGGAATATCCTGTCAGGGATAAATAGACTTGTGCATCATAATTAACTGTTGCATAAATATACTGCTTAAATCCTGCCTCTAACTGTTTCAAACTCGGTCCCTTATTGGGACCTCTCCATTGTGCCAACTGTATGGGTCGGCCAGTAAGCATCTCATGTGGTGTTATGTGGGTTATTCAGTAAGTTTGCATGCAACATCCGGAAGTGGCGGCGCTGCCTGCAGTCCGTCTGTTTTTGTTTTGTTGTTGCTGTCCTTGTCCTATTTTAGCTAGTTAATTTGAGTTATTAGGGTGTGTGTGTGTGTGTGTGTGTGTGTGTGTGGGGGGGGGGGGGGGGGGGGTTGGGAGAAACGTCTTTTAGTCTCTTCCTTCGGGGGGGGGGGGGTGAGACTTTTCTTCTCGTATCCCCCGTCTCCGTCTGCGCTGAGGCCTAATGGCGGAGCTGGCGGGCTCCAACTGCGACCGACCCGAGGCTCCGGAGGCAGAGCCAGCCTGGACTTACCAGCACGAGGCTGGCTGACCGGGGCTGAGGCGGGTTCCGGCGGTGGTGACGGACTGACTCGGGGCGAAGGCTGTGTCCCGGTGGTGACGGCCTGACTCGGGGCTGAGGAGGTGTCCAGGTGGTGACGGCCCGACTTGTGATGGCGGCCCGACCTCAGAGGTTCGGCCGCGGGTCCAGCAGACGACATCGTCGGGAGCTCCCGTGGCAACAGTTTTTTCCGCTGGTCTGGAGGGCGGCAGCTTCGGCAGCTTCAACCACCCCGAGCCGCGGAATTTGAACCGGCCCGTTCGCGGAGCACGGTTCAGCCGTAGGACTTACTTACCATCACCCGGTGGGGTCACAACATCGGAGGCCTGGATCGCCTCAGCGCAGAGGGAGAACAATGAGGGAAGAGACAACGACTTAAGACTTTTGCCTTCCATCACAGTGAGGACGTGCCTGGTGAACTCACTGTAGTGGATGTTAATTTGTGTTTATTGTGTGTTTTGTTATTTTATTAAATGTATGACTGCAAGGCAACAAAATTTCGTTCAGACCGAAAGGTGTGAATGATAAAAAAGGATACTTTACTTTACTTTAACATCAGTGCCAATGGCAGGGCATCAATCCAATTCAACTTTGTAGTTATACAAATCTTATGCTTCTTAGTCTTCAATGTTCCATTTCTTCTTTCCACCATGCCCTGTGACTACAGATGGTACACACACCCAAATCTTTGTTTTATTCTAAGGGCTGTAGCACCAGCTTGACTACTCACTGAATGAAAACCAATACGTTATCAAAACTGATTTCTGGAGGTCTACGAAACCTTGGCATTACCTCATTCGTCAGAAACTTTGTTACAGTCCCCGCACTTAAATCTTTGGACCGTACTGCCCCACACACCTGCTCAATTTATCAATCACTATACCTTTTTCCTCTTACCTTCTTTATCATATCCACATAGTCGATCAGCAGGTGCCTAAGTGGACCTTCAGGCACAGGAATGCGACCTATAGGCGTTGTTATTCCCTTTCTGACATTGTCCTAATATTGTTTTGAGCACATACCTCATATTGTGATGAAACGTGGTCCACCGACATCTTCAAGTAAGGTGACCACACCCCATCCTTTTGTTTACCCTCCTTATAACTCCCCCCCCCCCGTGCAATAATCTAACCCTTGTACTTCTGTCATAAGAATGGTCAGCAATGGTGTTGGTACTAACAATAATCCTTCAGTATCTACATACCCTTCAAGTTCTGCTTAGATTACCTTACCTTGCATTTGAATTATGTCCTCCTCTCTGGGGTCCAGATCCAAACTTACCTGAGGCGCATTAACAGCTGATCAGCCTCCAGATATTGTTCTGGCTGCATCGTCTGCACTTTGATTTCCCTTTACAATCATGTTGTTTCCTTTCTTATGTGTCTGGCATTTAATGACAGCTAGTGCCCCTGGCTTCATTAATGCCCTTATCAGGTCTGTACTGTACTAATAACTTTGCATGGATTCTCCGTTGCTTTCAGCCTTTCTGTTTCCCTACAGCTCTGAACATGTGACAGACCCCATGTGCATATGCTGAGTCTGTAGAAACTTCAACGTTGTCACATTCCCTCAAGTCACATGCTGCTCTTAAAACCCCAAATTCTGCAAACCGAGCTGAGCAAGATTGCAGGCAAGCTTCCAATTTAATTACCTTAAATTTTAATTCATCCTGTCGTACCACTGCAAACCCGGCATACTTGCTATTATGATCCCTTTAACAAGAAGCATCCACAAACAAGACCTTTTTGTCATCTTCATTGAAAGGCTCTGACTGTAAAACATTTCTCAGACTTGTGTGTCCTGCTTCCTTCATTATTTTTCTTAATGGCATCACAATTTCAACATACTTTCCAATCTAGTCTGAACTATATCCTGCCATTTTCAAGATCATCATAATCTGTCCTACTGTATGAGGTTTGGGAGCTTTAATTATCGCTTCAATTTGATCCTGCGCTGCAGCTTTTACTTTTTTGGATATTACTTGTCCTGAATATTCTACCTGCTGCTGACAAAACAGCTACTTATTCCTGGATACTTTATGACCTCCTATGCCAGCTTTTCCAAGAAACTTAAAATGTCTCGCTCACATTGCTTCTTACTGGTGGAACAAACCAACATATCATCAACATACTGTATCAAATACTTTCTCAGGATACACCATGTAATCATAGAACAATTACAGCACGGAAACAGGCCATATCAGCCCATCTAATCTGTGCTGAACACTTATTCTCACCTGGTCCCATCTACCTGCACTCAGACCATAACCCTCCATTCCTTTCCCGTCCATACATCTATCTAATTTATTTTAAAATGATAAAATCAAACCTGCCTCCATCACTTCCACTGGAAGCTCACTCCACACAGCTACCACTCCCTGAGCAAATAAGTTCCCCCTCATTTTACCCCTAAACTTCTGTGCCTTCATTCTCAAATCATGTCCTCTCGTTTGAATCATCCCTACTCTGAATGGAAAAAAGCTTATCCACGTCAAATCTGTCTATCCCTCTCATCATTTTAAAACCCTCTATCAAGTCCCCCCTTAACCCACTGCGCTCTAAAGAATAAATACCTAACTTGTTCAACCTCTCTCTGTAACTTAGTTGCTGAAACCCAGTGTCAGAACTGAACGAGGAGGAGGACACAAATGCAGGTTCAGACACAGGGCAGATCCGTATTCAGAGTTTAATCGGTCCAAGTCGGTACACAGGTAAGCAAGCACAGAAGCAACAGTATAATCTAGGAGCAGGCAAAAACAGTGGTCGAAAAACAGGCAATGGTCGAGTTCACAAAGTCACAATATTTCTAGAGGTGGAACGAGGTGATACCAAGTAGCATACACAACTAACTGCCAATGAGAACAAAAACACCAAGGGCTTAAATAGACTTAACAGGCAAATAACGAGACACAGGTGAAAGACATCAGGGTGGGGCCAACAACCACATGAGGGTAAACGACCTGACAGGAAATGGGACCTGAACTAAGAGGAGATATGAGACACCAAAATAAAACAAGATTGCAAACTCAAATACTAAAAACCAATAAGAAACATAAACTAGATCAAACCTGACACCCAGGCAACATTCTAGTACATCTCCTTGTACTCTCTCTATTTTGTTGACATTTTTCCTACAATTTGGCGACAAATATTGTATACAATATTATAGAATTGGCCTCACCAATACCTTGTAGAATTTTAACATTACATCCCAACTTCTATACTCAATGCTCTGATTTCTAAAGGCCGGCACACGAAAAGCTTTCTTTACCACCCTATCTACATGAGATTCCTCCTTCAGGGAACTATGCACAGTTATTCCTATATCCATCTGTTCAACTGCATTTCTCAATTCGCTACCATTTACCATGTACGTCCTATTTTGATTTTGTCCTGCCAAGATGTAGTACCTCACACTTATCAGCATTAACCTCCATCAGCCATCTTTCAGCCCACCCTTCCAAATGGCCAACAACTCTCTGTAGACTTTGAAAATCTACTTCATTATACACAACACCACCTATCTTAGTATCATCTGCATACTTACTAATCCAATTTACCACACTATCATCCAGATCATTGATGTATATGACAAACAACAATGGACCCAACACAGATCCCTGAGGCACCCCACTAGTCAACGGCCTCCAACCTGACAAACAGCCATCCAACATTAATCTCTGGCATCTCTGCTACGACAAATCTACCTTTAACATCTGATTAAAACATGGGGCGAGTATTTAAATCCCTGCGGCATCCTAGCCTAGGTGTATTCAATACTTGTTCTTAATGTTCCTGTCATAGCTATGTTCACCACTATCTTAATATAATTATTATTTCCTGATTACCATACCTGTTCACCTCCCAACACAACTTATCCATTACCTGCTTCCCTACTAGCCTTCCTTGACGTCCTCCTTGAGATCCCTCCCTCCCTTGGGAACCCCAGAGCTGTCTGGGCTCATATCCAGATTTATTTCACTCCTGATAGGGCATTTGAGGAAACGCTCCCCCAAAGACATTTATTATTGGCATGGGATTCTCAGGCCCCTGTTTGGCTCTATCATAGGACTCACTGTGTGTCGGTGCATCACTTATTTCAGTCTTTCCAACCAGCTATGTTGTTATTGACAACATTGTCTTTCCTTTTTCACGCTCTTTCTTTTTGAGCTCTTCAAGTTACATTTGCATCACTTTTCTCTGCACCTCTTCCTGCTGGTCTGCAAGTCTTTTTCTTACCTTTGGAAGATTTCTCAACCGCATGGACCAAGTGATCGCGGAACCGGGGGTGGGACATAGATGACAATCCCACCACCTCCCCCAATCTAGACTTGATTTGAGGAGGCATGACATCCACCACAGTGGTTCAGAATATAGTGTTCATTAACTGGTTGCCTTCTATTTCTTGTTCAGTTTCGAGTCCCCACTCTTTCAGCTGGTTCTCCAGATAGGCTGCTGGATTCTTTGCCTCTCCCAGTGGATCTCCCCTTATTGCATTGTGTTCCACCTTAAGTAGGTAACATTATCTGAGGACCTGCCATACCCTCTGCCTGACTGTGTCAAACAGCATGCCATTGTTTGTTGCATAATTCCCATCATTTTTATACCAGCCATCTTCAGGAGTTCTGTCAGTTTAGTGATTCCCACAGTGCCTTCAAATCTCCCACAGCCGATAAGCGGTCCGCATTCTCCTCCTCCAAAGCCCCAATCCATTTTCCTGCCCCATCATAAATATTGGCCAAGGTATTTTTTAGCCCTCTCAGGTTATGGGTGCCCCAAAGGATAATCTGTGTCTGTCCTGTTCTTTTCTTTTTAAAGCAGTATCATCAATTTTTCCCTCTGTTCCAATTCCTCTTCTTCTATCACCATGTCTTCCCGCATTAATCATTTTGGTGTGCCTTCCTTCTCATTCTAAACTCAATTTCCTACGTCTCAGATATTCTAGTCTCTGCAAATTCATTCACCTTCCTTTTAAAATCTTCACTGACCTCCCGATTTATTACTTTCACACCTACTTCTGTTGCCTCCTCACTGACTCGCTCTCCTTTTCTCTCTAAACTACTTAAGTACATTTAATTCCTTTCCTCTCCTCTTTTCCCACCTTTCCAACTTATCTGTGGCATATAAATCAGAATTAACACTTCCATCTTATCACACATTTATCTTGACAGTGCCTTCCTTGGGCCACTTCTTCATGAACTTCCTTTCTTTCTCCTCATTTCTCAGAGTGCTTTATAATATTCTCTTTAGATACAGGGAACTTTTTACTTAGCAAGTCAACTGCAGTTACCTTGTTGTATTATCTTTCTTTGTGCACTTTATCAATTGATTGCATCTTAAAAAGGGAAAATACAACATTAAAGTAAACCATACCAACTTTCACTTTTTCTGTAAAGCAGGGGTGATCAAATGTGTAATATTCTAGAAATATCCAGTGGTTTAGCAAAATACCACTTAACTCATGATTAACTCATTGATTTATTACCCTTCTCCAACCAGAATGTTTATCGAAACAAACCGTAAAAGCTACTCGTGTTTCAGCAATTAACTTATTTCCAATTATTTCAAACCATTCTCCCCACTATCCCCAATTTCCAATTCCTAGTCTAAATACATACAAATAACAATTTTTCAAATTAACTTACTGAAAAGGAATATAAAAGAAACATCAGAAAAACCAAGCAACCTACATTCTCCAACTTTCCCCTTTTAAGTTGAGAGGAAACAAAGCATTACGCGTTACCTTACAGCAGAGAATGCACAGATTCACCTCCCCCGCTTACAGTTTCTTAAAGGGACACACACACCTAACTTTACAACACGTGGTTCACTAATCCACATGTTTTAGGATGCTTGGCCTAAGCAAAACCTGCACTCTTCTCAACTGGCAGTATCTGCAAAGTCTTATATACATTCTGTGCAAAATACTACTCAGCTTAACTATGTTCTACTTACCTACTGCGCAGACTTCTCGAGCAATCCTCCACGTTTCCTGGACAATTTAGTGCCAGATTCTTGGGTCGGAGAGACCTTCTAACTACCTGGGCACTTATGTGTCCCGAATGGCTTCCTATGAACAACAGGTTATTAGTCCAAATGAAGCGGAACACCGCATAATTTGTATAGGTGGCCACCTTTTTTCCCCGTTGTCCCTAGGAGCCACAGAGGGGCTGGGAAGCGCCCAAGGCTGTTTGTCTTTTAACTAACGGTCTCTTACCGACCCTGCTCGCTGCGCCAATTATGTTGCGGTTTTCAATACTCAAATTAATTCAGGCCACGTGGAGAATTCTTTAAGAAGCTTTAACTTTTATTTGCAAACAAATGTTGGATCCCCCCACGTCATCAACTCACGTGGACCTCTCTCTGATTTAAAAACAAAGGATCATCACTTTTTATACCAGTTTCAACTCAGCATGCCCCACCCCTGTTACATTTCCATATCCAATCATTTGCCAACATTCCCTCATTACCAGCCAATCACTTGCTCCCACTTATCCCCTCCTTCCCAGTACATTTCCATATTTGCAACTGATGTAGGTTGTCACATGACTCCTCTCGTGGCCCCCGCCTGCCACGTCTTTGTTCAGTCGTTTCATTCCACCAAAGTGAAATCCAAGAAAAGTAGACAATTCCCAGAACCAACTTCTCAAAATATAAGAGATACAGTGGGCACTCAATTTATATAAACAAACATTGTTCCCATTAAACTTTATATGTCTTGGGAAGGAATGTCACTTCTTAAACTACAAATCTGTACACAGGGGTCTAATGTTTATAATCCTAATTAAAACACAAAATATTTCTCATATGTTCTCATTACAAATCATATTATTAACTAACATTATCTTACATTACAAACTTTAAAGTATGAATGTACTCTATCTCTGCAAACATACACTTCCTATTTCCCCAGCACTCGGCTCGTATAAATGTCCCACTTGATAAATTATAATGGTTTCTTGGCCAGCTCACACACCCTCCCCGTTTCTTATTATCTCTAGGGAATGGCATTCCAACCTCAACCTTGGGCTCCTTTATGGCTTTGTCTTCACACTAACAACATTACTCAGCCTTACCCAAACGATTCTTACATCTGCAGACCACCCCTCAAATATAGCCACTTCAGTTTTATAAACATAAGAAATCCAGCATACAAAGGCCATATACTTCTCGCCCAACCACCTTTTGCCTTTCACATATGTCTCTCCGCTTATCTCAACATAAGTACAATTAAACGTAGCTAAAGACTGACTCACAGTCCCCGACATGACTTGCTATCTTAGACTAATATAAATCGTTGTCAGTCGTAAACCCTGAGCAATTTGTGCTATCGCAGAGCTAAGGAATGTGTCCTAATGAAAGAGCAAATGGACTGTGACCAAATGGCCTGTGACCTGAGAACGGGCTACACTAACAAACTACATTTAAATACAGATTATATTAGATACATTTAATATAGAAGATAATATTTACTATAGCGTCAAGTTATGAAAACTTTCCAAAACTTCCTCAAAACTTTCCAAATCTTTCTCAAACTTTAAAAGCTTTCTAAAACTTTCCAAAACTTTCTCACGCATTTGTCCCTTCCCTCTCTCCCTCTCTCCCTCTGTCACACTACTCTCTGGGGGTTACACACACTCACACGGATTTAAGCCCCCTCTTAATGGCGTCAAGTTGGGAAAAGAGGAAGTACAACGGGATCTGTGGTCCTTGTTCATCAGTCACTGAAACTAAGCATGCAGGTACAGCAAGCAATGAACAAAGCGAATGGCATGTTTGCCATGGAGCGGTGTGGACTGTCGGTCATAGCCCCATTGATTCAGCAGAATCTGGGGAACACGACCTGCCGTTCGCAGATAGCAACGGCGATCGCATAGCCCGCATGAAGCGGATGGTGGAGCAGCTGTTCCAGAGGGACCTACTCCAGCAGGAGCATGCGTCCCGTGGATCACACAGATCCACGGCAGCCCACTTTCCAGGACTGTCCAACATCTCTCCCTCCTCGGAGGGGAGTGCCAGAAGTCAGGGGTTGGCTGACTTTGAGGGGAGTTGACCGAAGACCCAAAGTTGCAAGGGATGCAGGAATAGGAACTTCTGGGGATGGTGTCCAAGTTTGCACAGCTGTCCCAGAAAGGGCAACCTCTTCAGCCACGGCTAGCGGCAAGCATCAATTACCTAACCACACACCAACTACATGAACAGGTAATATCCGAGACCACAGGCAAGTACCTGGCCCTAGAGAATTACGTGTCGCTGAATGTGCCCACCGTCAACACTCCCATATGGGGCAACATAAGTCCTGGGATAGGGTAGAAGAATTGAAAATTCTGAAAATTCTGAAACTGCTGACCTCAGGGATCACTGTATTTGCCAGGTCAGTCGAGGGTGCGGACATGACGGAAGAGCAGCAGGATGCGTTAGCCCTGTTCTGTAACATGCAATATGAGATCAATTGCTTCAGGAAAAGCTCTATCCATCCCACGCTCAACCCCAAATATGCGGGGTTGTGTAAAGCCAGCGGTGCGCCGTCACCAAACCTGTTGTTTGGGGATGACCTGCCTAAACAGGTCAAAGACCTAGATGAGGAAGTCAAACCGGTCGGCATGATAAAACCGCCATCCTCTAGCAGGCCACCAGCGCATCGATGGCAGCATCCGTATGCAACACCCAACAGACCCCGCTTTTACCCCGATAGGGTGATGGGTGCAAACCCAAAGGTTGCGCCTTATCCACAGAGGCCTTTTTAGGCCAAGGCCCAGAGCGACCCGCTTGGAAAATGCGTCAGTCCCACACCACAGCGCCACCACATCCCAAGAGCCAAGGACGGAACCAAGTCCCACTTGTGGCTAAAGGGATCAGGGGGTATGGAGAGAAGGCAGGTACGGGATACTGAGTTGGATGATCAGCCATGATCACATTGAATGGCGGTGCAGGCTCGAAGGGCCGAATGGCCTACTCCTGCACCTATTTTCTATGTTTCTATGTTTCTATGGTAACCATGGAGGTAAGGGGGTCTGGTTCCCTTGGGAATTCTGCATACATAGCCTCACAAGTGGGAGGTAGGTTGTGTCTGTTTGGGGATGCATGGAGTTCCATAACTTCTGACCCCTTTATATTGCACAGTATTCAAGGTTACATGAACCGTTTGAGTTTATATCTAACATCTTTACCAAAACTAAAAAAGATGGTGGATGTCATATTATAATTGATTTAACTCAACTGAATACCTTTGTGCAATATACCCACTTCAAGATGGAAACATTTAAAACTGCCAATCAACTGATGTCCAGAGGGTACTTCATGGCCTGCATCGATTTAAAAGATGCATACTATTTAGTACCTATACGTAAAGATCACTGCAGATATTTCAAATTTGGCTGGATGGGGCAGCTATGGCAATGTGGGGCACTGCTTAATGGACTAACAGCAGCCCCCAGGTTATTTACCAAAATATTGAAACCAGCATTGACGTCTCTATGGAGACAAAACCACATCGTCATGGCCTATCTTGATGACATACTGATTGTGGGGAAAACTTTGGAATTGGCTAAATTGGCTGTGACAGCCACCAAGTCACTATTCCAAAGGCTGGGGTTCGTCATCCATCCAGACAAATCTAAGCTAACACCTTCTGTCGTTATGGACTATCTGGGGTTCACGATTAACACGAATCACATGACTATCACTTTCTCAAATAACAAAGCGGTAGATATAATAGAGGCATGTAATAGCCTTACTTCCGCCAGAAAACCGACTATTCGACATGCTAATTGGGAAACTTGTAGCTACATTTCCAGCTGCACGATTTGGACCATTGCATTATCAAAACTTGCAAAGAGGAACAATCGCAGCACTAAAATCTAATGCTGGGCATTTTGATAGACCTTTGCAGTTACTAACCAAAGCAAAAAAATGAGCTACGATGGTTGATTACCAGCATTCGACATTGTTTTAATCCCATCGTAGTTACAAACCCTTCAGTCGTGTGGCAAACTGACGCCAATGCCCACGGCTGGGAAGCTACCGACACCACCTCCAGTTGTGGCGGTAGATGGGATTTGCACGAATCTACATTACTCCAATCACGAGGTATAAACTATTTGGAAATGTTGGGAGTATTTCACGGATTACGTGCTTACTGTACAAATATGCATCATACGCATGTCCGTCTACAAATAGACAATACCATAGTGGTGGCATATTTAAACCATATGGGTGGTATTAAGTCCATATCTTGGGATGAATTGTCAAACACAATTTGGCACTGGTGCATTGAAAGAAACATTTGGATTTCAGCTACATACCTTCCGGGTAAGCTTAATACAGTGGCGGACACCAGGTCACGAATATTCAATGATAACACCAAGTGGATGTTGAACCCCCAAATATTTGCTTACATTATAGCTCAGTATGGAACACCAGATATCGATCGTTTTGAGTCCAGATTGAACCATCAGATACCAACATATGTCTCTTGGGAACCAGACTCTGGGGCATTAGCGATGGACGCCTTCTCGCTGCATTGGGGGAACTTGTTCTTCTATGCATTTCCCCCTTTCTGCCTCATCAGTTGGGTATTGCAGAAAATCCAGCTAGATTCTGCATTAGGGATACTGATAATACCCGACTTGCCCACTCAGCCATGGTTCCCGGTGGTCCTCGACATGGTAAAGGAACGGTGGGTTCAGGTTCCCAAATGCCCGAACCGCCTGACACATCCCATATCAGGGGAGAGTCATCCGTGCCATGGTCATCTGAACCTGTTGGCTTGCAGGTTCTGAAGAGACCATTACTGGATTTCGGGCTGTCGAACAGGACCATGGACATCATCACAGCGCCGTGCAGAGAGTCTACAGTGTAGCAATACCTTACCCATGTAAGGAAATGGGAGGTCTTCTGTTCAAGGACTGATATCACCTACGACTGCCACCATCATATATGTGCTGGAATTCCTCGCAGGCCTACACTACGACGAGGGCCTCAGCTACAGTGCCATCAACAGTGCAAGGAGTGCATTATCATCCTACCTCAGACTTCGAGTGGGATCCTATCCATTGGTGTCTAAACTAATTAGGGGTATTTTCAATTCCAAGACCACGATACACTATGACCTGGGATATTGGGGTAGTGTTGTCCTACTCAGGAGTTGGTCATCAGTTTCAAAACTCCCACTGGCAAAACTCACCTATAAAGTGGTGATGCTGATGGCACTTATCACAGCTCAACGGGTCCAGACCCTCCACAAACTGAAATTGGACAGGATGGTCTCGAATTCCACAAAGGTAACCTTCTTTATTGATGAGTTACTGAAGCACCACAGACCTGTGACAACTGGTCTTAAGTTGCAATTCTTGGCATATCCCACTGATGTACGCCGCTGTATAGCCACCCGTCTACGACATTATATAAATCTCACCCAAAATATTATGGGTATGGAAGTAGGTCTCTTTATCAGTTTTAAACGCCCACACTACATGGTAACTGTGCAGACTATTTCCAGGTGGCTCGGGGTGGTGTTGGGTGCAGCAGGGATAGACACTGATATTTTTAAAACTCATTCTAGCAGGGCTGCGTCCACATCAGCAGCGAGGACCATGGAGCTACCCATGGATCATGTCCTCGCAACAGCAGGCTGGGCCAATGAAGGCACATTTCAACCGTTTTATATTAAACCTGTGGCCGCTCCCGCAACGTTTGCGGATACTGTTTTAAGTTCTGTTCCCTAAACGTTCCCCAAAGTCAGGGGTTTTTGTTTGTATTAATAAATCCATTATTGTTTTTTAGATTTGTTTCAACATACTTCCTCCATCAGTTATTACGGCAGTGTGTGAGCATGGACGTGGTCCAGAGCATGAAATCACAGAGCTTTTAAATCTTCACGAAGTCACTCACGTGACTCCGAAGTAAAATAGTAAGATTAAGCGAGAATTTACCAGCTTGAAGTTTGATCCTTATTTCATGAGGAGTTACGGTGAGGGATTTCGTGCCCTCTGCTCCCAACTCTCTATCATAAGGACAACTGGTATATTACTTCTCTTAATCTTACTATCTCCAGTCAGTGCTACTATCTGTGATTTCACACCGCTGCTTTAAAGAATGACGCGCATGCGAGCTGGCGGGGTCTTCACAAAATCCCTCATCGTAACTCCTCATAAAATAGGGATCAAACTTCAAACTGGTAAGTTCTCGTTTAATCTTACTATTTTAGGGCATTGTAGAAGTATGATTTCAATGTTTTTTTGTATGAAGTATTTTTAAGAGGTAACTTTTTAAGGGGTAACTTTATCCACACAAAGGATGATGGGTGTATAGAACAAGCTGCCAGAGGAGGTAGTTGAGGCAGGGACCATCCCAACATTTAAGAAAAAGTTAGACTGATACATGGATAGGTTTGGAGGTATGGACCAAGAGCAGGTAGCGTGGCTGGGACATGTTGGCGGGTGTGGGCAAGTTGCGCCGAAGGGCCTGTTTTCACACTGTATCACTCTATGACCACATTATACCTCCACCATGCATGAATGTTTCAAAATGAAGTGGTCGAGTTTTATTGCCATATACTCAAGCATAGAAACATAGAAAATAGGTGCAGGAATAGGCCACCGGCCCTTTGACCCAGCACTGCCATTCTCTATGATCATAGCTATTCATCTAGAATCAGTACCTCTTTCCTGTTTTTTCCCCATATCCCTTGATTTTTTTAGCTAAATGTAACTATCTCTCGAAAACATCCATGAATTGGCCTGCACTGCCTTCTGTGGCAGAGAATTCCACAGATTGACAACTCTCTGTGTGAAGAACGTTTGTCCTCATCTCAGTCCTAACTGCCCCCCCCCTTTATTCTTAAACTGTGACCCCTGGTTCTGATCTCCCCCAACATCGGAAACATTTTTCCTGCAGTTACAGTAAGTGAAAATCTAGCAGGCAAGCAGGATGCTTTCTCCAACCACCCCCATTTGAAGTCCACTATCTTCCACCGTTTCTACCCAGTGCTTGGTACTTACTTCCAGCAGCCACTGGTTGTCCTCCAGGATGCACCGAGCCGCAGCCTGATCCATGCCGGTCACCTGGGCGAATTTGGCACCGAGACTCTCACGGCAGCGGCGCAACGCTTCCGACAGCCTTGCACTGAGGCTGCTTCATGGCCGGAGCTACAGTGAGCGACTCACCAGCCCGGCAAACACTCGTTAGCCCCGCTCCCCATCTGCATCTGTCCCCGTCGCTGCTTCCGCTTCCAACACCCATGGCCCATGCAGTTGATATGAGTTTTGAAATTTTCGTTGATCACAGAATTTCTCACGACAGAGCGTGAGGAATTTATGATCAGCGTGAGAATTTGGCGAAATGCGTGATTCTCACGCTCTGTGCATGGGAGTTGGCAGCCCTGCCTCCCTCCCCCTCTCTCTGCCCTCTCTCTCTCCCTCCCACCTCACACTCATCCCTCTCTCTCTCCCCTCTCTCTCTCCCCCTTTCTTCCGCTCTCTCCCCTCTCACCCCCCTTCTCTCCCCCCTATCTCTCCCCTCCCCCTCTCTTTCCCCTCTCCCTCTTCTCTGTCCCTCTCTGTCTCTCCCTCTCTCTCCTCTCCCCCCTCTCTCTCCCCCTCTCACTCTCTCCCCGTCCCTCTTCCCACTCTCTATATGTCTCTCTCCTCTCTTCCACTCTCTTTTCCCACTCTCTCCCCTCTCCCCCCTCTCTCTCCTCCCTCCCGCCCTCCGCTTCCCTCACCTCTCTCTTTCCACTCTCTCTCTCTTCCCACTCTCTCCGGGCCACCTCACTCTCCCCCTCTCTCTCATCCCCTCTCTCCTATCTCTCTCCACCTTCCCCTCTCCCCTCTCTCCTCTCTCTCCCTCACGCATCTCTTTCCCATAACTCTCTCTCCCCTCTATTTCCCCAACTCTCTCCCCCTCTATCTCTCCCTCTCTTTCTTCTCTCTCCCCTCTCCCCCCTCCCCCCTCTCTCTCTCCCCCTCGCTTCCTCTCTCTATCTCTTTCTCCCTCCATCTCTATCTCCCCCTCTCTCTCCCTCTCCCTCTCGCTCCCTCTCCACACATACCCTCCCCGCTCCCCCTCTCTCTCTCACCTCTCTCTCTACCCCCTCCCCCTCTCTCGTCCTCTCTCATCCTCTCTCTCCCCTCTCTCTTTCTCTGTCTCTATCTCCTATTTCTGTTTGCCCCCCCATCTCTCGCTCTTTCCCCCATTTCTCTCTTTCCCCTTCTCTCTCTCTTCCCTTCTCTCTCCCATTCTCTCCTACCCTCTCCTCCCTCTCCGCCCCCTCTCGTTCCTCCCTCTTTCTTCCATCTTACCCCTATCTCTCTCACCTCACACTCCCCCCCTGTCGCTCCCCATCTCTCCCCCACCTCTCCATCCCCTCTCTCTCCCCACCTATCCCCCTTCTCTCTCCCCCATTCACTCCCCCTCTGTCTTTCTCCTCTCATTCCCTCTCTCTCTCTCCCCACTGTCTCCCTGTCTCCTTCCATTCTCTCTCTCCACCTGCCTTTGAGAGTCTCTGTTCCTTTGTCACAGACTCTCGCGGCAGCGGCACAACGCTTCCGACGCCTCCGACGGCCCGGGACTCTTGCACTGCTCCAAGGCCGGAGCTGCAGCGAGCGACTCGCCAGTCCCACAAACAGTCGCCAGCCCCGCAAACACTCGCCAGCCCCGCAAACACTCGCCAGCCCCGCAAACACTCGCCAGCCCCGCAAACACTCGCCAGCCCCGCAAACACTCACCAGCCCCGCAAACACTAGCCAGCCCCGCAAACACTCGCCTGCCCCACAAACACTCGCCTGCCCCGCAAACACTCGCCTGCCCCACAAACACTCGCGTGCCCCGCAAACACTCGCCAGCCCCGCAAACACTCGCCTGCCCCGCAAACACTCGCCAGCCCCGCAAACACTCGCTTTCCCGGCTTCCCGCATCTGTTCCCGCCGCTGGTTCTGCTTCCATCCCTCTCTCAGTCCCGGCTCTCCAACACCCATAGACCATGCAGTTTTTTTGAGTTTTGAAATTTTCGTTGATCACAGAATTTCTCACCACAGAGCGTGAGAAATTTCTGGTCAGCGTGAGGGCGTGAGAGTTTGTTCAAATGCGCGATTCTCACGCTCAAAGCATGGAAGTTGGCAGCCCTGTAAAAGTAAATGTGAAAATTCCTCCACATTATCTTTGTTTGCCGTTGCAGAGTTAGTACTGTTTTCTAGCATTTTCTGCTTTAATTGCAAAAAATGTCGTACATCCCCCAGAATCACCTGAAGGACATCCTAACGGCAGTGATGTCCAGGAGAAGATCATACCGCTTACGTGACGGCCATTTGAAATATGCGTTGGGAAGCAGCTTCAATCCCCAGCCATATTTAAAGAACAGCATTATTGCGTACAACAACATTATTGACTGGCAAGGAATATATCAAATGTATATTGACATGTTCATTTGTTGAAGAAAATATTATGGAAAAAATTAACATGTATTTGTGAGAGAAATTTGTAAAGGTTCATTGACATTAATTTGTTGAAGAACATATGGGGTGGTATGGGGTGGTACTTTATTTATCCCATGTACTAGCAATGTTACAGAATTTTGAGATTTTAAAAATCAAGTCTGCAATTTATCCCATCAGATAAAGCATAAAAAGAAGTTTAATTTGACACCTAATTCACTTTCATATCTTCAGTATTAAGAAAGTTATGACCATTTTCATACTCGGAAATTAGCATCTTGTTCCCAATTGCCTTTCAATTGACTCAAAAGCTGTGATCTAAAATCGTTAAAAGCCCATAACTTTGTTAAAAATTAAGAGCACTCAATGAAATTTCCAGTTATTGTAGATTGAAGCATTCTGAAACAAATATGAAACAATCTTACTTGGATGACCTGAAATTAAACCATATAATTAGTTATCTAATTGTAGCTAATTACAAAATTCAATTAGATCTAAACATCTATCCATTTCTTAAGAAAAGATAAACTTTTTTTTAATTGCCTAAGTGACCAAATAACATTCACAGAATAATCCACAATATAACATAATTTTTAAATCTCATTTTCATGAATTTCTGGGCCAAATGGAAAGAATTTAGTGTTTAATGCCTGTAAATTAATGGCCATTTAAATCAAATAGCGAATGGGTTTTAGTGGAATGCGGTGGATTGGAACGTTGCGGTTTGCTGTGAAGTCGGTATAAAAAATACAGCCGGTTCATACATTTTTTTGGACCCCATTTCGCAACATGACAATATTATTAAAGCCTCCATAAAAACCAACTTTTAATATAAAAATAAACTATTTACCTTTTTTTCTCCCCTACGCAAAATCCTTCCCGTTATCGGCGCTCACGGATTTTGAAGATGATTTTTTAATTATTCTAGATAATAAATAATCTAGTGTAATTTAAAAATACCTTCATTGATGAAATGTCGGAGCGATTTTTCTTCCTCAACGAAATCGCCCGACATGGATCGATTTGCCCAGTCTGAAGAAAGCCCATTCGCTTGGAGGATGTGGAATCGATGTGGGTAGAGTTGCGAAATTCTAAGGGGCAGAAAACGCTAGTGGGAGTTGTGTACAGGCCACCTAACAGTAGTAGTGGAGTTGGGGATGACATCAAACAGGAAATTAGAAATGCGTGCAACAAGGGTAAAGCAATTATAAGGGGTGACTTCAATCTACATATAGATTGGGTGAATCAAATGGGCAGGGGTGCTGAGGAAGAGGATTTCTTGGAATGTATGCGGGACGTTTTCTAAACCAACATGTAGAGGAACCAACGAGAGAGCAGGCTATTCTAGACTGGGTATTGAGTAATGAGGAAGGGTTGTCGCAGTCTTGTTGTGCGGGACCCCTTGGGCAAGAGTGACCATAATATAGTTGGGTTCAACAAGGAAGTAGCCACGGAAATAGTGGATGCATTAGTGATCATTTTTCAACACGCCTTAGATTGTGGAGTAGTTCCTGAGGATTGGAGGGTAGCTAATGTAACCCCACTTTTTAAAAAAAGGAGGGAGAGAGAAAACGGGGAATTACAGACCAGTTAGTTTAACATCGGTAGTGGGGAAACTGCTGGAGTCAGTTATTAAAGATGGGATAGCAGCACATTTGGAAAGTGGTGAAATCATTAGACACAGTCAGCATGGATTTACGAAAGGTAAATCATGCCTGACGAATCTTATAGAATTTTTCGAGGATGTAACTAGCAGAGTTGATAAGGGAGAATCAGTGGATGTGTTATATCTAGACTTTCAGAAGGCTTTCGACAAGGTCCCACATAAGAGATTAGTATACAAATTTGAAACACACGGTATTGGGGGTTCAGTATTGATGTGGATAGAGAACTGGCTAGCAGACAGGAAGCAAATTGTAGGAGTAAACGGGTTCTTTTCAGGATGGCACGCAGTGACTAGTGGGGTACCACAAGGCTCAGTGCTGGGACCCCAGCTATTTACAATATATATTAATGATTTGGACGAGGGAATTCAATGCAACATCTCCAAGTTGGGGGTAATGTTAGGAGTGAGGAGGATGCTAGGAGGCTGCAAGGTGATTTGGATAGGCTGGGTGAGTGGGCAAATGCATGGCAGATGCAGTATAATGTGGATAAATGTGATGTTATGGTGGCAAAAACAGGAGGGTAGACTATTATATTAATGGTGGCAAATTAGGAAAAGGGGAGATTCAACGAGACCTGGGTGTCATGGTACACCAATCATTGAAAGTAGGCATGCAGGTGCAGCAGGCAGTGAATAAAGCAAATGGTATGTTAGCATTCATAGCGAAAGGATTTGAGTATAGGAGCAGGGAGCAGGGAGGTTCTACTGCAGTTGTACAGGGTTTTGGTGAGACCACACTTGGAGTATTGCGTACAGTTTTGGTCTCAAAATCTGAGGATGTACAAGGACCCCCAGATCCCGTTATTCTTCCCCTTTTCCCAACTTGACGCCATTTAGATAGTAATCTGCCTTCCTGTTTTTGCTACCAAAGTGGATAACCTCACATTTATCCACATTAAACTTCATCTGCCATGCATCTGCCATGCGTCTACCAACACCCCAAACCTGTCCAAGTCACCGTGCATTCTCAAAGAGTCCTCCTCACAGTTCACGCTGCCACCCAGCTTTGGGTCACCTGCAAATCTGCTGATGTTAATTTGAATCCCTTCATTCAAATCATTGATGTATATTGTAAATAGCTGCGGTCCCAGCAGCGAGCCTTGCGGTGCTCCATTAGTCATTGCCTGCCATTCTCAAAGGGACCCGTTAATCCCTACTCTTTGTTTCCTGTCAGCTAACCACTTCACTATCCATGTCAGCACTTTACCCCCAATACCATGTGCCCTAATTTTGCCCAATAATCTCCTATGTGGGACCTAATCAAATGTTTAGAAAACATAGAAACATAGAAATTAGGTGCAGGAGTAGGCCATTCGGCCCTTCGAGCCTGCACCGCCATTCAATATGATCATGGCTGATCATCCAACTCAGTATCCCGTACCTGCCTTCTCTCCATACCATCTGATCCCCCTAGCCACAAGGGCCACATCTAACTCCCTCTTAAATATAGCCAATGAACTGGCCTCAACTACCCTCTGTGGCAGAGAGTTCCAGAGACCCACCGTTCTCTGTGTGAAAAGATTCCTTCTCATCTCGGTCCTAAAGTATTTCCCCCTTATCCTTAAGCTGTGACCCCTTGTCCTGGACCTCCCCAACATCGGGAACAATCTTCCTGCATCTAGCCTGTCCAGCCCCTTAAGAATCTTGTAAGTTTCTATAAGATCCCCTCTCAATCTCCTAAATTCTAGAGAGTATAAACCGAGACTATACAGTCTTTGTTCATAAGACAGTCCTGACATCCCAGGAATCAGTCTGGTGAACCTTCGCTGCACTCCCTCTATGGCAATAATGTCCTTCCTCAGATTTGGAGACCAGAACTGTACGCAATACTCATGGTGTGGCCTCACCAAGACCCTATACAACTGAAATAGAACCTCCCTGCTCCTATACTCAAATCCTTTTGCTATGAAAGCTAACATACCATTGGCTTTCTTCACTGCCTGCTGTACCTGCATGCCTACTTTGAATGACTGGTGTACCATACCACCCAGGTCGCGCTGCATCTCCCCTTTTCCTAATCGGCCACCATTTAGATAGTAGTCGGTTTTCCTATTTTTGCCACCAAAGTGGATAACCTCACATTTATCCACATTATACTGCATCTGCCAAACATTTGCCCACTCACCCAGCCTATCCAAGTCACCTTGCATTGCTCCTAGCATCCTCCTCACAGCTAACACTGCCCCCCAGCTTAGTGTCATCCGCAAACTTGGAGATATTGCCTTCAATTCCCTCATCCAGATCATTTATGTATATTGTAAATAGCTGGGGTCCCAGCACTGAGCCTTGCGGTACCCCACTAGTCACTGCCTGCCATTGTGAAAACGATCCGTTTACTCCTACTCTTTGCTTCCTGTTTGCCAGCCAGTTCTCTATCCACATCAATACTGAACCCCCAATGCCATATGCTTTAAGTTTATATACTAATCGCTTATGTGGGACCTTGTCGAAAGCCTTCTGGAAGTCCAGATACACCACATCCACTGGTTCTCCCCCATCCACGCTACTAGTTACATCCTCGAAAAATTCCACAAGATTCGTCAGACATGATTTACCTTTCGTAAATCCATGCTGACTTTGTCCAATGATTTCACCACTTTCCAAATGTGCTGCTATCCCATCTTTAATAACTGGCTCTAGCAGTTTCCCCACTACCGATGTTAGACTAACTGGTCTGTAATTCCCCGTTTTCTCTCTCCCCCCCTTCTTAAAAAGAGGGGTTACGTTTGCTACCCGCCGTTTACTGATAATACAATAGTGGGTGGTTTTGCAGATAGTGAAGATGGTTGTGATAAATTGCAGCGGGATCTTGCTCGATTGGCCAGGTGTGCCGAGGAAAGTTTGGTGGAATTTAACACATAGAAATATGAGGTGTTGCATTTTGGAAAGTCTCACATGGGCAGGACTTACGCAGGTCCTGTTCCCGTGTTATATCACTATGTGCTTTTCATAGTTTTGATCCACTATTTATTACATGCTAATTTTGGAAGACGTCCAACATGGATTTGTCTGGCTACTTCCCGGGATGAACATACAAGAAGCAGGTAGAAATAAAAGGTAGACACAAAATGCTGGAGTAAATCCCCGGGACTTGCAGTATCTCTGGAGCTAAGGGTGACGTTCGGGTCAGATTCAGATTCAGATTCACATTCACATTCACTGTCACTTGCACCAATTAATGTACAGTGATATTTGAATTACCATGCAGCCATACAATTTAAAGGAACACAACACAATTAAAAGAACGATAGAATGTAACATAAACATCCACCACAGTGATCTCTGTGATGGAAGGCAATCAAGCTCAGTCAGTCTTCCTCCTTTTGTGCACTCGTGCTTGTGGCCGGGACCCTCCACAGTCGCCGCTACGGACGGACCGATGTGCAGGCCCTCTCGTCGGGATGATCGGAACTCCGACGTCGGAACGGATGAAACCCTCTCCGTGGCTTGGAGTGCCCGAATCGGCGACTTTCTTCCAGGAGACCGCGGCTTCTTGGTGTCATAAGCCGCAGGCAGGCCAGCGGTCGGAGCTCTTCTCGGGCAATCCCCGGCCAGGGATCCCTGACTCCTGGATGGTAAGGTCCGCTCCACGCCTGCTGCTAGAAGCTCCGCAGACCACAGCTTCACAATGTTAAAGTCCGCAGGCCGGCAGTCGGAGCCGTTCTTCTGGCTCCGTGATGGTAGTCCGCATCGTGCCTGTCCGCATCAGGCAGGTTTAGGTGTACTGAGCGCAGGTGTTCAGCGAAACGATCGCCGATCCTGCGCTTGGTCTCACCGATATACAGGAGTTGGCACCTGGAACAGCGGATGTAGGAGGTGCAAGTGAACCTCTGTAGCTGCGGTTGTAGGAAGTGCAAGTGAACCTCTGCCTAACCTGGAAAGACTGTCGGCGTCCTCGAATGTAGTCGAGGGGGGAGGTATAGGGAAAGGTGTTGCATCTCCTGCGGTTACAGGGGAATGTACCTGGGGAGGGGGCGGCTTGGGTGGGAAGGGACGAGTCATGCGGAAAGCGGAAAGTGGTGGAGACTCGAAGATGCGGCCAGTAGTGGGATCCTGTTGGAGGTGGCGGAAATATCGGATGATTATGTGGTGTAAGCGACGGGTGACGGGGTGGATGGTGAGAACCAGTGGGACTCTGGCTTTGTTATAAATGGGGGGGGGGGGGGGGGTGAGAAAGAGCGGAGCTGCGGGTATCAAGGAGACCCTAGTGAGAACCTCACCTATAATGGAAGAGGGGAATACACATTCCCTATAGAATGAAAAAATATCCGATGACCTGGTATGGAACACCTCATCCTAGTCGCAGACGGATAAATTGAGAGTAGGGGATAGTCTTTACAGGAAGTATGATGTGAATAATTGTAGTCCAGATAGCTATGGGACTCAGTGAATTTGTAAGAGTTGTTGATCTCCTGTGATGGATATGGTGAAATCTATTGTCCATTGTCTATTGTCTATCTAGAAACGGTAGGGAAATGTTGGAGATGGTCCAAGTGAATTTGAGCGCAGGATGAAAATTTGTGAAGTTGATGAAGTCTGTGAATTCTGCATGGGTGCAGGAGGTAGGACTGATGCAGTCGTCAATGAAGTGGAGGTAGAGTGCTGGGACTGTATTGTATTGTATTCAATATATTGTCATTATCTCATTTTAGAGACAACAAAATGGATTTTCCTTACAGTCAGTAACATAAAAGTAAATAATAAATAAATAAACTTATTTAAAAAAAAGCACAAACACAGATGCCCACACACAACATAACCCCACAGCGGCACCAGAGTTAAGGAAGGTAACATAGCCCAGCCAGCCTCCCTGCCGATCTTCCCAGATGTTCACCCGAGGTCGGGGTCTCCCGAGCACCCGCAGGCCCTCTCGCCGGGAACGATGCTCAGGCCCTTTCGCTGGGAACGATGGAACCCCAACGGAGAACACCCTCAGCGGCCCGGACCTCCAGATCAGCCACCTCCCATGGGATAGTGCCAGAATACGCCTGGAAGAGTGATTGTTCGATATAACGTGCAATGAGGAAGGCATAGCTGGGGCCCATGCGGGTGCCCATAGCTGCGCCTTGGATTTGGAGGAAGTGGGAGGAATTAAAGGAGAGGTTTTTGCAGGTAAGGACCATCTTTGCTATCCTGGGATGGAGACATGAGTTCTTTGGAGTTTAGAACATTATTGGTGATGTTATTGAGATCCCATGGGACACTAGAATAGTGTTCTTTACCCAGAGTGGCTAGTTTCTGGAATGAGCTGCCTGGGGTGGAGGTGGAAATAAGTGCCATAGTGATATTTAAGAGTTTTTTTAATTCGCTACATGGAAATGCAGGGGTAGGGAAAATGTGAAGTCCAAGGAGATTAGTTTAACTTGACATCGTGCTCTGTGCAGAAACTGTGGGGTGAAAGGTCTGTTCACGTGTTGTACTGTTCTATGGTACACAAACATGCTGGAGAAACTCAACGGGTGCAGCAGCATCTATGGAGCGAAGGAAATAGGCAACGTTTCTGGCCGAAACCCTTCTTTGTACTGTTCTATGTCGTGTGATGAGCCTTTTGGGAAGCATGCCAATAATAGAAGAGAAGTTGACTGAGTTTGAAGGGGACTCTTGTACCAGGTTGTGTGAATGGGCGATATCCGGGCTGTGGAGATGTGAAATTCTAAGCTACAAGGGACGATCTTGGTGTTGCTCCATGCCTGGTATAAGTAAACTTATTCTGCTCTAAATGTTACCTGTCACCTTTGGAAAAGGTAGGGAGATTCCCCTCGCAGTCAAACGCCAGTTAACGCCAGACTCTACACGTTACCAAAATACAGTTTTGGGCGGGAGTATCCAGCAGCATTGAACCGCGTTTGATATAATCTTAGAACGAAGCTGGCAAACATATTTTGAAGAGGTAGTGTGCTCCGTTCTTCAGCTCCTCCCTAAATTTAGCTTGAGTTGCGGCGTAAATAAACGTGTTTGTGCAACAACTCAGAAGCAAGAGCATCGCCCCCGTCTGCTGAGCGATATACATAGGGTCCTCGTTGCCCGTGAATTCGTGGTCGTTCGCGATTCGGCTGTAGATGAAGAGAAGAACGTGCAGCATCCACAGTAGGATGAAGTTGCCGGAGATGCTGAGGAGCAAAATGATGGACTTTCGGCGGTTCTCCATCTCCGGGTCATTCTCATCGGCTCCGGCCGCTCGGCCCCGCAGCCCCTTACGGGCTCTGCTAGCTATTAAAATGTGTCGGACTGTGATGGCGTTAAGCAGCAGAATCAGGAAGAATGGGACGCAAGGGGTTAAAATGACATCAAACCAAGCGAACGATGACCATGCAGGCGAGGTATAAAAGCTAGACTTTGTGCCGCACCCCCAAGGAACATCATCGATTGTGTATTCAGATTCAAATGTGAAATACCATGGGATGTTATTCAAACAGCTCAGGACACCCACTGTCCACAGCACCACATTCGCTGTCTTCTCCGTACAATACTGAACCTTCAGCACCGGATGACAAATGGCGACAAACCGGTCAAAGGTGAAAAGGACAGTGAACCAGACTGAACTGTCTGTCGCTGAGCGGAGGAGAGTGCGTCTGAGGGAACACACGGTGGGATTGTGCAGGAAAGACAGAGGGAAATGTGACGCTAGAATCTTATTTACCAGCACATCGACGATAATGACCAACAGATCTGCTGCCGCCATGGCCACTAGGTAGCGAGTGATGCACTTGGAGAGAGCACACTTTCCCCGGGACAGGACCACAATCGCGGCAACGTTAACTGTTAGGGGAGAGGAAACAGAGATGAGCAGTTTACAAAATCAACCTCTGTCTGAGATCACAGTGACCCATATATTCCTGTTATCGTAACTGTGGAACTGCCATCAGAGACGACAACTTTACTCAACATAAACTTGTAATATCATTGGCGATTGATTGGAGGAATCTTGAGTAACCAAGAAAACAAAACAGCCGTTTGACAAGCACTTCATGCACAAGGCATATTGATATTCATTTTTGGGAGAATTATGCAACACAGGTATGGCCAGATGTTATTACATTCCAACACCACCACCTCTACCAGCTGGCAGGACGGAGACGAAATCATGGGATGGTGCAAGCTGCACACCATCCTGACGTAGATTTCTATTCCTTCACCGTCACTTGATCATAGCACTGGAAACCCTCCCTCACAGCATTGTGGGGGAACCGACACCCCAAGATTGCAGTGTTTCAAGAAGACAGCTCACCAACATCACAATCTCAGAGCAATTAGGGACAAGCAATTAAATGCATCCCTGGAATGAATAACAAATATTTACAGAATTTCACAGGGTAGATGCAGGGATGATATTCTCTTGACTCGAGCATCTAGACCCATGAGCTGGTCTCGGCAAGGGATTTGCCACTCAGTGAAGAAACATCTTCAATTTGAGTGCAAAAAGACTAGTTATTTTGGTCATGAAGTACATTTAAGAAAGATATTGAGGGAATCCAGTGAAACCGCATTAGTGCAGGAGTATTGCACTGAGGAAACATTTTTTTGTGGTGGAGCGAGCATGGAAGTGCCAAATGGCCTTTCCTGTTTCAGTTTGTATTTTCACCCATCCTTTACCGTGCTCTTGTCCAGCTTAGATTCCAGGTAATGGTGACTGCTGAGATGTTGTTGGGGGACTTGTTGGTGCCACTGGATATTGAAGGAAGTCATTTACGTCACGATACGATACCATGGCAGACAGGGAGAGCCTTCAGAGGGTAGTTAGGGCAGCACAGCAGATCATCGGCTGCCCTCTCCCCTCTCTGATGGACATTTACACCTCCCGCTGCCTCAGCAGGGCGAAGAACATTATCAAGGACAGCTCCCATCCTGCATTTGGCCTGTTCAACCTGCTACCCTCAGGGGAGGCGCTATAGGTGCATCAGCACAAGGACAAATAGACTCAAGAACAGTTTATTTCCAAAATCCATTATCTCCCTGAACTCACACATGCACTGACTTCACAGCTTAACCCCCGGACTTTCATCTATCCACCTACTGTAATTTGTACTGCAACTGTAATTTCCAATATATGCAATAACCCATACTGGATATAGGAATCCTATTATCCATTCTATTTATCCATTGTCTTTTTATAGATATGTAAATAGCGCCGCAGAAACTGTGCACCTTATCCCCCCCCCCCCCCCCGGTTTTTGTTTTGTTTTGCACTGAGTAGGGGCAGCTTTTAATCTCATTGTACATGTGTATAGTGACAATAAAAGGCATTCTGATTCTGATTCTGATTCTGATACGATAATACGTTATTCATTTCCGGAGGGAAATTGGTCATTTACTTCAAGAGGAATCATTGCCTGGCATGAATGATACTTGCCTCTGAGCAGTCATGGTGTTTTCTCTCTGCGAGTGTGAACAGCTTAATTTGCAGATATTTGACATGTTGGGATGGTTTTCAGTGGAGTGATGGTGGCTGGGGAGTCGGGAGAGGGTGATGGGTGGTGACCTGATGGAAATATATTTATACTTCTATTTTTCCCCAAGATAGGAGCTTAAAAACGAGAGATCATAGTTTTGCAGTGAGATAAGTTTTAATGGCGATTTCAGGAATACGTCGGTTACAAAAATGTAAGCGGCTGCTATCTGGAATGCACTGCCCGGTGATGGCACAGTGAGAGTTTAAATAGTTTGCGTCCCAGACTTGGGTGGACCAAGACCAAGCACAAGTGATTGGCAAAATAGTAAGCTAGCCTATGCTTGTTCTCACCAATGCAAAGGCTACATTTGAAGCACCAAATGCCGTCGATGAGGTTAAATGAGATGGAGGCGAACCTCTGTATCACTTGAAAGGGCTGCTGGGGTTGCTGGATGAAGGTGACGGATGAGATGTCGGGGCAGGTTTTACATTTCCCGTGGTTGTATGGGAATGTACATGGGGAGGGGCGGTTCATGTGGAATGGGATAGCAAACCAAAGAGTTGCGAAATGAATGGTCTCTATGGAAGGTGGAAAGCGATGTGGATAGGAAGATGTGACTAGCGGTGGGATCACATTGCAGGTGACATAAATGCTGGAGAATTATTAGTTGGATGCAGAGGCTAGTGGAGTGAAAGCCAAGGACCAGGGGAACCCTATCCTTGCTCAGTCTGGGGGGGATTTGCAGCAAGGGGCTGAACTGCAGACACAGAGATCTGCATTCACAACAGTAGGGGCATACGATGATTACTAACGCAAAAAGGGCATCTTGGATGTCCTGGAGGAACATGTCCTTGAGCAAATGTGGTCAAGACGGAAGCACTGGGAAAAAGGGATGGCAGAGAGGAACTGAGACCAGGGCGTGACAGGCGGAGTAATAGAGAGTAGTGGATGACTCTCAAATGTATGCATTTTGAGTTGCGATCCAGAGGCTAACAGTTATTTTTGTTTTAATCTATTTCAGCAAAGATTTTTTGTTTGGTTCGATGTGGCACAAAATGACGTAATCTTACTTATAGCCAGTTTATTTTCCATCCTTGAGATGTCTTTCACTATTGCATTGGACAGGTAATATAGTTTTCGTTATAGATAGCTTCCAGATGTCCTTATTTATATTGCATTCATTTTTATTCTCCTGAATTAAATATGCCCTCCTGGTAGAGGAAACAAAAACATAGCAGAGAAGATATATACAAACTTTTGCAGCACCTGCATTTATCCCTTTAATGGTTTTATAATTCGAGCTAAGTCACTCAGGCCTGGTAGAATGACATATCCAGGGAATTTTCCACCTCCCCATTACAGTATGTTGCGCTACTGAATCGAGATGCAATCATTACACAGATGTAATTGCCGTTGATTCGAATGTCTCCCATTAACCCCCACATACTGCAGCTGTAAAACATTACCTGGCCTGCTGTGGCTGTCGTAGAATAGGTCTGCTAAGGTCCCCTTGCTTGGCCTTACTCTGTTTTTAGCTGAGGCAACACATTTTGCAGGTTGTACGTTGTCACGTTACTTCTGTAAACTGGCTTAGAGGAGTTTATATTGTTGTAATTTAAAGCCACAAATAAAATTCATATTAAACCAATACATATTTAATATTTGCTTCAATTTGCCGAATATGAATAGTGAGATCAGAGGATTGTCTACAATACAACATTTTCTACACAATTTAGTTGATAATTCACATGACAATAAAATAACCTCAATTAGGCCATCCTCAGCATTACTTCAATCAATGCTAACATCATTGCACAGGCTAATCATAAATGAAGGAATTAATGAATGATACAGTAAACAACAGGAACATCAGTGGGACCTTCAGGTGCAAATTTGTGGATTACTGAACAGGCAAGTGAAGAACTAATGTTGTTTTCTTGCTTTCATATATATAGGGGTGTTGAGTATAGCGGTCGTACATCATGTTATGGCGATGCGAGTTATGGGTTAGGTCACACTTGGAATATTGTGCGCAGTCTGGACATCACATCATAGATAGGTTCCACTGGGCTATTGCGTAGAATGGCGAGATTTGGTTACGAGGAGAGAATGCATGAGAGAGGAGCAGGCCAAGGTCGACAGGAAAAGGATCCTAGCAGGAATGACTGTGGAATAAGAATGGCAGGAATTTCTTGGCATAATCCAGAAGATGCAGGATCATTTCATTCCAAAGAGGAAAAAAGATTCTAAGGGGAGTAAGAGGCAACTGTGGCTGACAGCGAAATTAGGGACCAAATGAAACAAAACAAATATTGTATAACATAGCAAAGAGTAGCGGGAAGCCAGAGAATTGGAAAACTTTCAAAGCACATCAGAAGGTAACAAAAAGGGCAATGTGGGGTGAAGAGATGAAGCACGAAGGTAAGCATCCAAAGAATAAGAAGAATAGTAAAAGCTTCTATAAGTAAGTTAAGAGAAAAATATTACTACAGACGAATGTGCGTCCCTTGAATGCAAAAACAGGTGAAATTATTATGGGCTACAAGAAAATGGCAGATAAAAATGAACAGGTACGTTGTTTTAGCCATCCTTAATGAAGAAACAACCATTCTCCCAGATGCACTAGAGGACAGACAATCTAGGGAGACATGTTGGCCGTCATAACGAGGTGGTTTGAGTACAGGGTGAAGAGGTTCTTCTGTACTTGTACAGGGCCCTGTTGAGGCCACATCTGGAGTATTGTGTGCAGTTTAGGTATGCTAATTTGAGACAGGACAATCTTTGCTATTGAGGGAGTGCAGCAGTGGCTCACGAAATTAATCCCCAGGATGGTGCGACTGTCATATGAGGAAAGATTGGTAAGACTGGGGTTGTATTCCCTGGAAATTAGAAGGATGAAGGGATCTTATAGAAACATATAAAGCCATAAAAGGACTGGACAACCTAGATGCAGGACATATGTTCCCAATGTTCGGGAGTCAGGGGGCACAGTTTAAGAATAAAGGGGAGGACATTTAAAACTGAGATGAGAAAAAACTTTTTCATCCAGAGAGTTGCGAAATGTGGAGTTCTCTGCCACAGAAGGAAGTGGAGGCCAATTCACTGGATGAATTTAAAAGACAGTTGGATAGAGCTCTTAGGGCTATCGGAATCAAGGGGTGTGGGGACAAGGCAGGCACGGGTTACTGATTGTGGACAATCAGACACGATCACAATGAATGGCGGTGCTGGCTCGAAGGGCCGAATGGCCTGTTCCTGCACCTATTTTCTATGTTTCTAATGGAGAGTTTGGGAAAGTACTAAATGGAGCAGCGGACACTAGGTGGCGACGGTTGTGAATTTATGACATGTACGTTGTCAGTTTTGGGTTCATATAATGTTTTAAACAGTCGGAGTACGGAGTTATCAAGTTAAATATTTAAAGGAGAGAGGAGGGGCAGGTTTTTGGTATATGGAACAAGATGTCAATGAAGAGGGTAGAGGTGAGCACAGTCACAGCGCAATGAAAACAACACGAGGCAAATGTAGAAAAATGGGTTCGCGTATGGACATTTAGGTGGGGTCGAGGCGCCTGTTTCCATGCTGTTCGACTCGATAACATTAGTTTAGTTTGCATTGCAATTAGACTTGCGAATTAGATTGAGAATAACAGGGAACAGGAGAAATGGACTGTTCTTTCATGGTCCACGTGGGGATGCGGACGGAGCGAGTGACACCTTTAGTCTAAAGGCTAAATGCGCCAAGTTTGTGCCAATTCCAAGAATTGTGGGGACTGGAAAATAGCGGCAGCGAACATTTGTGACAGCGAAGCACTGCGTAGCGCTTAATCCACATTTGTCCTTTGTGATTCCTGCGGTTAACAACCAATTCAAGTACAAAAAAAACCATTCAGTATTTCGTAGCGCGTATTAGGTTCCACAAATTAATGTTATTTAAGCAAATGCGGGATCTAGGTGGATCCTTCCGAAGTCTTAGGAAATAATTTTATTTTTCACATCGGGCAAAAACAAAAAAAGCATGTAGATGGCAACCGCCGAGTTCCTCCACATTTTGTGTCTGCCTTCGATTTAAACCAACATCTGCAGTTCTTTCCAACACAAGTACAAGCACTTACCAGCGACACCGACGGCCGTCAGAAGAGGGCAGTAAATGTATTTTATCCGCAGAATGATTTCGAGCTGAGACATTTTCGAAGTGAAACATTGGTATGATCCTGTTGACGAGTTATTGTTGTTGTCAGACTCGGGTTTATAAATCCCGACCAACACCCGATGACACAATGGAGCCAATTATCTTGTGATCCCAGTTGCACAATCGCTGAAATCTGTGGCAACAACTAAACAATGAAACAAACATTAGTATTCCAATGTAATACAAATACACCAGGTAATGCTGACATAATCAATCGATCAGCGACTCAATCGTTAGCCTCCCGGCTACCATAAACCCCTTCATTGGGAGTAATGTCCCATTTCAGCTTTCGCAGTTTATACCAAAAATCTTTGATCTTTGGTTAATATGGTATCGCCACAAAAAGAACTTTGTGCTGTTAATGCATTTAAGAGTGATCAAACATCCCAATTGGTATCGAGGTCCCCAAAGCCCAAGTTTTGAACATAAATAATCGTCAATTGCTACTGGACGCTGTGATAATGATACTTGTTGCACTGGATACTGTCGGCATGGATCAAGGGGCGGAAGTCTTCTGTGGTAAATATGGTAGTGGCCAGAGGTGGAAAAAAACAAAATATGTCAGGAGAAAACACTGAAATAAATTAGCCATTATCAAATTGTGAGATTATGGTCAATGGGGTGTTACAGGAATTGTTGCCTGCTAACTGCTCTCTCTCTCTCCTCTCTCTCTCTCTCCTCTCTCTCTCTCTCTCTCTCTCTCTCTCTCTCTCTCTCTCTCTCTCTCTCTCTCTCTCTCTCTCTCTCTCTCTCTCTCTCTTCTCTCTCCTCTCCCTCTCTCTCTCTCTCTCTCTCTCTCTCTCCCTCTCTCTGTATCTCTCTCTCTCTCTCTGTATCTCTCTCTCTCCTCTCTCTCTCTCTCTCTCTCTCTATCTATCTCTCTCTCTCTCTCTCTCTCTCTCTCTGTACTCTCTCTCTCTCTCTCTGTATCTCTCTCTCTCTCTCTCTGTCTCTCTGTCTCTCTATCTCTCTCTGTCTCTCTCTCTCTCTCCCTCTCTCTGTCTCTCTGTCTCTGTCTCTGTCTCTGTCTCTCTCTCTCCTCTCTCTTCTCTCTCTCTCTCTCTCTCTCTCTCTCTCTCTCTCTCTCTCTCTCTCTCCTCTCTCTCTCTCTCTCTCTCCCCCCCTCTCTCTCTCTCTCTCTCTCTCTCTCTCTCTCTCTCTCTCTCTCTCTCTCTCCTCCAAGGATAGTTCTTCGGTTTACCTGTATTTGCTTCAGTTTTATTCAGTGTTATTCATCACGTTGTGGCTTTTGAAAGCTTTAAGCGGGTATCGGACGGTCATTAAGGGTCCCGACCGTGAGCACGGGCTTCCTGGCGTGTCGGTACAGTCCCTCATTCACCCGAGTTATTTAGGAAAAATGATAGGTAAAAATTATTAAATAATGTGGATGAATGAGGGGCTGTTCCTGCACGACAGGAAGTCTGAGCTCGCGGTCCGGGGCCTTAACGATCGTCCGAACATTCCGATACCCGTTTAAAATTTTCAAAAGTCAGTATGGATAGAACTAAGGAATTGTAAGGGTAAAAATACCCTAATGGAAAAGACAGACAGGTGGGCAGTAGGGGTAGGGTGGCTCTGATGGTGAGGAATGAAATTCAGTCCCTTGCAAGGGGAGACATTGAAACAGGAGATGTGGAGGCAGTCTGGATAGAACTAAGGATTGTAAGGGTAAAAATGCATCGTCGCCCACCGCCCACCTTGTCGTGGGCTACTATCTCCCTAATTCTTAAAAAGGAGAAAGATCCCCTGCTTTGTAGTAGCTACAGACCAATTTCACTCCTGAATGTGGACCTCAAAATCCTCTCTAAAGTCCTTGCGCTCGTCTTCAAAAAGTGATACCCTCTATTATCTCGTTAGATCAAACAGGGTTCATGCCAGGCCGACAGTCCTCCCACAATACTAGGTGTCTCTTAAACGTCATCCATTCACCAAGTAGTGAGACCCCGGAGATGGTGGTCTCCCTCGATGCCGAAAAAGCTTTCGACAGGGTCGAGTGGAGGTACCGATATGAGGCGATGGACAGGTTTGGCCTCGGCAATAGTTTCATTCTTTGGGTCAATTTGTTATACTCGTTTCCGATGGCCTCAGTACAAACAAACGACACACTATCGCCCCACTTCCCCATTCGGAGAGGTACCAGGCAGGGTTGCCCATTATCACCACTCCTGTTTGATGTTGCGATAGAACCATTGGCGGTTTGGTCACGCTCAGAGAACGGCTTTAAAGGTGCTACATGGTTTGACACAACTCATAAAGTCTCATTGTATGCGGATCACCTGTGAGCTAAAAAAGTGAGCTATTACCGATTAACTCATTGGCTAAGCAGCTCCCTCGCTCTTTAACCTCGTTTAAATGGGCGGAGGACGGGTTTCGCTACCTCGGCGTTTTTATCACAACACCTATATCTGATATGTTCCGCACAAACTTCCTGCCTCTGGTTGAGAAAGCTGAAAGAGACTTTGACCGCTGCTCAGTTTTCCCATTATCCCTCGCGGCCCGTATAAATCTGGTCAAGATGGTCGTCCTACCCAAATTCCTGTATCTTTTCCAGCACGTCCCTATACTTATCACTAAATCTTTTTTTCACAAATTAGAAAGGAGAATATTTAAATTTTTATGGGGTAACAAACCGGCTAGAATTCAAAAGATGATACTACAGTCTCCTAAGAGTGATGGCGGTTTGGCACTTCCTGACTTTAGGCGTTACTATCCTTTATTGGATGAATGATGATTGCGACCACCTACCGACCTGGGTACACATGGAAAAGGCGAGTTCACGTCTCCCGTTGCGGTCTGTTCTATGCTCCAAACTCCCCATTTCTACAACATCTGTGGGTGCAGGCTCAATTGCTTCCCTCTCGTTCAAGATATGGAGTCAACTCAGGAACAACTTTGGTTTACTAGGCCCTTCCATCTTGACCTCACTGCTTTAAAATCACATATTGAAACCTTTAAATCAGACTCCGCATTCAAAACCTGGCATAGTAATGGTATCAGTAGTATCAAAAATCTATACAAGGATGGCATTTTTCAACATTTGCGGAGCTTTCGTCCAACTACAGCCTCCCAAACTCCAACCTTTTCCGTTTTTTCCAGATTAGGGATTTTGTGAAGAAGACATTTCCTCACTTCCCAAATCGCCCCCCTGAAACCCTGACCGATTCCATCCTAACTCTGGATCCCAACCGGAAGAAATGCATCTTTTTTTTGTATAACTTGTTAAGGTCAGTAATATTGAATCCTCAACCTCATTAAAAGCTGCATGGGAGGGCGAGCTGCATATGAAACTAACAGACCAACAATGGGACTCTGCCTTGGATTTGATCCATTCTTCCTCCATATGTGCCCATCATGGCCTAATCCAATGCAAAGTCCTTCACAATGTCTACTATACAAATGCAAGATTATCTAGAATATACCCCGCTGCCAAGGACACCTGCAACAGATGTAATCAACCCCCTGCCAACCATAGCCATATGTTTTGGTCTTGCCCTAAGCTGGCAGCCTTTTGGAGGAGTGTTTTCGACATGATAAGCAGAGCCTATGGCCAGACTATTCCTCCAAACCTACTGTCAGCTATTTTTGGTACTCCTCCCAACATCAACCTCTCTGTTGCATTGAAGCGGGTCCTGGCTTTTACAACCTTGTTAGCACGGAGACTGATCTTTCTTAACTGGAGGCTTACCTGTCCCCCGACACACGCCCGCTGGATCAAGGAGGTGCTCTACAATTTAAAGCTTGAAAAACTTAGGTTTTCTCTCAAAGGTTCTACCAAGACATTCCTAGATACATGGAGCCTTTCCTGGAACTCGTTAACTCTCTCAACTTGTTTCCCGACTCGGAAGAGGACTGAGTGCCTTCTATCACTGCTCTGTCTTATTGCAGCTGCTCTCCCCTCAACCCCCCCCCAACACCTTTTTTTTGTACATTTTCTTTCGTTTATCTTATCGTATTTGGTTGGATGTGTGTGTATGTGAGTGTGGTTTGGCCCCGTTTGGTTCTGACCTGATTCGGGTGGATTGAGTGGGGAGGAGGTATCGGTTAAATAAAAAGATTTAAATAAAAATAAAATGCAAAAGGTGGTTTGAAAATGCAAGTGGTGGTTTGGTTTGAAAATGCAAATGGTGGTTAGGTTTGAACATGCAACTTTTGGTTTTGTTTGAAAATGCAAAAGTAGGTTTGGTTTGAAAGTGCAAAAGGTTTTCTTTGAAAATGTAAGAGGTTTGCTTTGAAAATGAAAATGGTGATTTGTGTTAAAAATGCAAATAGTGGATTGGTTACGAAAAGGAAAAGGTGGTTTGGTTTGAAAATGCAAATGGCGGTTTGTTTGAAAATGTAAATGGTGGTTTGGCTTGAAAAGGGAAAAGGTTTGCTTTGAAAATGCAAAAGGTGGATTGTTTTTAAAATGCAAATGGTGGTTTGGTTTGAAAATGCAAATGGTGTTTGTTTGCAAAATGCAAATGGTAGTTTTGTTTGAAAATGGAAAAGGTTTGGTTTGAAAATGGAAAAGGTTTGGTTTGAAAATGCAAAAGGTTCGTTTTGAAAATGCAAAAGGTTTGTTTTGAAAATGCAAAAGGCTTGCTTTGAAAATGCAAAAGGTTTGCTTTGAAAATGCAAAAGGTTTGCTTTGAAAATGCAAAAGGTTTGGTTTGAAAGTGCAAATGGTGGTTCGGTTTGAAAATGCAAATCGTGGTTTGTTTTTGAAAATGCAAATGATGGTTTGAAAAGACAAATGATGGTTTAGTTTGAAAATGCAAAAAGTGGTTTGCTTTTTAAAATCCAAAGGTTTGCTTTGAAAATGCAAACGGTTTGCTTTGAAAATGCAAATGTTGGTTTGGTTTGAATATGCAAATAGTGGTGTGGTTTGAAAATGGAAATGATGGTTGGGTATGAAAATGTAAAAGGTTTGTTTTAAAGTGCAAAATGTTTGGTTTGATGATGTAAAAGGTTTGCTTTGAAAACGCAAAAGACGTTATGCTTTGAAAACGCAAAAGCCGGTATGCTTTGAAAACGCAAAAGGTGATTTGCTATTAAAATGAAAAAGGTGGTTTGCTTTGAAAATGCATAAGGTGGTTTGTTTTCAAAATGCAAACGGTGGATTGCTTTATGCAACAGGTGGTTTGGTTTGAAAATGCAAGGGAAGCTTGGTTAGAAAATGCAAATGGTGGTTTGGTTTGAAAATGCAAATGGTGGTTTGGTTTGAAAATGCAAATGATGGTTTCGTTTGAAAATGCAAAAAGGAGGTTTGGTTTGAAAATTCAAACGGTTTTCTTTGAAACTGCAAAGGGTTTGCTTTGAAAAAAGCAAAAGGTTTGCTTTGAAAATGGAAGATGTTTGCTTTGAAAATACCAAGGGAGGTTTGAATAAAAAATAGAAAAGGTGGTTTGCTTTGAAAATGCAAAAGGTAGTTTGGTTTGAAAATGCAAATGGTGATTTGATTTTGAAATGCAAATGATGGTTTGGTTTGAAAGTGCAAATGGTGGCTTGAGTTTGAAAATGCCATAGGTTTGGTTTGAAAATGCAAAAGGTTAGTTTTGAAAATTCAAACGTTGGTTTGGTTTGAAAATACCACTGCTGGTTTTGTTCGAAAATGCAAATTGAGGATTTGCTTCAAATTAAAATGGTGGGCTTGTTTGAAAATGCAAAAGGAGGTTTGGATTGAAATTGCAAATGATGGTTTGGTTTGAAAATGCAAAAGGAGGTTTAGTTTGAAAATGCAAATGGTGGTTTGGTTTGAAAATGAAAACGGTGGTTGGGTTTGAAAATTGAAAATACTTTCTTTGAAAATACAAAAGGTAGTTTGCTTTGAAAATGCAAAAGGTAGTTTGCTTTCAAAATGCTAAAGGTGGTTTAGTTTGAAAATGCAAATGGTGGTTTGGTTTTCCTGAATTCAAATTTTGGTTTAGTTTGAAAATGCAAATGGTGGTTTGGGTTGAAAATGCAAATGGGTGTTTGGTTTGAAAATGAAAATGGGTGTTTGGTTTGAAAATGCAAAAGGTGGTTTGTATAGAAAATGCAAATGATGGTTTGCTTTGAAAATGCAAAAGGCGATTTGCTTTGAACATGCAAAAGGTGGTTTGCTTTGAAAATGCAAAAGGTGGTTTCCTTTGAAAATGCAACAGGTGGCTTGCTATGAAAATGCATATGGTGGTTTGGTTTGAAAATACAAATGGTGGTTTGGTTTGAAAATGCAAAAGGAGGCTTAGTTTGAAAATGCAAATAGAAACATAGAAAATAGAAACATAGAAAATAGGTGCAGGAGTAGGCCATTCGGCCCTTCGAGCCTGCACCGCCAAACCAAATGGAGGTTTGGTTTGAAAAAGAAAACGGTGGTTGGGTTTGAACCTTGAAAATGCTTTCTTTGAAAATACAAAAGGTAGTTTGCTTTGAAAATGCAAAAGGTGAGTTGCTTTCAAAATGCTAAAGGTGGTTTAGTTTGAAAATGCAAATGGTGGTTTGGTTTAAAATGCAAATGGGTGTTTGGTTTGAAAATGCAAATGGGTGTTTGGTTTGAAAATGCAAAATGTGGTTTGTATAGAAAATGCAAATGATGGTTTGCTTTGAAAATGCAAAAGGTGATTTGCTTTGAAAATGCAAAAGGTGGTTTGCTTTGAAAATGCAAAAGGTGGTTTCCTTTCAAAATGCAACAGGTGGCTTGCTATGAAAATGCATATGGTGTTTTGGTTTGAAAATACAAATGGTGGTTTGGTTTGAAAATGCAAATATTGGTTTGGTTTGAAAATGTAAATGGTTGTTTGAAAACGCAAATGGTGGTTTGGTTTGACATTGCAAATTGTGGATTGATTAAAAAATGGAAAAGATTTACATAGAAACATAGAAACATAGAAAATAGGTGCAGGAGTAGGCTATTCGGCCCTTCGAGCCTGCACCGCCATTCAATGTGATCATGGCTGATCATCCAACTCAGTATCCCGTACCTGCCTTCTCTCCATACCCCCTGATCCCTTTAGCCACAAGTGCCACATCTAACGCCCTCTTAAATATAGCAAATTTGCTTGAAACAATGCAAAAGGTTTGCTTTGAATATGCAAATGGTGCTTTGCCTTGAAAATGCAAATGGTTATTTCCTTTGAAAATGCAAATGGTGGCTTGGTTTTGAAAATGCAAAAGGTTTGGTTTGAAAATTCAAAAAGTTTGGTTTGAACATGTAAAAGATTTGGTTTGAAAATGCAAAAGGTTTGGTTTGAAATTGCACATGGTGGTTTGGTTTGAAAATGCAAAATATTTTCTTTAAAAAATGCAAAAGGTTTGCTTTGTATATGCAAATGGTGCTTTGCCTTAAAAATGCAAATAGTTATTTCCTTTGAAAATGCAAATGGTGGCTTGGTTTGAAAATGCAAAAGGTTTAGTTTCAAAATGCAGAAGATTTGGCTTGAAAATGCCCATTGCAGTTTTGTTTGAAAATGCAAATGGTGGTTTGGTTTGAAAACGAAAATGGTTATTTAAAAACGCAATTGGTAGTTTGGTTTAAAAATGCAAATGGTAGTTTGGTTAGTAAAAGCAAAAGGATGGTTGGTTTGAGAATGCAAAAGATTTCCTTTAAAATATTCAAAAGGTTTGCTTTGAAAATGCAATAATAGGTTTGCTTTGAAAATGTTAAAGGTAGTTTGATTTGAAAATGCAAATGGTGGTTTGATTTGAAAAATGGTGATTTGGTTTGAAAAATAGTGGTTTAGTGTGAAAAATGGTGGTTTGGTTGTAAAATGCAAATGGTGGTTTGGATTGAAAATGCAAAATGTGGTTTGGCTTGTAAATGCAACATTTTGCTTTAAAAATGCAAAAGGTTTGCTTTGAAAATGCGAAAGGTGATTTGTTTTGAAAATGCAAAATGTGGTTTTCTTTGAAAATGCACCAGGTAGTTTGCTTTAAAAACGCAAAAGGTTTGCTTAGAAAATGCAAATGGTTGCTTCCTTTAAAAATTAAATTCAATTTAATCTTTATTGTCATTGTGCAGTGTACAATAGAGACAACGAAATGCAGTTAGTATCTCCGAAGGGTGAACTTACGAATGAACAAGTAATTGCGAATGCAAATGGTGGTTTGGTTTGAAAATGAAAAATATTTTGTAAATAAGCATTTCACATACTCTTGAAGTGTAGATCATCCTTTAATGATAGCAGAGGATATAACACACGTCAGTAAGCACTGGTCACATTCTTCTACTGAACTGTACCCAGGGAGGGGAAAGCGTTATGATTGATGTTAACTAGGCGGGGTTAATGGTACTAATGTAGCTATATTATTGGTTGCATGCATAAACCATCTATAGGTTTGGTTTGAAAATGCAAAAGGATTGCTTTGGAAATGGTGGTGGTTTGAAAATGTAAATGGTGGTTTGGTTTGAAAATTCAAAAGGTTTGGTTTGAAAATGGAAACGGTTTGCTTTGAAAATGCAAATGGTGGTTCGGTTTGAAAATGCAAAAGGATAGTTTTGAAAATGCAAAAGGATTGTTTTGAAAATGCAAACGTTGGTTTGGTTTGAAAATGCAAAAGGTTGTTTGGTTTGAAAATGCAAATGGTGGTTTGGTTTGAAAATGCCACATCTGGTTTCGTTTGAAAATGCAAATGGAGGTTTGGCTTCCAAATGCAAATGGTGGTTTTGTTTGAAAATGCAAAAGGAGGTTTGGTTTGAAAATGCAAATAGAGGTTTAGTTTGAAAATGCAAATGGTGGTTTGGTTTGGAAATGGAAACGGTGGTTGGGTTTGAAAATGAAAAATGTTTTCTTTGAAAATACAAAAGGTTGTTTGCTTTGAAAATGTAAAAGGTGGTTACCTTTCATAATGCAAAAGGTGGTTTGGATTGAAAATGCAAATGGTGATTTGATTTTTGTAAATGCAAATTTTGGTTTGGTTTGAAAATGCAAAGGCAGTTTGATTACAAAATGCAAATGGTGGTTTTGTTTGAAACTGTAAATAATGGTTTGGTTTGAAAATGCAAAAGGTGGTTTTGTTGGAAAATGCAAAAGAGGGTTTGGTTTGAAAATGCAAATGGCTTTCTCTGAAAATGCAAAAGGTTCGCTTTGAAAAAAGCAAAAGGTTTGCTTTGAAAATGCAAATCGTGGTTTGCTTTGAAAATGTGTACGGTTTGCTTTGAAAGTGCAAAGGTTTGCCTTGAAAATGGAAGATGTTTGCTTTGAAAATGCCACGGAGATTTCAATTGAAAATACAAAAGGTGGTTTGGTTTGAAAATGCAAATGGTGATTTGGTTTTAAAATGCAATTGATGGTTTGGTTTGAAAATGCAAAAGGTTTGGTTTGAATTTGCCAAAGGTTTGGTTTGATAATTCAAAAGGTTTGGTTTGAAAATGCAAAAGGTTTGGTTTGAAAATGCAAATGGTGGTTTGCTTTGAAAATGCAAAAGGATTGCTTTGAAAATTCAAATGTTGGTTTGGTTTGAAAATGCAAATGGTGGTTTGGTTTGAAAATGCAAATGGGTGTTTGATTTGAAAATGCAAATGGGTGTTTGGTTTGAAAATGCAAAAGGTGGTTTGTATACAACATGCAAATGATGGTTTGCTTTGAAAATGCAAAAGGATTGCTTTGAAAATGCAAATGTTGGTTTGATTTGAAAATGCTAAATGTTTTTTGGTTTTATAAATGCAAAAGGGGGTTCGGTTTGAAAATGCAAATGGAGGTTTGGCTTGCAAATGGAGGTTTACATTGAAAATGCTAAATTTGGTTTGCTTGGAATATGCAAAAGGTGGATTGCTTTGAAAATGCAAAAGGCAGTTTGCTTTGAAAATGCAAAAGGTGGTTTACTTTGAAAATGCGAAAGATTTGCTTTGAAAAGCAGGTTTACTTTCAAAATGGAAAAGGTTTGCTTTGAAAATGCAAAAGGGATTTTGGTTTAAAAATGCAAAGGAGGTTTGGTTTGAAAGTGCAAAGTGTGGTCTGGTTTGAAAATGCAAATGGTGGTTTGGTTTGAAAATGGAAAGGCAGTTTGTTTACAAAGTGCAAATGGTGGTCTGGTTTGAAAATGTAAATGGTGGTATGGTTTGAAAATGCAAATGGTTTTCTCTGAAAATGCAAAAGGTTTGCTTTGAAAAAAGCAAATGGTTTGCTTTGAAAATTCAAATCGCGGTTTGCTTTGAAAATGTGTACGGTTTGCTTTGAAAGTGCAAAGGATTGCTTTGGAAATGGAAGATGTTTGCTTTGAAAATGCCACGGGAGATTTTAATTGAAAATACAAAAGGTGGATTGGATTGAAAATGCAAATGGTGATTTGGCTTTAAAATGCAACTGATGGTTTGGTTTGAAAAGGCAAATAGTTTGGTTTGAAAATGCAAAAGGTTCGGTTTGAAAATTCAAAATGTTTCGTTTGAAAATGGAAACGGTTTGCTTTGAAAATGGTGGTGTGGTTTGAAAATGCAAAAGGATTGTTTTGAAAATGCAAAAGGACTGCTTTGAAAATGCAAATGTTGGTTTGGTTTCAAAAGGCAAATGGTGGTTTGCTTTGAAAATGCAAAAGGAGGTTTTGTTTGAAAATGCAAAAGAGGGTTTGGTTTGAAAATGTAAATGGTTTTCTCTGAAAATGCAAAAGGTTTGCTTTGAAAAAAGCAAAAGGTTTGCTTTGAAAATGCAAATCGTGGATTGCTTTGAAAATGTGTACGGTTTGCTTTGAAAGTGCAAAGGGTTGCCTTAAAAATGGAAGATATTTGCTTTGAAAATGCCACGGAGATTTCAATTGAAAATACAAAAGGTGGTTTGGTTTGAAAATGCAAATGGTGATTTGGTTTTAAAATGCAATTGATGGTTTGGTTTGAAAAGGCAACAGGTTTGGTTTGAATTTGCAAAAGATTTGGTTTGAAAATGCAAAAGATTTTGTTTGAAAATCGAAATGGTGGTTTGCTTTGAAAATGCAAAAGGATTGCTTTGAAAATTCAAATGTTTGTTTGATTTGAAAATGCTAAATGTTGTTTGGTTTGAAAATGCAAATGGTGGTTTGGTTTGAAAGTGCAAATGGTGGTTTAGATTGGAATTGAAAACGGTGGTTGGGTTTGAAAATGAAAAATGTTTTCTTTGAAAATACAAAAGGTTGTTTGCTTTGGAAATGCAAAAGATGGTTTGCTTTCAAAATGCAAAAGGTGGTTTGGATTGAAAATGCAAATTGTGATTTGGTTTCTCTAAATGCCAGTTTTGGTTTGGTTTGAAAATGCAAATGGGGGTTTGGTTTGTAAATGCAAGTGGGTGTTTGGTTTGATAAAGCAAAAGGTGGTTTGCATTGAAAATGCATCAAGTGGTTAGCTTTGAAAATGCAAAAGGTGGTTTGTTTTGAAAATGCAAATGGAGGTTTGGCTTGCAAATGCAAATGGTGGTTTTGTTTGAAAATGCAAAAGGAGGTTTGGTTTGAAAATGCAAATGGAGGTTTAGTTTGAAAATGCAAATGGTGGTTTACATTGGAATTGAAAACGGTGGTTGGGTTTGAAAATGAAAAATGTTTTCTTTGAAAATACAAAAGGTTGTTTGCTTTGGAAATGCAAAAGATGGTTTGCTTTCAAAATGCAAAAGGTGGTTTGGATTGAAAATGCAAATGGTGATTTGGTTTCTCTAAATGCCAGTTTTGGTTTGGTTTGAAAATGCAAATGGGGGTTTGGTTTGTAAATGCAAGTGGGTGTTTGGTTTGATAAAGCAAAAGGTGGTTTGCATTGAAAATGCATCAAGTGGTTAGCTTTGAAAATGCAAAAGGTGGTTTGTTTTGAAAATGCAAATGGTGGATTGGTTTGAAAATGCAAAAGGTTTGTTTTGAAAAAAGCAAAAGGTTTGCTTTGAAAATGCAAATCGTGGTTTGTTTTGAAAATGTACACGGTTTGCTTTGAAAGTGCAAAGGTTTGCTTTGAAAATGGAAGATGTTTGCTTTGAAAATGCCACGGGAGATTTAGTTTTAAAATGCAAATGATGGTTTGGTTTGAAAAGGCAAAAGTTTGGATTGAAAATGCAAAAGGTTGTTTGGTTTGAAAATGCAAATGGTGGTTTGGTTTCAAAATGCCACATCTGGTTTGGTTTGAAAATGAAATGGAGGTTTCGCTTGCAAATGAAAATGGTGGGTTTGTTTGAAAATGCAAAAGGAGGTTTGGTTTGAAAATGCAAATGGAGGTTTAGTTTGAAAATGCAAATGGTGGTTTGGTTTGGAAATGCAAACGATGGTTGGGTTTGAAAATGAAAAATGTTTTCTTTGAAAATAAAAAAGGTTGTTTGCTTTGAAAATGCAACAGGTGGTTTGATTTCATAATGCAAAAGGTGGTTTGGATTGAAAATGCAAATGGTGATTTGATTTTTCTAAATGCAAATTTTGGTTTGGTTTGAAAATGCAAATGGGGTTTGGTTTGAAAATGCAAATGGGTGTTTGGTTTGAAAATGCAAAATGTTTGGTTTGAAAATGCAAGAGGTTTGCTTTGAAAATGCAAAAGGTTTGATTTGAAAATGCAAAATGGTGGTTTGGTTTGAAAATGCAAATGCTGCTTCGGCTTGCAAATGCAAATGGAGGTTTGCTTTGAAAATGCAAAAGGAGGTTTGATTTGAAAATGCAAATGGTGGTTTGGCTTGAAAATGCAAATGATCGTTCGGTATGAAAATGCAAATTGTGACACGTTTGTAAAATATAGAAGTGGATAAGTCTCCAGGTCCTGACAGGGTATTCCCAGTTAGTGTAGAATTAGCAGGGGCTATGATAGAAATATTTCGAATGTCATTAGAAACGGGAATAGAGCCGGAAGATTGGCGTACTGCGCATGTTGTTCCATTGTTTAAAAAGGGTTCAAAGAATGAACCTAGCAATTATAGACCTGTTAGTCTGACGTCAGTGGTGGGCAAATTAATGGAAAGGATACATAGCGATAATATTTATACGCATCTGGATAAACAGGGTCTGATCAGGAACAGTCAACGTGGATTTGTGCCTGGAAGGTCATGTTTGACAAACCTTCTTGAATTTTTGAAGAGGTTACCAGAGAAATTAATAATGGTAAAGCAGTGGATGTTGTCTATATGGATTTCAGAAAGGCCTTTGACAAGGTTCCCCATGGATGGTTGGTTAAGAAGGTTCAATCTTTGGGTGTTAATGGCGGAGTAGCAAGATGGATTCAACAGTGGCTGAATGGGAGATGTCAGAAAGTAATGGTGGATGGCTGTTTGTCAGGGTCGAAGCCGGTGACCAGTGGGGGTGCCTCAGGGATCTGTGTTGGGTCCACTGTTGTATGTCATGTACATCAATGATCTAGATGATGGGGTGGAAAATTGGATAAGTAAGTATGCAGATGATACTAAGATAGGTGGTGCTGTGGATAATGAAGTAGATTTTCAAAGTCTACAGAGAGATTTGGGCCATTTGGAAGAGTGGGCTGAAAGATGGCAGATGGAGTTTAATGTTGATAAGTGTGAGGTGCTACATCTTGGCAGGACAAATCATAATAGTACGTACATGGTAAATGGTAGGGAATTGAGGAATGCTGTGGAACAGAGGGATCTATGAATAACTGTGCATAGTTCCCTGATGGTGGAATCGCATGTAGATAGGGTGGTAAAGAAAGTTTTTGGTGTGCTGGCCTTTATAAATCAGAGGATTGAATAGAGGAGTAAGGAAGTAATGTTAAAATTGAACAAGGCATTGGTGAGACAAATCCTGGAGTATGGTGCACAATTTTGGTCGCCTAATTATAGGAAGGATGTCAACAAAATAGAGAGATAGTTCAGAGGAGATTTACTAGAATGTTGCCTGGGTTCCAGGAACTAAGCTACAGAGAAAGGTTGAATAAGTTAGGTCTTTATTCTTTGGAGCACAGAGGTTTAAGGGGGGGACTTGATTGAAATAATGCAAGAGATAACAGAGTTGACCTGGATCAGTTTTTCCCATTGAGGGTGTGGAAGATTCAATCAAGAGGGCATGACATGAGAATTAAGGGACATAAGTTCAGGGGTTACATGAGGGGGAACTTCTTTACTCAGAGAGTGGTGGCTGTGTGGAATGAGCTTCCAGCAGAAGTGGTGATGGCAGGATCGATTTTACCATTTAAAAGAAAAGTGGATAGGTATAAGGACGGGAAGGGAATGGAGGGGTATGGTCTAAGTTCAGGTAGATGGGACTAGGGGAAATTAATGTTCGGCAAGGACTGGAAGGGCCAAGATGTTCTGTTTCTGTGCTGTAATTATTATATGGTTAGATGGTTATATGGTTTGCTTTCAATATACAAAAAGAGGTTTGGTTGGAAAATGCAATAGGAGGTTTAGTTTGAAAATGCAAAAGTTGGTTTGCTTAGAAAATGCAAAAAATATGATGGAAAATGCAAAAGTTGGTTTGCTTTGAAAATGCAAAAGGTTTGCTTTGAAAATGTAACAGGTGGTTTGCTTTGAAAATGCAAATGGTGGTTAATTGTGAAAATGCAAATGCTGGTTTGAAATGAAAATGTAAAAGGAGGTTTGATTTTAAAATGTAAAAGATTTGTTTTGAAAATGCAAAAGGTTTGCTTTGAAAAGGCAAACATATGTTTGGTTTGAAAAGGCAAAAAGAAGTTTGATTTGAAGTGGTGGTGCAGCCTTGCACTGCGGCTCGCCTGCAGTCCGTTTGTCTTTTCTTTTTTTGTTTTCTTTTAGAAACATAGAAACATAGATATTAGGTGCAGGAGTAGGCCATTCGGCCCTTCGAACCTGCACCGCCATTCAATATGATCATGGCTGATCATCCAACTCAGTATCCCGTACCTGCGTTCTCTCCATACCCTCTGATCGCCTTAGCGACAAGGGCCACATCTAACTCCCTCTTAAATAAGTTTGGTTTGAAACAGCAAAATGTTGTTTGGTTTGAAAATGCAAAAGGTTTGCTTGGAAAATGCAAAAAAGTGGTTTGCTTTGAAAATGGGAAAGTAGGTTTGCTATTAAAATGCAAATCGTGGTATGAATTGACAAGGCAAAAGATGGTATGCTTTGAAAATGCAAAAGGTAGTTTGCTATGAACATGCAAACGGTTTGCTTTGAAAATGGAAAAGGTTTCATTTGAAAAATGCAAAATGTTGGCTTTGTAAATGCAAAAGGTGGTTTGATTTGAAAATGCAAATGATGGTTTGGTTTGGAAATACAAGAGGTGGTTTGGTTTGAAAATGTAAAACATTTGCTTTGAAAATGCAAAAGGTTGGCTTTGAAAATACAACAGTTAGTTTGCTTTGAAAATGCAAAATTTAGTTTCCATTCAAAATGCATATGGTGGTTTGCTTTAAAAATTCCAAATGGTTTGCTTTGAAAATGTAAAACGTTTGTTTTGAAAATGCAAAGGGTTAGCTTCGACAATGGAAAAGGAAGTTTGGTTTCAAACTGCAAAATGTTGTTTGGTTTGAAAATGCAAAAGGTTTGCATTGAAAATTCAAAAAAGTGCTTTTCGTTGAAAATGCAAGAGGTGGTTTGGTTTGAAAATACAAAAGGTGATTTGCTTTGAAAATGCAAAAGGTGGTTTGCTTTGAAAATGCTAAAGGTGGTTTCCCTTGAACACGGAAAATGTGGTTTGCATTGAAATTGCAAAAAGTGGTTTGGTTTAAAAATGGAAACGATTTTCTTTGAAAATACAAAAGGTTGGTTTTGAATATACAAAAGTTAGTTTGCTTTGAAAATGCAAAAGTTAGTTTGCTTTGAAAATGCAAAAGGTGGTTTTGTTTGAGAATGCAAAAGGTGGTTTGGTTTGAAGATGATAAAATGGTGGTATTGTTTGAAAATGCAAATAGTGGTTTTGTTTGAAAATGCTTATGATAGTTTAGTTTGAAAATGCAAATGGTGGTTTGGCTTGAAAACACAAATGATGGTTTGGTTTGAAAATGCAAAAGGAGGTTTGGTTTGAAAATGATAAAGGTTTGCTTTGAAAATGCAAAAAGTGGTTTGATTTGAAAAATAAAAAAAGTGGTATGCTTTGAAAATGCTAAAGGTGGTTTAATTTAAAAATGCAAAGGCTGGTGTGCTATGAAAATACAAAACGTGGTTTTCATTGAAAAATCAAAAGTTGGTTTGCTATGAAAATACCAAATGGTTTGGTTTGAAAATGCAGAAAGTGTGGTTTGAAAATGCAAAAGCTTTGCTTTGACAATGGAAAAGGAAGTTTGGTTTCAAACTGCAAAAGGTTGTTTGGTTTGAAAATGCAAAGGGTGGTTTGGTTTGAAAATGCAAAATGATGGTTTGATTTGCAAATTCAAATGGTGGTTGTGTTTGAAAATTCTACCGGTGGTTTGGCTTGAATATGCAAAAGGTTTGGCTTGAAAATGCAAAAGGTTAATTTGAAAATGCAAATGGAGGTTTAGTTTGAAAATTCAAATTTGTTTTGAAAATGGAAAAGTTGTTTTGCTTTGAAAATGCATATGATGATTTGCTTTAAAAATGCCAAATGGTTTGCTTTGAAAATGTAAAAGGTTTGTTTTGAAAATATAAAGGATTTGCTTTGACAATGCAAAAGGAAGTTTGGTTTCAAACTGCAACATGCTGTTTGGTTTGAAAATGCAAAAGGTTTGCTTTGAAAATGCAAAAAAAAAGTGGTTCGGTTTGAAAATGCAAGAGGTGGTTTGGTTTGAAAATGCAAAAGGTGGTTTGCTTTGAAAATGCAAAAGGTGGTTTGCTTTGAAAATGCTAAAGGTGGTTTGCCTTGAACATGGAAATGGTGCTTTGCATTGAAAATGAAAAAAAATCGGTTTGCTTTGAAAATACAAAAAGTGGTATGCTTTGAAAATGCTAAAGGTGGTTTCCATTGAAATTGCAAAAGGTGGTTTGATATGAAATTGCAAAAGGTGGTTTGTTTTCAAAATGCAAAAGCTGGTTTTCTTTGAAAATGCAAAAGGTGGTTTGCTTTGAAAATGCATTGTCAAGTCTTTTAATGTTTCGCAGTTTCCCCGCTTGAAAGGGATTTGATTTATCTACCCCGAAATGATGAACTGGATTCACTCAGATCAAACACTTCTTTTCCACCTTTTATTTTGGCAGTTTTAGTCTTTTCAGTGGTTTAGTGTTTAGCAGTGGTTTAGTCTTTATCAGGTGAAAAACCTTTAGACATAAAGGCAGAAAACACACATTACTGTAACCAAATATAAATAACAGAAAGTTCCATGTATCTGTTACATTCTGTAACATTCCAACTCATAGCAGCCATTTTGTCTTTTGAAATAATTTTCACATTTCATTGAAAGAAAATAAAGATAATGCCCACTACTGTTACCAATTATTTAGCTTAATATCAGATGGATCTTTACTGCTTTTAACACATTTTTTTTTAAAACGCAATTATTTAAGCCATCACCACACATAGCATATTAGCATTAGAGATCAGCTCACATTAGCCCTTAGTCCCACATAGACAACAAACACTATTTCAAACTTACTTAATCTCAACACGCTAGCCAGACAAGTTTCTCAGACATTAACGGGTTAAACAGAGTCTCTGGGCTGCAGTCTTCGGCTCGGTTTATTTAGAGTTCAGTCCTTACCGGCTGCCAATCGGGTCTGTAGAAAATCAGTCCTGCTTGCCTCTTCTGGCTATCCCTGGCTTCTGGTGCTGTGTGGCCCTTTAAAAACCCCGGGCAGAGCCCGACAGGCTGGGTTTCCGCCCACTTTAATCACTGTCTTGTGATTTCAATTTAGCAATTCTCTGCACCTGTCCTTTCATTCCAGTTTGACTTGACATGCATATTGTGGTTTGCATTAAAAATGCCAAAATGTTTCCTTTAAAAATGCAAAAGATTTGTTTTGAAAATGCAAAAGGTTTGCTTTGAAAATGCAAATGTAGGTTTGCTTTTAAAATGCAAATCGTGCTTTGATTTGAAAATGCAAAAGGTGGTTTGCTTTAAAAATTGAAAAGTATGTTTGCTATTAAAATGCATATCGTGGTTTGATTTGACAATGCAAAAGATGGTTTGCTTTGAAAATGCAAAATGTGATTTTCTATGAACATGCAAACGGTTTCCTTTCAAGATGCGAGAGGTTTGATTTAAAAATGCAAAGGGTTAGCTTTGAAAATGAAAAAGGTGGCTTGCTTTGAAAATGCAAAAGGTGGCTTGGTTTGAAAATGCAACTAGTGGTTTGGTTTGGAAATACAAGAGGTGGTTTGGTTTGAAAATGGAAAAGGTTTGCTTTGAAATGCATGAGGTTGGCTTTGATAATACAAAAGTTAGTTTGCTTTGAAAATGCAAAAAGTTAGTTTGCTTTGAAAATGCAAAAGGTGGTTTGGTTTGAAAATGCAAAAGGTGGTTTGGCTTGAAAATGATAAAATGGTGGTATTGTTTGAAAATGCAAATTGTGGTTTTGTTTGAAAATGCTGATGATAGTTTAGTTTGAAAATGCAAATGGTGGTTTGGCTTGAAAACACAAATGATGGTTTTGATTGAAAATGCAAAAGGAGTCTTGGTTTGAAAATGTTGAAGGTTTGCTTTGAAAATGCAAAATGTGGTTTGCTTTGAAAAATAAAAAAAGTAGTATGCTTTGAAAATGTTAAAGGTGGTTTCATTTGAAAATGCAAAGGCTGGTGTGCAATGAAAATACAAAACGTGGTTTTCATTGAAAAATCAAAAGGTGGTTTGCTATGAAAATACCAAATGGTTTGGTTTGAAAATGCAGAAAGTTTGGTTTGAAAATGCAAAGGGTTTGTTTTGACAATGCAAAAGGAAGTTTGGTTTCAAACTGCAAAAGGTTGTTTGGTTTGAAAATGCAAAGGGTGGATTGGTTTAAAAATGCAAAACGATGGTTTGATTTGCAAATTCAAATCGTGGTTGTGTTTAAAATGCTAATGGTGGTTTGCTTTAAAAATGCCAAATGGTTTGCTTTCAAAATGTAAAAGGTGGTTTCCTATGAAAATGCAAAAGGAAGTAATGGTGTTTTTTTTGCAAATGCAAAATATGGTTTGGTTTTGAAAATGGAAAAGGGTTTGCTTTGAACGTGCAAAAGGTTTTCCTTGAAAATGCAAAAGGAGGTTTGGTTTGAAAGTGCAAAAGGTGGTATGTTTGAAAATGCAAAAAGTGGTATGCTTTGAAAATGCAACAAGTAGGTTGCTTTGAAAATGCAAAAAAGTGGTTTGCTTTCAAAATGCAAAAGCATGTTTGCTTTGAAAATGCAAAAGATTTTTTGCTTTGAAAATGCAAAAGGTGGTTTGCTTTGAAAATCCAAATGGTGGTTTGCTTTGAAAATGCAAAAGGTGGCTTGCTTTGAAAATGCAAAAGTAGGTTTGCTATATGAAAATACAAATCGTGGTTTGATTTGAAAATACAAAAGGCGGTGTGCTTAGAAAATTCAAATTTGCTTTGAAAATTCAAAAGGTGGTTTGGTTTGAAAATGCAAAAGGTAATTTGCTTTGAAAATGCTAAAGGTGGTTTGCCTTGAAAACGGAAATGGAGGTTTGCATTGAAAATGCTAAAGTTGGTTTGCTTTGAAAATGCAAAAGGTGGTTTGATATAAAAATACAAAAGGTTTGCTTTGAAAATTCAACAGGTTTGATTTAAAAATGCAAAAGGTTTGCTTTGAAAATACAAACGGTGGTTTGCTTTGAAAATGTAAAAGGTGGTTTGCTTTGAAAATGCTAAAGGTGGTTTGCATTGAAAACGGAAAAGGTGGTTTGCATTGAAAATGGAAATAGTTGTTTGCTTTGAAAAGGCAAAAATTGGTATGCTTTGAAAATGCTCAAGGTGGTTTCCTTTGAAAATGCAAAAGGTGGTTTGCTATGAACTTGTAAAAGGTAGTTTGCTTTCCAAATGCAAAAGGTGTTTTTTTTTTAATTCAATAGGCGGTTTGCTTTGAAAATGCATATTGTGGTTTGGAAATACAACAGGTGGTTTGGTTTGAAAATGGAAAAGCTTTGCGTTGAAAATGCAAAAGGTTGCCTTTGAAAATGGAAAAGTTGGTTTGGTTTGAAAATGTAAAAGGTTGGCTTTGAAAATGGAAATGTTAGTTTGCTTTGAAAATGCAAAAGGTGGTTTGGTTTGAAAATAGAAAAGGTGGTTTGGTTTGAAAATGCAAAATGGTGGTATTGTTTGAAAATCAAAATGGTGTTTTTTTTAACGCTAACGGTAGTGTGGTTCGAAAATGCATAAAGGTTTGGTTTGAAAATGCAAATTGTGGTTTGGTTTGAAAACGCAAATGGTGCTTTGGTTTGAAAATGCAAAAGGAAGTTTGGTTTGAAAATGCAAAAGGTTTGCTTTGACACTGCAAAAGGAAGTTTGCTTTCACACTGCAAAAGGTTGTTTCGTTTGAAAAGGCAAAGGGTGGTTTGGTTTGAAAATGCAAAATGATGGTTTGATTTGCAAATTCAAATGGTGGTTGTGTTTGAAAATGCTAATGGTGGTTTGGTTTGAATATGCAAAAGGTTTGGTTTAAAAATGCAAAAGGTTAATTTGAAAATGCGAATGGAGGTTTAGTTTGAAAATTCAAGTTTGATTTGAAAATGGAAAAGTTGTTTTCCTTTGATGTATATTGTGGTTTGCTTTAAAAATGCGAAATTGTTTTTTGAAAATGTATAACGTTTGTTTTGAAAATACAAGGGGTTTGCTTTGACAATGCAATCGGAAGTTTGGTTTCAAACTGCAACATGTTGTTTGGTTTGAAAATGCAAAAGGTTTGCTTTGAAAATGCAAAAAAGTGGTTTGCTTTGAAAATGCAAGAGGTGGTTTTGTTTGAAAATGCAAAAGGTGGTTTGATTTGAAAATGCAAAGGCTGGTGTGCTTTGAAAATGCTAAAGGTGGTTTCCTTTGAAATTGCAAAAGCTGATTTTCTTTGAAAATGCAAAAAGATAGTTTGCTTTGAAAATGCATATTGTGGTTTGCATGAAAAATGCCAAAATGTTTGCTTTGAAAATGCAAAAGATTTGTTTTGAAAATGCAAAGGGTTTGCTTTGAAAATGCAAAAGAAGGTTTGCTATTAAAATGCAAATCGTGCTTTGATTTCAAAATGCATAAGGTGCTTTGCTTTGAAAATGCAAAAGGTCGTTTGCTATAAACATGCAAACGGTTTGCTTTGAAAATACAAAAGGTTTGATTTAAAAATGCAAATGGTTTGCTTTGAAAATGCAAAAGGTCTTTTGCTTTCAAAATGCAAAAGGTGGTTGGGTTTGAAAATGCAAATGGGGGTTTGGTTTGGAAATACAAGAGATGGGTTGGTTTGAAAATGGAAACATTTGCTTTGAAAATGCAAATGATTGGCATTGAAAATGCAAAAGTTAGTTTGCTTTCAAAATGCAAAAGTTAGTTTGCTTTGAAAATGCAAAAGGTGGTTTGGTTTGAAATTGCAAAAGGTTTGGTTTGGAAATGCAAATTGGTCAAGGGGGCAGAGCAAAACGTATAGAAACATCTACGGAAGTCGATAAGAATTTTTCTACCACCTGTTGGTGGTTTGTTTTTAGTTATAATATCTTTATTTTTGGATATTATAATTTCACTTTTTGTTTGTTAATTATCTTTTCACGATTCTACACTTTCTGGTCTTTTTCAAGGTCTATTCTGAAGGGGAGATGCCAACAAAATCTAATAGCTGGGGATGATCATCCCTCACCTAGAGTAATGAGGTTCTTGGTTGCACCATATGAAGTAAAGGTATTAATATGATCCATAATGCAAGACGATAAACAAAAGAAAACTGGAGGAATCACGCTCTGCAGTTGGAATGTAAGGGGCGCTATTGAACCAATTAAAAGGGGTAAGATCTTTGCCCAATTAAAAGCTTTAAATAGTGATGTCATTTTTTACAAGAGACGAACCTGAAATATCAAACACAGATAAGATTGAAGGCAAATTGGATCGGGCAAACATACTACTCTTCATTTACTTCTAAATCTAGAGGCACGGCCATTATCATTCGTAAAGGTATACCATTTAAATTAAAGAATACCATAGTAGATAAAGAGGGGAGGTACGTCATAGTTACGGGAGAAATGTATTCTACTCCACTTACTTTGATAAATATGTATGCTCATAATTTTGACAACCCTCAATTTTTTAGTAAAATTCTGGATACAATTTCGGAACATAACTATCAAAATGTGGTAATAGGGGGAAATTTAAATTGTGTTTTAGATCCATATTTGGATACATCTACAATACAAAAAAGGATTAACATAAAATCTAAAACATGTGAACTCCTAAATACATACATGAAAAATACCAATATGACAGATGTATGGAGGATCGCTAACCCAGTAGGTAGAGAATATTCATTTTATTCAACGGTACATAAAACATACTCACATATTGATTATTTCTTAGTGGACACAAAATTAATTCCATACACATATAATGCTATATATCACAATAGTATTATTTCTGATCATTCCCCGTTAACTTTCTCTTTAAAATTCGAAGGAATGCCTGACAAAAAATCGTTTTGGAGGTTTAATCCTCAAATATTAAACAACTCACAAGGTTGTACATATTTAAAAGAGCAGATGAAATTCTTCTTTGAGACAAATGAAACACCAGATATTTCACCCTCCTTATTATGGGAAACTTTTAAGGCATTTACAAGAGGACCTATAATCTCATATCAAGCTTTCCAAAATAAACAGAATAACACTGAACAATCACAGCTAGAACAAGAAATTAGACAATTAGATTTAGAAAATGCTAAAGAACCAACTATAGATAAACACAATAAGATAACAATACTAAAATATAAATTAAATAAAATTTTATCGGCCAGAATAATAAGATTATTTCAAATTACAAAACAAGAAAATTTTGAATTTGGTGATAAACCACATCAACTCTTAGCACACCGACTGAAAAAACAGGAAACAGAAAACACAATTACTAAAATTAAATCAGACAAAGGGGAATTACTAACACTACCTAAAGATATAAATAAAATATTTGCTCAATATTATCAAAATTTATATACATCGAAAACCTCTGCAAATAATACTCAAATTACAAATTTCTTGGACAATTGTAATCTTCCAAGATTAAGTATGGTGGAACAAGAGGGATTAGGAGCTCAGATTACACTTCAGGAAATAGAAGAAACAATAAGTTTGTTGAAGAATGGCAAAACGCCAGGACCAGACGGCTTTAGTAATGAATTCTATAAAAGATTCCACGAGATAATTTCTCCATACTTGCAAGAATGATATATATATGCTTTTAAAGAAAATAAATTACCAGAAACACTAACTGAGTCAACTATTACATTTATACCAAAAAAGGATAAAGATCTAGAAGACCCAGGCTCATATAGAGCTATTGCACTCCTAAATACAGATCAAAAAATATTAGCAAAGACACCAGCGCGAAGATTGAGTAAATATATTACCAAACTAATAAACCCGGATCAAACTGGGTTTATACCAAAGACATACTCATTTAACAATTTGAGACGTCTGTCTACTATAATGTACTCACATAATACTGAAGAAGACCTAGCAATTATCTCATTGGATGCAGAAAAAGCTTTCGATCAAGTAGAATGGCAATATTTATTCAAAGTATTGCAGAAATTTAGCATGGGAGATAACTTTAGCTCATGGGTAAAATTATTATATGATAAGCCAACGGCTAGAATATTGACTAATAATTTATTATCCCTGAAATTCCAATTAGCAAGGGACAATAGGCAGGGGTGCGCACTATCACCTCTGCTATTTGCACTAGTGATGGAGCCTTTAGCAGAAAGTATAAGAAGTCATCCAAATATTCATGGATATAATACCAAACACTCAAATAATAAAATTTCATTATATGCAGACGACATATTATTATATACTACAAATTCACAAATTAGCATACCAAATATACTAAATTTAATAGAGGAATTTGGTTCTTTTTCTGGATATAGAATAAACTGGAACAAAAGCGAAATTATGACGATAAAACCTCAAGAGCCGCTACATCTGTTGAAATTCCCCTTTAGAATTGCAACAGAAAAATTTAAGTATTTGGGCATCCAAATTACTAGGAAATATAAAATCATTACTCAACGCAAACTATATGCCTTTAATAACTAAATTAAATGGGTTGATTAAATACTGGAAAACACTGCCAATGTCCTTAATAGGTAGAATAAATGCGATACAAATGATCTTCTTACCACAAATACTGTACCTATTTCAATCAATACCAATATGCTTACCTAAAAAACTATTTTAAAAAAAGACTCTGATATTATCAACTTCATATGGGATTATAAATCACATAGAATTAAGAAAAAAACACTTGTGTAAATCTAAAGAATCAGGGGACTGACACTCCCTAATTTATTGTATTACTATTGGGCAGTGAATATTAAATATATAATCTACTGGTTGGACAGATCTGCCCAACAGGTAGATTGGATAAGAATGGAGAAAGAGGATTGTTCTCCTTATGATATAGGAGCGATCCTTCTTTCCCCGATGAAACTGAACAATATAATATATAAGAAGTATCCAATTATTCACAGTATAATACGAATTAGGAATCAAATAAAATTATCTTAAAAATTAAGAAAATTATCGCTTCTTTCTGAAATAACTAATAATCCCTCATTTAAACCATCCAATATTGATAAAAAGGTTTATCCATTGGGAAAGATTAGGAATTAAAACAATGGAAGATATGTATGAAATGGGAAAACTTTTATCATTCCAACAATTACAACTAAAATACAATTTGAAAAATAATCAATATTTCAAATATCTTCAAATTCAAGATTATTTGAAGAAATATATACAAGGATATCAAACCTTAACCCCAGATTTATTGGAGGAAGGGATGAATAGAAAGGCAGAATCAAGAAATTTAATATCTTACTTATATAATATAATTTTAAATATAGAAACGCCAACGACAGAGACAATTAGAAGGAACTGGGAACAAGAGTTATTGATAAACATTCCTAATGATAGATGGGAAAAAAATCTATTATATGTAAATAAATGTTCAATTAATGCAAGACATAACCTAATTCAATTTAAAATTTTACATAGATTATATTATTCTAAAACTAGACTGAATAAAATATTCCCAAATGTTTCCCCCATCTGTGACAAATGTCATACTCAAAATGCCATTATAGCACATTCCTTTGTCTCATGTATAAAACTGTATAAATTTTGGAATGAAATTTTTGCAATTTTTACAAAACTATTTAACACAATATTGAACCCCAATACAGAACTCATTATCTTTGGATCAATGGAAGAAGGAAGTAAACTAACTATATTCCAAGAAGCTTTTCTTAATTATGGTCTAATAACAGCAAAAAAACTTATACTCAAATTTTGGAAAAACGCAATCACGCCAACATTCAAAATGTGGAGTTCAAATATGTCTGAAACGCTTCATCTTGAAGAAACGAGATTTCTCCTAATAGGCAAAGTAGAGCAATTCTCAAAGGCTTGGTCTCCTTTTATCAACTTTTTGCAAGCATATGGTGCAACATAACATAACCTCAGAAATTAAATGGTTTCGAACCGGGTGACGGATAGGCAAAAATACGAAATAGGTAGATCTCTCCTAATCTCTCGTTTCTTTACTTTCTCCTTCTATTTCAATCTTTTCAGCTTCTCTTCCCTGTTCTTTATTTCTTTTGCTATCTGTTTCTACTTGCTGTTCTATCTATTCTGACACTCCTTATTTATTTTTTCTTCCACTGTTCTTTTATTATTAAATCAAAAGTATGAACTTGTACAAGAATGGAAATATGTACGTATTAGGTACTTAAGTACCACACTATTGTACAAAAATTCTAACAAAAATAAATTAAAAAAAAAGAAAATGCAAAAGGTTTAGTTTGAAAATGCATATAGGTTTGGTTTGAAAATGCAAATGGCGGTTTAGTTTAAAAACGCAAATGGCGGTTTGGTTTGAAAATGCAAAAGGTGGTTTCCCTTGAAATTGCAAATGCTGGTTTGCTATGAAAATGCAAAAGGTGGTTTGCTTTGAAAAAGCAAAAGGTGGTTTTCTTTGAAAATGCAAAAGGTGGTTTGCTTTGAAAATGCAAAAGGTTTGCTTTGAAAATGCAAAGGGTTTCCTTTGACAATGCAAAGGATTTGCTTTGACAATGCAGAAGTATGTTTTGTTTCAATCTGAAAAAGGTTGTTTGGTTTGAAAATGCAAAGGGTGTTTTGTTTTGAAATTGCAAAATGGTGGTTTGGTTTGAAAATGCAAATGGTTTGGTTTGAAAATGCAAAAAGTTTAGTTTGAAAATGCAAATGGCGGTTTAGTGTGAAAATTTAAATTTGTTTTAAAAATGGAAAAGTTGGATTGCTTTGAAAATGCATATGGTGGTTTGCTTTAAAAATGCCAAATGGTTTGCTTTTAAAATGTATAAGGTTTACTTTGAAAATGTAAAGGGTTTGCATTGACAATGCAAAAGGAAGTTTGGTTTCAAACTACAAAATGTTGTTTGGTTTGAAAATGCCAAAGGTTTCCTTTGAAACTGCAAAAACAAGTGCTTTGCTTTGAAAATGCAAAAGGTGGTTTGCTTTGAAATGCAAAATATGGTATACTTAAAAAATGCTAAATGTGGTTTCCTTTGACAATGTAAAAGGTGGTTTGCTATGTAATTGTAAAAGGTGGATTCCTTTCCAAATGCTAAAGGTGGTTTTGTTTGAAAATGCAAAAGGCGGTTTGCTTTGAAAATGCAAAGGGTTTGGTTTGAAACTGCAAAAGATTGTATGGTTTGAAAAAGCAATTGGTGTTTTTTTGGGAAATGCAAAATATGGTTTGGTTTTGAAAATTCAAATTTGCTTAGAAAATGGAAAAGGTAGTTTGCTTTGAACGTGCAAAAGGAGGTTTGGTTTGAAAGTGCAAAATTTTACCCTGAAAATGCAAAAGTTTGCTTTGAAAATGCAAAAGGTGGTATGCTTTGAAAATGCTAAAGGAGGTATGCTTTCAAAGTGCAACAGGTGGTTTGCTTTGAAAATGCAGATGGTGGTTTGCTTTGAAAATGCAAAAAGTGGTTTGCTTTCAAAATACAAATGGTGGTTTGCTTTGAAAATGCAAAAGGTGGTTTGCTATGAAAATGCTAAAGGTGGTTTGCCTTGAAAACGGAAATGGAGGTTTGCATTGAAAATGCTAAAGGTGGTTTGCTTGGAATATGCAAAAGGTGGTATGCTTTGAAAATGCTAAAGGAGGTATGCTTTGAAAATGCAACAGGTGGTTTGCTTTGAAAACGCAAAAGGTGGTATGCTATGAAAATACAAAAGGTGGATTGCTATGAAAATTCAAAAGGTTTGATTTCAAAATGCAAAAGGTTTGCTTTGAAAATGCGTAAGATGTTTTGCATTGCAAATGCTAAAGGTGGTTTGCATTGAAAACGGAAAAGGTGGTTTGCATTGAAAATGGAAAAAGTTGTTTGCTTTGAAAAGGCAAAAAGTGGTATGCTTTGAAAAGGCTAAAGGTGGTTTCCTTTGAAAATGCAAAAGGTGGTTTGCTATGAAATTGTAAAAGGTGTTTTGCTTTCCAAATGCAAAAGGTGTTTTTTTTTCAATGCAAAAGGCGGTTTGCTTTAAAAATGCATATTGTGGTCTGGAAATACAACAGGTGGTTTGGTTTGAAAATGGAAAAGCTTTGCTTTGAAAATGCAAAAGTTGGTTTCGTTTGAAAATGTAAAAAGTTGGATTTGAAAATGAAAAAGTTAGTTTGCTTTGAAAATGCAAGACGTGTTTGGTTTGAAAATGCAAAAGGTGGTTTGGTTTGAAAATGCAAAATGGTGGTATTGTTTGAAAATCTATATGGTGTTTTTTTAAAAAATGCTAACGGTAGTGTGGTTTGAAACTGCATAAACGTTTGGTTTGAAAATGCAAATTGTGGTTTGGTTTGAAAACGCAAATGGTGGTTTGGTTTGAGAATGCAAAAGGAGGTTTGGTTTGAAAATGCCAATGGTTTCCTTTGAAAATGCAAAACAAAATGGTTTGATTTGAAAAATGCAAAAGGTGGTTTTGTTTGTGAATGCAAAAGACGGTTTGCTTTGAAAATGCAAAAGATAATTTGCTTTCAAAATGCTAAAGGTGGTTTGCCTTGAAAACGGAAATGGAGGATTGCTTTGAAAATCCTAAAGGTGGTTTGCTTTGAAAATGCAAAAGATGGTTTGTTTGAAAATGCAAAATGTGGTTTGCTATGAAAATACAAAAGGTGGTTTGCTTTGAAAATGTAAAAGGTGGTTTGTTTCGAAAATGCAAAAGGTGGTTTGCTATGAAAATACAAAACGTTTGCTTTGAAAATTCAAAAGGTTTGATTTAAAAATGCAAAACTTTTGCTTTGAAAATACAAACGGTGGTTTGCATTGAAAATGCAAAAGGTGGTTTGCTTTGAAAATGGAAACAGTGGTTTGCTTTCAAAAGGCAAAAAGTGGCATGCTTTTAATATGCTAAAGGTGGTTTCTTTTGAAAATGCAAATGGTGGTTTGCTTTGAAATTGTAAAAGGTGGTTTGCATTGAAAATGCAAAAGCTGCTTTTCCATGAAAATGCAAAATGTTTGCTTTTTAAATTTAAATTAAAATTGATCTAAAAATGCAAAATGTTTGCTTTGAAATTGCATACGGTGGTTTGCTTCGAAAATACAACAGATGGTTTAGTTTCAAAATGCAAAGGTAGTTTGCTTTGGAAATATAACAGGAAGTTTGAAAATGCAAAAGGTTGGCTTTGAAAATGCAAAAGTTAGTTTGCTTTGAAAATGCAAAATTGTGGTTTGGTTTGAAAATGCAAAAGGTGGTTCGGGTTGAAAATAAAAAATGGTGGTATCGTTTGAAAATGCATATGGTGGTTTTGTTTGAAAATGTTAATAGTGAATTGGTTTGAATATGCAAAATGTTTCGTTTGGAAAGGCAAAAGATTTGGTTTGAAAATGCATAAAGGTTTGGTTTGAAAATGCAAATGGTGGTTTGGTTTGAAAACGCAAATGGTGCTTTGGTTTGAAAATGCAAAAGGAGGTTTGGTTTGATAATGCAAAAGGAGGTTTGGTTTGAAAATGCAAACGGTTTGCTTTGAAAATGCAAAAAAAGTGGTTTGCATTGTAAATGCAAAATGTGGATTGGTTTGAAAATGCAAAAGGTGGTTTGCTTTGAAAATGCAAATGGCGGTTTGCATTGAAAATGTTAAAGGTGGTTTGCCTTCAAAACGGAAAAGTGGTTTGCATACAAAATGCAAAAGTTGGTTTGCTTTGAAAATGCAAAAAGTGGTTTGCTTTGAAAATTCAAAAGGTTTGATGTAAAAATGCAAAAGGTTTGCTTTGAAAATGCAAAGTACAACTGGTGGTTTGGTTTGAAAATGGAAAAGCTTTGCTTTGAAAATGCAAAAGGTTGGCTTTGAAAATGGAAAAGTTGTTTTGGTTTGAAAATGTAAAAGGTTGGATTTGAAAATGAAAAAGTTAGTTTGCTTTGAAAATGCAAAAGGTGGTTTGGTTTGAAAATGCAAAAGGTGGTTTGGTTTGAAAATGCAAAAGGTGGTTTGGTTTGAAAATGCAAAATGGTGGTATTGTTTGAAAATCCAAATGGTGTTTTTTTTAAAAATGCTAACGGTAGTGTGGTTTGAAAATGCACAAAGGTTTTGTTTGAAAATGCAAATTGTGGTTTGGTTTGAAAACGCAAATGGTGGTTTGGTTTGAAAATGCAAAAGGAGGTTTGGATTGATAATGCAAAAGGAGGTTTGGTTTGAAAATGCAAACGGTTTGCTTTGAAAATGCAAAAAAGTGGTTTGCATTGTAAATGCAAAATGTGGATTGGTTTGAAAATGCAAAAGGTGGTTTGCTTTGAAAATGCAAATGGCGGTTTGCATTGAAAATGTTAAAGGTGGTTTGCCTTCAAAACGGAAAAGTGGTTTGCATAAAAAATGCAAAAGTTGGTTTGTTTTGAAAATGCAAAAAGTGGTTTGTTTTGAAAATTCAAAAGGTTTGATGTAAAAATGCAAAAGGTTTGCTTTGAAAATGCAAAGTACAACTGGTGGTTTGGTTTGAAAATGGAAAAGCTTTGCTTTGAAAATGCAAAAGGTTGGCTTTGAAAATGTAAAAGTTGTTTTGGTTTGAAAATGTAAAAGGTTGGATTTGAAAATGAAAAAGTTAGTTTGCTTTGAAAATGCAAAAGGTGGTTTGGTTTGAAAATGCAAAAGGTGGTTTGGTTTGAAAATGCAAAAGGTGGTTTGGTTTGAAAATGCAAAATGGTGGTATTGTTTGAAAATCCAAATGGTGTTTTTTTTTAAATGATAACGGTAGTGTGGTTTGAAAATGCACAAAGGTTTGGTTTGAAAATGCAAATTGTGGTTTGGTTTGAAAACGCAAATGGTGGTTTGGTTTGAAAATGCAAAAGGAGGTTTTGTTTGAAAATGCAAATGGTTTCCTTTGAAAATGCAAAAAAGCGGTTTGCTTTGAAAAATGCAAAAGGTGGTTTTGTTTGTAAATCGAAAAGGTCGTTTGCTTTAAAAATGCAAAGGTAGATTGCTTTGAAAATGCTAAAGGTGGTTTACCTTGAAAACGGAAAAGGTGGTTTGCATTGAAAATGCAAAAGCTGGTTTTCTATGACAATGCAAAATGTTTGCTTTTTAATTTAAATAAGTTTGATTTAAAAATGCAAAATGTTTCCTTTGAATTTGCATAAGGTGATTTGCTTTGAAAATGCAAAAGGTTGGCTTTGAAAATGCAAAAGTTAGTTTGCTTTGAAAATGCAAAAATGTGGTCTGGTTTGAAAATGCAAAAGGTGGTTCGGTTAGAAAATGCAAAATGGTGGTATCGTTTGAAAATGCAAAAGATTTGGTTTGAAAATGCATAAAGGTTTGGTTTGAAAATGCAAATGGTGGTTTGGTTTGAAAACGCAAATGGTGGTTTGTTTTTAAAATGCAAAAGCAGGTTTGGTTTGAAATTGCAAAAGGAGGTTTGGTTTGAAAATGCAAAAGGTTTGCTTTGAAAATGCAAAATGTGGTTTGGTATGAAAATGAAAAAGGTGGTTTGCTTTGAAAATGCAAATGGTGGTTTGCATTGAAAATGCTAAAGGTGGTTTGCTTGAAAACGCAAAAATGTGGTTTGCATACAAAATGCAAAAGGTGGTTTGCTTTGAAATTGCAAAACGTGGTTTGCTTTGAAAATGCTAAAGGTGGTTTCCTTTGAAAATGCAAAAGCTGGTTACTTTGAAAATGCAAAGGTGGTTTGCTATGAAAATGCAAAAGGTTTGCTTTGAAAGTTCAAATAGTTTGATTTAAAAATGCAAAACGTTTGCTTTGAAAATGCAAAAGGTGGCATTCTTTGAGATGCAAAAGGTGGTTTGCTTTGGAAATGCAAAAGGTGGTTTTCTTTGAAAATGCAAAGGATGTGCTTTGAAAATGCAAAAGGAAGTTCGGTTTGAAACTGCAAAAGGTGGTTTGCTATGAAAATACAAAAGGTTTGCTTTGAAAATTCAAAGGTTTTTTTTTAAATGCAAAAGGTTTGCTTTGCAAATGGAAACGGTGTTTTTTTTAATGCAAAAGGCTGTTTGCTTTTAAAATGCATATTGTGGTTTGGAAATACAACAGATGGTTTGGTTTGAAAAAGGAAAAGCTTGGCTTTGAAAATGCAAAAGTTGTTTTGGTTTGAAAATGTAATTGGTTGGATTTGAAAATGGAAATGTTAGTTTGCTTTGAAAATGCAAAAGGTGGTTTGGTTTGAAAATACAAAATGGTGGTATTGTTTGAAAATCCAAATTGTGTTTTTTTTTAAAATTCTAACGGTAGTGTGGTTTGAAAATGCACAAAAGTTTGGTTTGAAAATGCGACTTGTGGTTTGGTTTGAAAAACGCAAATGGTTTCCTTTCAAAATGCAAAAAAAGGGGTTTGCTTTGAAAAATGCAAAAGGTGGTTTTGTTTGTAAATGCAAATGGTCGTTTGCTTTAAAAATACAAAAGGTAGATTGCTTTGAAAATGCTAAAGGTGGTTTGCTTTGAAAACGGAGAAGGTGGTTTGCATTGAAAATGCAAAAGCAGGTTTTCTATGAAAATGCAAAATGTTTGCTTTTTAAATTTAAATAAGTTTGATTTAAAAATGCACAATGTTTCGTTTGGAAATGCAAAAGATTTGGTTTGAAAATGCAAAAGGTGGTTTGGTTTGAAAAAGCAAATGGTGGTTTGGTTTGAAAATGCAAAAGGAGGTTTGGTTTGAAAATGCGAAAGGCTTGCTTTGAAAATGCAAATGGTGGTTTGCATTGAAAATGCTAAAGGTGGTTATCCTTGAAAACTGAAAAGTGGTTTGCATACAAAATGCAAAAGGTGTTTTGCTTTGAAAATGCTAAAGGTGCTTTGTTTTGAAAATGCACAAGGTGGTTTCCTTTGAAAATGCAAAAGCTGGTTTGCTACGAAAATGTAAAAGGTTTGCTTTGAAAATTCAAAAGGTTTGCTTTGACAATGCAAAAGGTGGTTTGCTTTGGAAATGCAAAAGGTGATTTTGTTTGAAAATGCAAAGGATTTGCTTTGAAAATGCAAAAGTAAGTTCTGTTTGACAGGGACAATCTTTATCTTTCATTTAAAGAAATACAGGAAATATATGGACTGCACTCTAAACACTACTCCAGATATCTACAAATAACAGACTACATTAAAACAATTACACAGGAATATAAAAAGAGAAAGACGGAAATTCTAGATGAATGCTTAAATAAACACCCAAACACGGAAAAATTAATATCATACATTTATAATATTTTATTAGAAAATGATATACCCAATACGGAAAAATACAGACATCTATGGGAAAATGAATTAGGTAAAACAATTGAACCTGATATCTGGGATGAAAGTTTACGATATATACATAATTGTTCATTAAATTCTAGACATTCCCTGATACAATTCAAAGTTCTACATAGATTGCATTTTTCAAAATCCAAATTACATAGAATGTTTTCTAATGTATCTCATATATGTGACAAATGCCAATACCCAGAAGCTAATTTAACACATTCTTTTACAACTTGTATAAAAATTACTATTTTTTGGTTGGAAATATTTAAGGTAATCTCGAATGTTGTAAATAAGAATCTAGCTCCAGATCCAAAATTAATAATATTGGGAATATTAGAAAAGGATCAATTAATCACGACAACACAAAGAACTTTTATTGATTATAGTTTAATAATTGGTAAAAAATTAATTTTACAATTTTGGGAAGGTCCCACATCCCCCACAGTCAAATTATGGATTTCAGGAATGGCGGAGACTTTACACTTGGAAAGAATAAGACTTGCACTTTTGGGCAAGTTAGACCAATTGAATGAGATTTGGTCTCCATTCCTTGAATATCTTAAGGGGTCAATGTGACTCGGTTCGAGGGCCTGACCGAGACCTGAACGAAGGAATGGACGAATAATAATATATTATTGATCATGCATATATTACTTCATAAATACTGTTTGTATACTACACCACTGTTATTCTATTATTTTTTCACATTTTCCTACTTTTCACTAAAAAATTACAATAAAATGTTTAGAAGTATAAACAAGAAATGATGGTAACTTTTAAACAAATACTGGAATGTTTGTAATGAAAATTGTATTCCTACTATCCATCTCTTTCTTAAGAATATTGTTGTAATATGTATTTATACTTCTAATAAAAAATATTTAACAAAAAGAAAATGCAAATCGTGGTTTGATTTGAAAATACAAAAGGCTGTGTGCTTTGAAAATTCAAATTTGCTTTGAAAATTCAAAAGGTGGTTTGGTTTGAAAATGCAAAAGGTGGTTTGCCTTGAAAACGGAAATGGAGGTTTGCATTGAAAATGCTAAAGTTGGTTTGCTTTGAAAATGCAAAAGGTGGTTTGTTTTGAAAATAGAAAAGGTGGTTTGATATAAAAATACAAAAGGTTTGCTTTAAAAATTCAACAGGTTTGATTTAAAAATGCAAAAGGTTTGCTTTGAAAATACAAACGGTGGTTTGCTTTGAAAATGCAAAAGGTGGTTTGCTTTGAAAATGCTAAAGGTGGTTTGCATTGAAAACGGAAAAGGTGGTTTGCATTGAAAATGGAAATAGTAGTTTGCTTTGAAAAGGCAAAAAGTGGTATGCTTTGAAAATGCTCAACGTGGTTTCCTTTGAAAATGCAAAAGGTGGTTTGCTATGAAATTGTAAAAGGTAGTTTGCTTTCCAAATGCAAAAGGTGTTTTTTTTTATTCAATAGGCGGTTTGCTTTGAAAATGCATATAGTGGTTTGGAAATACAACAGGTGGTTTGGTTTGAAAATGGAAAAGCTTTACGGTGAAAATGCAAAAGGTTGCCTTTGAAAATGCAAGAGTTGGTTTGGTTTGAAAATGTAAAAGGTTGGCTTTGAAAATGAAAATGTTAGTTTGCTTTAAAAATGCAAAAGGTGGTTTGGTTTGAAAATTCAAAATGGTGGTATTGTTTGAAAATCCAAATTGTGTTTTTTTTTTAAATGCTAACGGTAGTGTGGTTTGAAAATGCACAAAAGTTTGGTTTGAAAATGCGACTTGTGGTTTGGTTTGAAAAATGCAAATGGTTTCCTTTCAAAATGCAAAAAAAGTGGTTTGCTTTGAAAAATGCAAAAGGTGGTTTTGTTTGTAAATGCAAATGGTCGTTTGCTTTAAAAATGCAAAAGGTAGATTGCTTTGAAAATGCTAAAGGTGGTTTGCCTTGAAAACAGAAAAGGTGGTTTGCATTGAAAATGCAAAAGCAGGTTTTCTATGAAAATGCAAAATGTTTGCTTTTTAAATTTAAATAAATTTGATTTAAAAATGCACAATGTTTCGTTTGGAAATGCAAAAGATTTGGTTTGAAAATGCAAAAGGCGGTTTGGTTTGAAAACGCAAAATGGTGGTTTGAAAATGCAAAAAGTGGTTTGCGTTGTAAATGCATCATGTGGTTTGGTTTGAAAATGCAAAAGGTGGTTTGCTTTGAAAATGCAAATGGTGGTTTGCATTGAAAATGCTAACGGTGGTTGTCCTTGAAAACTGAAAAGTGGTTTGCATACAAAATGCAAAAGGTGGTTTGCTTTGAAAATGCAAAACGTGGTTTGGTTTGAAAATGCAAAAGTGGTATGCTTTGAAAATGCTAAAGGTGTTTTGTTTTGAAAATGCACAAGGTGGTTTCCTTTGAAAATGCAAAAGCTGGTTTGCTACGAAAATGTAAAAGGTTTGCTTTGAAAATTCAAAAGGTTTGCTTTGAAAATGCAAAAGGTGGTTTGCTTTAGAAATGCAAAAGGTGATTTTGTTTGAAAATGCAAAGGATTTGCTTTGAAAATGCAAAAGTAAGTTCGGTTTGACAGGGACAATCTTTATCTTTCATTTAAAGAAATACAGGAAATATATGGACTGCACTCTAAACACTACTCCAGATATCTACAAATAACAGACTACATTAAAACAATTACACAGGAATATAAAAAGAGAAAGACGGAAATTCTAGATAAATGCTTAAATAAACACCCAAACACGGAAAAAATAATATCATACATTTATAATATTTTATTAGAAAATGATGTACCCAATACGGAAAAATACAGACATCTATGGGAAAATGAATTAGGTAAAACAATTGAACCTGATATCTGGGATGAAAGTTTACGATATATACATAATTGTTCATTAAATTCTAGACATTCCCTGATACAATTCAAAGTTCTACATAGATTGCATTTTTCAAAATCCAAATTACATAGAATGTTTTCTAATGTATCTCATATATGTGACAAATGCCAATACCCAGAAGCTAATTTAACACATTCTTTTACAACTTGTATAAATATTACTATTTTTTGGTTGGAAATATTTAAGGTAATCTCGAATGTTGTAAATAAGAATCTAGCTCCAGATCCAAAATTAATAATATTGGGAATATTAGAAAAGGATCAATTAATCACGACAACACAAAGAACTTTTATTGATTATAGTTTAATAATTGGTAAAAAATTAATTTTACAATTTTGGGAAGGTCCCACATCCCCCACAGTCAAATTATGGATTTCAGGAATGGCGGAGACTTTACACTTGGAAAGAATAAGACTTGCACTTTTGGGCAAGTTAGACCAATTGAATGAGATTTGGTCTCCATTCCTTGAATATCTTAAGGGGTCAATGTGACTCGGTTCGAGGGCCTGACCGAGACCTGAACGAAGGAATGGACGAAGAATAATATATTATTGATCATGCATATATTACTTCATAAATACTGTTTGTATACTACACCACTGTTATTCTATTATTTTTCACATTTTCCTACTTTTCACTAAAAAATTACAATAAAATGTTTAGAAGTATAAACAAGAAATGATGGTAACTTTTAAACAAATACTGGAATGTTTGTAATGAAAATTGTATTCCTACTATCCATCTCTTTCTTAAGAATATTGTTGTAATATGTATTTATACTTCTAATAAAAAATATTTAACAAAAAGAAAATGCAAATCGTGGTTTGATTTGAAAATACAAAAGGCTGTGTGCTTTGAAAATTCAAATTTGCTTTGAAAATTCAAAAGGTGGTTTGGTTTGAAAATGCAAAAGGTGGTTTGCCTTGAAAACGGAAATGGAGGTTTGCATTGAAAATGCTAAAGTTGGTTTGCTTTGAAAATGCAAAAGGTGGTTTGTTTTGAAAATAGAAAAGGTGGTTTGATATAAAAATACAAAAGGTTTGCTTTGAAAATTCAACAGGTTTGATTTAAAAATGCAAAAGGTTTGCTTTGAAAATACAAACGGTGGTTTGCTTTGAAAATGCAAAAGGTGGTTTGCTTTGAAAATGCTAAAGGTGGTTTGCATTGAAAACGGAAAAGGTGGTTTGCATTGAAAATGGAAATAGTAGTTTGCTTTGAAAAGGCAAAAAGTGGTATGCTTTGAAAATGCTCAACGTGGTTTCCTTTGAAAATGCAAAAGGTGGTTTGCTATGAAATTGTAAAAGGTAGTTTGCTTTCCAAATGCAAAAGGTGTTTTTTTTTATTCAATAGGCGGTTTGCTTTGAAAATGCATATAGTGGTTTGGAAATACAACAGGTGGTTTGGTTTGAAAATGGAAAAGCTTTACGGTGAAAATGCAAAAGGTTGCCTTTGAAAATGCAAGAGTTGGTTTGGTTTGAAAATGTAAAAGGTTGGCTTTGAAAATGAAAATGTTAGTTTGCTTTAAAAATGCAAAAGGTGGTTTGGTTTGAAAATTCAAAATGGTGGTATTGTTTGAAAATCCAAATTGTGTTTTTTTTTTAAATGCTAACGGTAGTGTGGTTTGAAAATGCACAAAAGTTTGGTTTGAAAATGCGACTTGTGGTTTGGTTTGAAAAATGCAAATGGTTTCCTTTCAAAATGCAAAAAAAGTGGTTTGCTTTGAAAAATGCAAAAGGTGGTTTTGTTTGTAAATGCAAATGGTCGTTTGCTTTAAAAATGCAAAAGGTAGATTGCTTTGAAAATGCTAAAGGTGGTTTGCCTTGAAAACAGAAAAGGTGGTTTGCATTGAAAATGCAAAAGCAGGTTTTCTATGAAAATGCAAAATGTTTGCTTTTTAAATTTAAATAAATTTGATTTAAAAATGCACAATGTTTCGTTTGGAAATGCAAAAGATTTGGTTTGAAAATGCAAAAGGCGGTTTGGTTTGAAAACGCAAAATGGTGGTTTGAAAATGCAAAAAGTGGTTTGCGTTGTAAATGCATCATGTGGTTTGGTTTGAAAATGCAAAAGGTGGTTTGCTTTGAAAATGCAAATGGTGGTTTGCATTGAAAATGCTAACGGTGGTTGTCCTTGAAAACTGAAAAGTGGTTTGCATACAAAATGCAAAAGGTGGTTTGCTTTGAAAATGCAAAACGTGGTTTGGTTTGAAAATGCAAAAGTGGTATGCTTTGAAAATGCTAAAGGTGTTTTGTTTTGAAAATGCACAAGGTGGTTTCCTTTGAAAATGCAAAAGCTGGTTTGCTACGAAAATGTAAAAGGTTTGCTTTGAAAATTCAAAAGGTTTGCTTTGAAAATGCAAAAGGTGGTTTGCTTTAGAAATGCAAAAGGTGATTTTGTTTGAAAATGCAAAGGATTTGCTTTGAAAATGCAAAAGTAAGTTCGGTTTGACAGGGACAATCTTTATCTTTCATTTAAAGAAATACAGGAAATATATGGACTGCACTCTAAACACTACTCCAGATATCTACAAATAACAGACTACATTAAAACAATTACACAGGAATATAAAAAGAGAAAGACGGAAATTCTAGATAAATGCTTAAATAAACACCCAAACACGGAAAAAATAATATCATACATTTATAATATTTTATTAGAAAATGATGTACCCAATACGGAAAAATACAGACATCTATGGGAAAATGAATTAGGTAAAACAATTGAACCTGATATCTGGGATGAAAGTTTACGATATATACATAATTGTTCATTAAATTCTAGACATTCCCTGATACAATTCAAAGTTCTACATAGATTGCATTTTTCAAAATCCAAATTACATAGAATGTTTTCTAATGTATCTCATATATGTGACAAATGCCAATACCCAGAAGCTAATTTAACACATTCTTTTACAACTTGTATAAATATTACTATTTTTTGGTTGGAAATATTTAAGGTAATCTCGAATGTTGTAAATAAGAATCTAGCTCCAGATCCAAAATTAATAATATTGGGAATATTAGAAAAGGATCAATTAATCACGACAACACAAAGAACTTTTATTGATTATAGTTTAATAATTGGTAAAAAATTAATTTTACAATTTTGGAAAGGTCCCACATCCCCCACAGTCAAATTATGGATTTCGGGAATGGCGGAGACTTTACACTTGGAAAGAATAAGACTTGCACTTTTGGGCAAGTTAGACCAATTGAATGGGATTTGGTCTCCATTCCTTGAATATCTTAAGGGGTCAATGTGACTCGGTTCGAGGGCCTGACCGAGACCTGAACGAAGGAATGGACGAAGAATAATATATTATTGATCATGCATATATTACTTCATAAATACTGTTTGTATACTACACCACTGTTATTCTATTATTTTTCACATTTTCCTACTTTTCACTAAAAAATTACAATAAAATGTTTAGAAGTATAAACAAGAAATGATGGTAACTTTTAAACAAATACTGGAATGTTTGTAATGAAAATTGTATTCCTACTATCCATCTCTTTCTTAAGAATATTGTTTTAATATGTATTTATACTTCTAATAAAAAATATTTAACAAAAAGAAAATGCAAATCGTGGTTTGATTTGAAAATACAAAAGGCTGTGTGCTTTGAAAATTCAAATTTTCTTTGAAAATTCAAAAGGTGGTTTGGTTTGAAAATGCAAAAGGTGGTTTGCCTTGAAAACGGAAATGGAGGTTTGCATTGAAAATGCTAAAGTTGGTTTGCTTTGAAAATGCAAAAGGTGGTTTGTTTTGAAAATAGAAAAGGTGGTTTGATATAAAAATACAAAAGGTTTGCTTTGAAAATTCAACAGGTTTGATTTAAAAATGCAAAAGGTTTGCTTTGAAAATACAAACGGTGGTTTGCTTTGAAAATGCAAAAGGTGGTTTGCTTTGAAAATGCTAAAGGTGGTTTGCATTGAAAACGGAAAAGGTGGTTTGCATTGAAAATGGAAATAGTTGTTTGCTTTGAAAAGGCAAAAAGTGGTATGCTTTGAAAATGCTCAAGGTGGTTTCCTTTGAAAATGCAAAAGGTGGTTTGCTATGAAATTGTAAAAGGTAGTTTGCTTTCCAAATGCAAAGGGTGTTTTTTTTTTAATTCAATAGGCGGTTTGCTTTGAAAATGCATATAGTGGTTTGGAAATACAACAGGTGGTTTGGTTTGAAAATGGAAAAGCTTTACGTTGAAAATGCAAAAGGTTGCCTTTGAAAATGCAAGAGTTGGTTTGGTTTGAAAATGTAAAAGGTTGGCTTTGAAAATGAAAATGTTAGTTTGCTTTAAAAATGCAAAAGGTGGTTTGGTTTGAAAATTCAAAATGGTGGTATTGTTTGAAAATCCAAATTGTGTTTTTTTTAAATGGTAATGGTAGTGTGGTTTGAAAATGCACAAAAGTTTGGTTTGAAAATGCGACTTGTGGTTTGGTTTGAAAAATGCAAATGGTTTCCTTTCAAAATGCAAAAAAAGTGGTTTGCTTTGAAAAATGCAAAAGGTGGTTTTGTTTGTAAATGCAAATGGTCGTTTGCTTTAAAAATGCAAAAGGTAGATTGCTTTGAAAATGCTAAAGGTGGTTTGCCTTGAAAACGGAAAAGGTGGTTTGCATTGAAAATGCAAAAGCAGGTTTTCTATGAAAATGCAAAATGTTTGCTTTTTAAATTTAAATAAATTTGATTTAAAAATGCACAATGTTTCGTTTGGAAATACAAAAGATTTGGTTTGAAAATGCAAAAGGCGGTTTGGTTTGAAAACGCAAAATGGTGGTTTGAAAATTCAAAAAGTGGTTTGCGTTGTAAATGCATAATGTGGTTTGGTTTGAAAATGCAAAAGGTGGTTTGCTTTGAAAATGCAAATGGTGGTTTGCATTGAAAATGCTAAAGGTGGTTGTCCTTGAAAACTGAAAAGTGGTTTGCATACAAAATGCAAAAGGTGGTTTGCTTTGAAAATGCAAAACGTGGTTTGGTTTGAAAATGCAAAAGTGGTATGCTTTGAAAATGCTAAAGGTGTTTTGTTTTGAAAATGCACAAGGTGGTTTCCTTTGAAAATGCAAAAGCTGGTTTGCTACGAAAATGTAAAAGGTTTGCTTTGAAAATTCAAAAGGTTTGCTTTGAAAATGCAAAAGGTGGTTTGCTTTAGAAATGCAAAAGGTGATTTTCTTTGAAAATGCAAAGGATTTGCTTTGAAAATGCAAAAGTAAATTCGGTTTGAAACAGCAAAAGTTTGTTTGATTTGAAAATGCAAAATGTGGTTTGCTTTGAAAATGCAAAAGGTGGTTTGCTATGAAAATACAAATGGTTTGCTTTGAAAATTCAAAAGGTTTGATTTAAAAATGCAAAAGGTTTGCTTTGCAAATGCAAACGGTGGTTTGCTTTGAAAATAAAAAGTCGGGTTGGTTTGAAAATGCAAATGGTGATTTGGTTTGGAAATACAACAGGTGGTTTGGTTTGAAGAAAGATAAGCTTTGCTTTGAAAATGCAAAAGTTTGTCTTTGAAAATGCAAAAGTTAGTATGGTTTGAAAATGCAAAAGGTTGGCTTTGAAAATGCAAAAGTTAGTTTGCTTTAAAAATGCAAAAGGTGGTTTGGTTTAAAAATGCAAAAGGTTGTTTGGTTTGAAAATGCAAAATGATGGTATTGTTTGAAAATCCAAATGGTGATTTTTTTTTAGATGCTAACGGTAGTGTGGTTTGAAAATGTAAAACGTTTTGTTTTAAAATGCATAAAGGTTTGCTTTGAAAATGCAAATTTCGTTTTCAAACCACAAAAGGAAGTTTGGCTTGAAACTGCAAAATGTGGTTTGGTTTGAAAATGAAAATGATGTTTTTTGTTAATGGAAAAAGATGGTTTGATTTGAAAATGGAAAAGGTTTGATTTGAAAATGGAAAAGGTTTGCTTTGAAAATGCAAAAGGTTGGCTTTGAAAATGCAAAAGTTAGTTTGGTTTGAAAATGCAAAAGTTAGTTTGGTTTCAAAATGCAAAGGGTGGTTTGGTTTGAAAATGAAAAAAATTGTGTTTTGATTTGAAAATTCAAATGGTGGTTTTGTTTGAAAATGCTAATGGTGGTTTGGTGTGAAAATTCAAATTTGTTTTGAAATTGCAAGGGTGATTTGCTTTGAAAGTGTAAACGGAGACTTGGATTGAAATTGCAAAACGTTTCCCTTGAAAATGCAAACGTTTCCTTTGAAAATGCAAAAGGTGGTTACATAGAAACATAGAAAATAAATGCAGGAGTAGGCCATTTGGCCCTTCGAGCCTGCACCGCCATTCAATGTGATCATGGCTGTTCATCCAACTCAGTATCCCGTACCTGCCTTCTCTCCATACCCCTGATCCCTTTAGCCACAAGTGCCACATCTAACGCCCTGTTAAATATAGCCAATGAACTGGCCTCAGCTACCTTCTGTGGCAGAGAATTCCAGAGACTCACCACTCTCTGTGTAAAGAATGTTTTCCTCATTTCGGTCCTAAAGGAATTCCCCCTTATCCTTAGACTGTGACCCCTTGTTCTGGACTCCAACATCGGGAACAATCTTCCAGCATCTAGCTTGTCCAACCCCTTAAGAATTTTGTAAGTTTCTATAAGATCCCCCCTCAATCTTCTAAATTCCATCGAGTACAAGCCGAGTCTATCCAATCTTTCCTCATATGAAAGTCCTGACATCCCAGGAATCAGTCTGGTGAATCTTCTCTGTACCCCCTCTATGGCAAGGATGTCTTTCCTCAGATTTGGAGACCAAAACTGTACGCAATACTCCAGGTGTGGCCTCACCAAAACCCTGTACAACTGCAGTAGAACCTCCCTGCTCCTATACTCAAATCCTTTCGCTATGAATGCTAACATACCATTTGCTTTCTTCACTGCCCGCTGCACCTGCATGCCTACTTTCAATGACTGGTGTACCATGACACCCAGGTCTCGTTGCATCTCCCCCTTTCCTAATCTGCCACCATTCAGATAATAGTCTACCCTCATATTTTTGCCACCAAAGTGGATAACCCCACATTTATCCACATTGTACTGCATCTGCCATACATCTGCCCATTCACTCAGCCTATCCAAATCACCCTGCAGCCTCCAAGCATCCTCCTCACACCTAACTATACCCCCCAGCTTGGTATCATCTGCAAATTTGGCGATGTTGCATTGAATTCCCTCGTCCAAATCATTAATATATATTGTAAATAGCTGGGGTCCCAGCACTGAGCCTTGCGGCACCCCACTAGTCACTGCCTGCCATTCTGAAAAGGACCCGTTTACTCCTACCCTTTGCCTCCTGTCTGCTAGCCAGTTCTCTATCCACATCAATACTGAACCCCCAATACCGTGTGCTTTAAGTTTGTATGCTAATCTCTTATGCGGGACCTTGTCGAAAGCCTTCTGAAAGTCTAGATATAACACATCCACTGGTTCTCCCTTATCCACTCTACTAGTTACATCCTCGAAACATTCTATCAGATTTGTCAGACATGATTTACCTTTCGTAAATCCATGCTGACTTTGTCCAATGATTTCACCACTTTCCAAATGCGCTGCTTTAATAACTGACTCTAGCAGTTTCCCCACTACAGATGTTAGACTAACTGGTCTGTAATTCCCCGCTTTCTCTCTCCCTCCTTTTTAAAAAAGTGGCGTTACATTAGCTACCCTCCAATCCTCAGGAACTACTCCAGAATCTAAGGAATTTTGAAAAATTATCACTAATGCATCCACTATTTCTGTGGCTACCTCCTTGAGTACTCTGGGATGCAGACTATCTGGCCCTGGGGATTTATCGGCCTTCAATCCGTTCAATTTACCCAACACCACCTCCCGGCTAACCTGGATTTCACTCAGCTCCTCCATCTTATTTGACCCCCGTTCCACTGCTATTTCCGGCAGATTATTTATGTCTTCCTTAGTGAAGACAGAACCAAAGTAGTTATTCAATTGGTCTGCCATGTCCTTGTTCCCCATGATCAATTCACCTGTTTCTGACTGCAAGGGACCAACATTTGTTTTAACTAGTCTCTTTCTCTTCACATATCTATAAACACTTTTGCAGTCAGTTTTTATGTTCCCTGCCAGTTTCCTTTCATAATCTATTTTCCCTTTCCTAATTAAGCCCTTTGTCCTCCTCTGCTGGATTCTGAATTTCTCCCAGTCCTCCGGTAGGCTGCTTTTTCTGGCAAATTTGTATGCCTCATCTTTTGTTTTTATACTATCCCTGATTTCCCTTGTTATCCATGGATGCACCACCTTCCCCGATTTATTCTTTTGCCAAACTGGTATGAACAACTTTTGTACTTCATCCATACAGTCTTTAAATACCTTCCATTGCACATCCACTGTCAACCCTTTAAGAATCACCTGCCAGTCTATCTTGGCCAATTCACATCTCATACCTTCAAAGTTACCTTTGTTCAAGTTCAGAACCCTTGTTTCTGACTTAATTTTGTCACTCTCCATCCTAATGAAGAACTCAAGCATATTATGGTCACTCTTGCCCAAGGGGCCACGCACAACAAGACTGCTAACTAACCCTTCCTCATTACTCAATACCCAGTCTAGAATAGCCTGCTCTCTCGTTGGTTCCTCCACATGTTGGTTGAGAAAACTATCCCGCATTCCAGGAAATCCTCTTCCTCAGCACCCCTGCCAATCTGATTCACCCAATCTACATGCAGATTGAAGTCGCCCATTATAACAGTGTTACCCTTGTTGCACGCATTTCTAATTTACTGTTTGATGCCATCCGCAACTCCAATACTACTGTTAGGTGGCCTGTACACAGCCACCTTTGGTTGTCTTTGACAATGAAAAAGGTGGCTTGCTTTGAAAATGCTTTGGAAATGAAAAGGTGGTTTGATTTCAAAATGCAAATGGTGGTTTGCTTAAGAAATTTAACAGGAAGTTTGCTTTCAAAATGAAAAAGGTTGGCTTTGAAAATGCAATAGTTAGTTTGCTTTGAAAATGCAAAAAATGTGGTTTGGTTTGAAAATGCAAAAGGTGGTTTGGTTTGAATATGCAAAAGGTTTGGTTTGGAAATAAAAAAGGTTTGGTTTGGAAATGAAAAAGGTTTGGTTTGAAAATGCATAATGGTTTGGTTTGAAAATGCAAATGGTGGTTTGGTTTGAAAAGGCAAATGGTGGTTTGGTTTGTAAATGCAAAAGGAGGTTTGGTTTGAAAATGCAAAAGGTTTCCTTTGAAAAAGCAAAAAGTGGTTTGCGTTGTAAATGCAAATGGTGGTTTGGTTTGAAAATGAAAAAGGAGGTTTCCTTTGAAAATGCAAATGGTGGTTTGGATTGAAAATGCTAAAAGTGGTTTGCCTTGGAAACCGACAATGTGGTTTGCATACAAAATGGAAAAGGTGGTTTGCTTTGAAAATGCAAAAAGTGGTGTGGTTTGGTTTGAAAATGCAAAAAGCGGTTTCCTTTGAAAATGCTAAAGGTGGTTTTCTATGAAAATGCTAAAGGTGGTTTGATATGAAAATGCAAAAGGTGGTTTGCTTTCAAAATGCAAAAGGTGGTTTTCTTTGAAAAAGCAAAATGTGGTTTGGTTTGAAAGTGCGTATGGTTGTTTGTTTTAAAAATGCCAAATGTTTGCTTTGAAAATGCAAAAGGTTTGCATTGAAAATTCAAAGGATTTGCTTTGAAAATGCAACAGGATGTTCGGTTTGAAACTGCAAAAGTTTGTTAGGTTTGAAAATGCAAATGGTGGTTTGTTTTGGAAATGCAAAAGATGGTTAGGTGGAAAATGGAAAAGGTTTGCTTTGAAAATGCAAAAGGTTGGCTTTCAAAAAGGAACACGGTTGGTTTGGTTTGAAAATGTGAAATGGTGGTTTAATTTGAAAATTCAAATGGTGGTTTTGTTTTAAAATGCTAATGGTGGTTTTGAATTAAAATGCAAAAGGTAAGAAAATGCCAAACCGGTTTAGTTTGAAAATTCAAATTTTCTTTGAAAATTGAAAAGGTGGTTTGCTTTGAAAATGCAAAAGCTGGTTTTCTATGAAAATGCAAAATGTTTGCTTTGAAAGTGTAAATAGCTTTGATTTAAAAATGCAATATATTTGCTTTGAAATTACATTAGGTGGTTTGCTTTGAAAATGCAAAAGGTGGTTTGCTTTGAAAATGCTAAAAGTGGTTTGTGTTGTAAATGCATAAGGTGGTTTGCTTTGAAAATGAAAAAGGTGGTTTTCTTTGAAATTGCCAAAGGTGGTTTGGTTTGAAAATGCAAATGCTTTTTTTTTTTTGGAAATGCAAAAGATGTTTTGATTTGAAAATGGAAAAGGTTTGCTTTGAAAATACAAAAGGTTGGCTTTGAAAATGCAAAAGATAATTTGCTTTGAAAATGCAAAAGTTAGTTTGGTTTGAAAATGCAAACGGTGGTTTGGTTTGAAAATGAAAAATGGTGCTCTGATTTGAAAATTCCATTGGTGGTTTTGTTTTATGCTAATGATGGTTTTGTTTTAAAAGGCAAAAGGTTTGTTTTGAAAATGCAAAAGGTGGTTTGCTTTGAAAATGAAAAAGTTGGTTTGCTTTTAAAATGGTAAAGGTGGTTTGCATTGAAAATGCAAAAGGTGGTTTGCTTTTAAAATGCAAAAAGTGGTTAGCTTTGAAAGTGCAAATGCATGTGCGGTTGCTTTGAAAATGCAAATGCAAGTGCGGTTGCTTTGAAAATGCAAAGGCAAGTGCGGTTGCTTTGAAAATGCAAAGGCAAGTGTGGTTGCTTTGAAAATGCAAAGGCAAGTGCGGTTACGTTGAAAATGCATAGGCAGGTGCTTAAAAGTCTTACCAATCTTTGCTCATATGACAGTCCCACCATCCCGGGGATTAACCTGGTGAACCTACGCTACACTGCCTCAACAGCAAAGATGTCCTTCCTCAAATTAGGAGACCAAAACTGCACACAATACTTCAGATGTGGTCTCACCAGGTCCCTGTACAACTGCAGAAGGACCTATTTACTCTTATACTCAAATCCTCTCGTTATGAAGGTCAACATGCTTTCTTCACAGTCTGCTACACCTGCATGTCTAGTTTCAGTGACTGATGTACAAGGACATCCAAGTCTCGTTGGACTTCCCATTTCCTAATCTGACACCATTGAGATAATAATCTGCCTCCTTGTTCTTGCCGCCAAAGTGGATAACCTCACATTTGTCTACATTATACTGCATTTGCCCACTCACTCAACCTGTCCAAGTCACCCTGCAACTTCCTAGCATCCTCTTCACAGTTCACACTACCATCCAGCTTTGTGTCAGCTGCAAATTTGCTAGTGTTACTTTTAACTCCATCATCTAAATCATTAATATATATTGTAAATAGTTGCAGCCCAGCACCGAGCCTTGCAGCTCTCCACTCGCCACTGCCTGCTATTCGGACACAGACCTGTTTATTCCTACTCTTTGTTTCCTGTTTGCCAACTAATTCTCTATCCATGTCAATAACCTACCTCCAATTCAATGTGCTCTAATTTTGCCCACTGATCTCCTGTGTGGGGCCTTATCAAAGGCTTTCCGAAAGTCCAGATACACTACAACCACTGGCTCTCCTTCATCCATTTTACTTGTCACATCCTCAAAAAATTCCAGAAGATTAGTCAAGCAGGATTTCTCCTTCATAAATCCATGCTGACTTGGATCAATCCTATTCTGCCATCCATATTCACCATTATTACTTCTTTAATAATTGACTCCAGCATCTTCCCCACCACCAATGTCAGACTGACTGGTCTATAATTCCTCGTCTTCCTACTTATCCATAATAGTTAAATTTGCAGCTATGATAGTAACAGCCCTACCACTTACTCACGTCCATGTGGAGAGACTGTTCTCCCGCGCTGAAAATAAATCAATCAGATTTAAATGCTTCAGTGAAAGAGGATCTGGCAGAACCAATTCTGTTCCTAAGGACGTTATTAATACATTTTAGGTATGTACTTTTGTAGCAAACTTAGCTACCGATGCATTTATTTTAATTTCTATTGCACATGAAATTTTGTTTTTTAATTTAGCCATCGCTCATACCTGTGGCCTTAGTTTAATCAATTTTGCTGCAGATTTAGAATTATTTGACCTAGGGGTCGGGGGTCGGATGTTTTGGGAACGATACCACAGCCCAGTTCATTCCGCTCCCCTGTCTATAACATTATTTACATAGAAACATAGAAATTTGGCCCTTCGAGCCTGCACCGTCATTCAATATGATCATGGCTGATCATCCAACTCAGTATCCTGTACCTACCTTCTCTCCATACCCCCTGATCCCTTTAGCAAAAAGGGCCACATCTAACTCCCTCTTAAGTATAGCCAATGAAGTGGCCTTAAATACCTTCTGTGGCAGAGAATTCCAGAGACTCACCACTCTCTGTGTGAAAAATGTTTTTCTCATCACGGACCTAAAAGATTTCCCCCTTATCGTTAAACTATGACCCCTTGTTCACAATCTTCCTGCATCTAGCCTGTCCAACCCCTTAAGATTTTTGTACGTTTCTATAAGACCCCCCTCAATCTCCTAAATTCTAGCGAGTACAAGCCGAGTCTATCCAGTCTTTCTTCATATGAAAGTCCTGACATCCCAGGAATCAGTCTGGTGAACCTTCTCTGTACTCCCTCTCTGGCAAGAATGTCTTTCCTCAGATTTGGAGACCAAAACTGTATGCAATACTCCAGGTGTGCTCTCACCAATTCCCTGTACAACTGCAGTAGAACCTCCCTGCTCTTATACTCAAATCCTTTTGTTATGAATGCTAACATACCATTCACTTACTTCACTGCCTGCTGCAACTGCATGCCTACTTTCAATGACTGGTGCACCATGACACCCAGGTCTTGTTGCATCTCCCGTTTTCCTAATCTGCCACCATTCAGATAATAGTCTACCCTCATGTTTTTGCCACCAAAGTGGATAACCTCACATTTATCCACATTATACTGCATCTGCCATGCATTTGCCCACTCACCCAACCTATCCAAGTCACCTTGCAGCCTCCTAGCATCTTCCTCACAGCTAACACTGCCCCCCAGCTTCGTGTCATCTGCATTACCTCAGTTTTACCCCAGACCGGGTTTATTTCCCCAGACATGTAGTTTATTTAGTGATTTATTGATTATTTTCAGAGAGGGGGGGGGGGAGCCAGAGAGAGGGTAGATGTTTATAACGTGTTGTATCTCAGGACGCTGCTCCAGACGGTGAGTTTATATTATTTCCCCCCGTTTCCCCCCAGACGTGTAGTTTATGTGGAGATTTACCTCAGCTCTGTCTCCCCCAGATTTACCGGCTTTATTTCCCTCATTTCGCTGCTGGTTTATTAATAACATTATTTACCTCAGTGAATAAGAGGGGGAGGATGGTTTATAACCGCAGGGCTGCCAACTCTCACGTATCGGGCGTGAGAATCACGCATTTGAAGAAACTCTCACGCCCTCACACTGATCAGAAATTTCTCACCCTCTGTGGTGAGAAATTCTGTGATCAATGAAAATGTCAAAACTCAGATAAACTGCATGGTCCGCGTGTGTTGGAGAGCAGGGGCTGAGGGAGGGATGGAAGCAGATGTAGCGGCGGCAACAGATGTGGACGGAAAGCCGGGGCTGCCGAGTGTTTGCTGGGGACAAATGCCGGGAACCGGTCTGGCGAGTCGCTCGCTGCATCTCCGGCCATGGAGCAGCCTCAGTGCAAGAATCCCGGGCCGTTGGAGGCGTCGGAAGCATTGCGCCGCTGCCGCGAGATTCTCTGTTCCGAAGGGACAGAGAATCTCTAAGGGAGGCGGAGAGAGAGGGGAAGGAGACAGGGAGACAGGAGGGGGCGGGGGAGATGGGCTGAGAGGAGAGAGAGAGAGAAGAGACAGAGGAGTGAATGGGGAGAGAGAAGAGGGAGGGGGAGAGGGGATAGAGTGAGGTGGGAGAGGGGGAAGAGAGAGAGGGGTGAGAGGGAAGAGAAAGAGGGGGTGGGGTGGGAGGAGAGAATGGGAGAGAGGGGGGGGGAAGAGAGAGAGGGGGGGGGAAGAGGGAAACGGCGAAAGAGAAAAACGGGGAAGGAGAGGGAAATGGGGGCAACGAGAAATAGGAGAGATACAGAGGAGAAAGAGAGAGGGAAGAGAGAGAGCAAGGGGGAGAGTGAGGTGGGAGAGAGAAATGGGGGAGAGAGCACGGGAGAGAGAGGAGGAGAGAGGGGGAGGGGAAAGAGAGAGGTGAGAGAGAGAGTGCGTGGAGAGAGAGCGAGAGGGAGAGAGAGGGGGAGATAGAGAGGGAGGGAGAAAGAGATAGAGAGAGGGGGAGAGAGAGAAGAAAGAGGGAGAGAGAGAGAAGAAAGAGATAGATAGATAGATAGATAGATAGATAGATAGATAGATAGATAGATAGATAGATAGATAGATAGATAGATAGATAGATAGATAGATAGATAGATAGATAGATAGATAGATAGATAGATAGATAGATAGATAGATAGATAGATAGATAGATAGATAGATAGATAGATAGATAGATAGATAGATAGATAGATAGATAGATAGATAGATAGATAGATAGATAGATAGATAGATAGATAGATAGATAGATAGATAGATGGAGTGATGGAGTGATGGAGAGAGAGAGAGAGGGAGGGAGTGAGGGGGGGGAGAGTTAGGGGAAAGAGAGAGAGAGGAGAGGGGAGAGGGGAAGGGGAGAGAGAGAAGAGAGGGGACTAGAGAGATGGGTTGAGAGAGGTGGGAGAGAGGGGTAAGAGAGAGAGAGAGGGGGGTAAGAGAGGGGAGGGAGAGGGAAGAGCGAGGGGAAGAGAGGAGAGAGCGAGGGAGGGGGAGAGAGGAGAGCTAAGGGGAGAGAGAGGGGGAGGAGAGAGATAGAGGGGGAGGGGGTGAGAGGACAGAGCGGAAGAGAGGGGGAGAGCGAGAAGAGAGAAAGAGAGGGATGAGAGTGCGGTGGGAGGGAGAGAGAGAGAAGAGAGAGAGGGGGAGAGAGAGGAGAGAGAGAGAGGGGGATGAGAGTGAGGTGGGAGGGAGAGAGAGAGGAGAGAGAGAAGGGGGAGAGAGAGGAGAGAGAGAGAGCGGGAGAGAGAGAGAAGGGGGAGAGAGGGGGATAGAGAGGAAGGGCTGCCAACTCACATGCACTGAGCATGAGAATCACACATTTCACCAAATTCTCACGCTGATCACAAATCTCTCACGCTCTGTCGTGAGAAATTCTGTGATCAACAAAAAATTTAAAACTCATATCGACTGCATGGGCCATGGGAGTTGGAAGCAGAAGCAGCGACGGGGACAGATGCCTACGGAGAGCGGGGCTAACGAGTGTTTGCCGGGCTGGCGGGTCGCTCACTGCAGCTCCGGCCATGGAGCAGCCTCAGTGCAAGGAAGCGTTGCGCCGCTGCCGTGAGAGTCTCTGTGCTAAATTCGCCCAGGTGACCGGCATGGATGAGGCTGCGGCTCGGTGCATCCTGGAGGACAACCAGTGGCTGGTGGAAGATGGTGAAGTTCAAATGGGGGTGGTTGGAGAAAGCATCCTGCTTGCCTGCTAGATTTTCACTTACTGTAACTGCAGGAAAAATGTTCCCGATGTTGTAGGAGTCCAGAACCAGGGGTCACAGTTTAAGAATAAAGGGGGGGGGGGGGGGCAGTTAGGACTGAGATGATGATAGACTTTCTTCACACAGAGAGTTCTGAATCTGTGGAATTCTCTGCCACAGAAGGCAGTGCAGGCCAATTCACTGGATGGTTTCAAGAGAGAGTTACATTTAGCTCACGAAATCAAGGGATATGGGGAAAAACAGGTACTGATTCTAGATGAATAGCCATGATCATATTGAATAGCAGTGCTAGCTCGAAGGGCTGATGGCCTATTTCTACGTTTCTATGCTCGAGTATATGGCAATAAAACTCGATCACTTGATTTTGAAGCATTCACGCATGGTGGAGGTATAATGTGTTCATAGAGTGATACAGTGTGAAAACATAGAAACATAGAAACATAGAAAATAGGTGCAGGAGTAGGCCATTCGGCCCTTCGAGCCTGCACCGCCATTCAATCTGATCATGGCTGATCATCCAACCCAGTATCCCGTACCTGCCTTCTCTCCATACCCCCTGATCCCTTTAGCCACAAGTGCCACATCTAACGCCCTCTTAAATATAGCCAATGAACTGGCCTCAACTACCTTCTGTGGCAGAGAATTCCAGAGACTCACCACTCTCTGTGTAAAGAATGTTTTCCTCATTTCGGTCCTAAAGGAATTCCCCCTTATCCTTAGACTGTGACCCCTTGTTCTGGACTCCCCCAACATCGGGAACAATCTTCCAGCATCTAGCTTGTCCAACCCCTTAAGAATTTTGTAAGTTTCTATAAGACCCCCCCTCAATCTTCTAAATTCCAGCGAGTACAAGCCGAGTCTATCCAATCTTTCCTCATATGGAAGTCCTGACATCCCAGGAATCAGTCTGGTGAATCTTCTTTGTACCCCCTCTATGGCAAGGATGTCTTTCCTCAGATTTGGAGACCAAAACTGTACGCAATACTCCAGGTGTGGCCTCACCAAAACCCTGTACAACTGCAGTAGAACCTCCCTGCTCCGATACTCAAATCCTTTCGCTATGAATGCTAACATACCATTTGCTTTCTTCACTGCCTGCTGCACCTGCATGCCTACATTCAATGACTGGTGTACCATGACACCCAGGTCTCGTTGCATCTCTCCCTTTCCTAATCTGCCACCATTCAGATAATAGTCTACCCTCATGTTTTTGCCACCAAAGTGGATAACCTCACATTTATCCACATTATACTGCATCTGCCATGCATCTGCCCATTCACTCAGCCTATCCAAATCACCCTGCAGCCTCCAAGCATCCTCCTCACACCTAACTATACCCCCCAGCTTGGTATCATCTGCAAATTTGGCGATGTTGCATTGAATTCCCTCGTCCAAATCATTAATATATATTGTAAATAGCTGGGGTCCCAGCACTGAGCCTTGCGGCACCCCACTAGTCACTGCCTGCCATTCTGAAAAGGACCCGTTTACTCCTACTCTTTGACTCCTGTGTGCTAGCCAGTTCTCTATCCACATCAATACTGAACCCCCAATACCGTGTGCTTTAAGTTTGTATGCTAATCTCTTATGCGGGACCTTGTCGAAAGCCTTCTGAAAGTCTAGATATAACACATCCACTGGTTCTCCCTTATCCACTCTACTAGTTACATCCTCGAAAAATTCTATCAGATTTGTCAGACATGATTTACCTTTCGTAAATCCATGCTGACTTTGTCCAATGATTTCACCACTTTCCAAATGCGCTGCTATACCATCTTTAATAACCGAATCTAGCAGTTTCCCCACTACCGATGTTAGACTAACTGGTCTGTAATTCCCCGCTTTCTCTCTCCCTCTTTTTTTAAAAAGTGGGGTTACATTAGCTACCCTCCAATCCTCAGGAACTTTGCTTTTTCTGGCAAATTTGTATGCCTCATCTTTTGTTTTTATAATATCCCTGATTTCCCTTGTTATCCATGGATGCACCACCTTCCCCGATTTATTCTTTTGCCAAACTGGTATGAACAACTTTTGTACTTCATCCATGCAGTCTTTAAATACCTTCCATTGCACATCCACTGTCAACCCTTTAAGAATCACCTGCCAGTCTATCTTGGCCAATTCACATCTCATACCTTCAGTGACCTTTGTTCAAGTTCAGAACCCTTGTTTCTGACTTAATTTTGTCACTCTCCATCCTAATGAAGAACTCAACCATATTATGGTCACTCTTGCCCAACTAGCCCACACCAGCTGGCTAACTCCCATTCCCCTTACAGCCCCAGGCTGGCAACCTCCCATCCCATACTTGCTAAAAACTGCCTTCCGTGCATCCTTTACTCCCATAAGCTGGCTACGTCCCATTCCCCTTACTACCCCAAGTTGGCCACATCCCATCCCATACTCCCCCAAGCTGGTTCCCACCACATTGTCACGGGCTGTGGATTGGCAGCGCCCACACACGGGGCAACATCCCCATCAGCTGCAGCAGAGTTGGGGACAGTCTGGTTCCTCCGCCCACACAGTCACTGAACGCGCTGCACAAGCACCAGGGTGATGCAATACACCCCCCCCCCCACCCACACACCGGGGTGATTCAACCCCCCATCCACACATGGGGTGACTCACCCGGGTTGCGGGCTGTCTGTAGCCCCGCCGCCGCATTATAGCCATCAAACACCAGGAGCCTGAAGACTGCAATGACCAGGTTCAGGAATAGCTGCTTCCACACAGCCATCAGGCTACTAAACTTAACTCAGACAAAACTCTGAACATTATTAGCCCATTATCTGTTTATTTGCACTTTATCTGTGTATTTAGTCGTGTGTATATATTTATATAATGGTATATGGACACACTGATCTGTTCTGTACTCATGCCTACTTTATTCCGTTGTCCTGAAGCGAAGCAAGAATTTCATTGTCCTATCTGGGACACATGACAATAAACTCTTTTGAATCTCAGAATCTCAATGTCGCCAGGTGCAGGAACTATCTTTGAAGTAGTGGGGATCAGGAATAATTTCTTATCATTTCTGGAGATGGTTGCCATTTTCTTTCATTATTTATAGCAAAACATGATTTCTGAAGAATTCCAAACGGCACAGTTGTCAACATTTGTCTCTTAAAGAAAGCAGACAGCAACGAAATTGTTAAAGGTAAACCAAAGCAATCTTTTAATCAATTTGCCAGACGCGAGTGGCGAGATCTACAAAGAGCACACACGTTGCTCAGTGCTGCTCGGGCTCCACTCAAAGAACAAAGGAAAGTTAGTGTAATAATACACTTACTTATCAATAAACCACACCTCCTAAATCTGTGTGAATGATCCGTAGCCTAAGGGAAACAAGGTAGACTGGACCCATATATTTGCAATGTCAGCCTTATTCTCAAATATTGGCACAGCTTCAGTACAGCTGCCCATTCCGGAAGGACAACTAACTCCATTTTGTTTTCAAATGCCTTCCATCTTGGTTCCAGAATGGGCATCCGTCTGTGAACTAAAACAAGCTTGTAAGACTTGGATGAAAGCCACTACCTTGTCCATGGCCAGTACAGGCAGTTCAGACAGATATCTAATATGGTGCTGTGCCCAGGCAACATAGCTCATTGTTTCAATAATTAGTATAAACCAAGCTTGTAAGATTTTCCCAGACTTTATTCTGCTGGGAAAATTCTCTTTTAAATTTGACAGCTTTCTGGTTTTCAACAAATCTCCATTTTTAATTTAAGTAAGCAAGTAAGTTTATTGACCAGGTATTCCCATACAAGGAATTTGCCTTGGTGCTCCGCCCACAAGTAACAACATACAGTGACGGCTGCGAATGACTCAGAAAACACTAAACATTAATAATAAAACACCATTGATCAAGCATGTGAACCAACAAAATACTAGATCAAAGGGAGGCTACAGATTTTTGGTTGTTGAGTAGAGCAACTACAACCTCATCTACTGCATCCGTTGCTCCAGATGCCAGCTGATCTACATCGGTGAGACCAAGCGGAGGCTTGGCGATCGTTTCGCCGAACACCTCCGCTCGGTCCGCAATAACCAACCCGACCTCCCGGTGGCTTAGCATTTCAACTTCCCCTCCCATTCCGTATCCGACCTCTCGGTCCTGGGCCTCCTCCACTGCCAGAGTGAGCAAGACCGCAAGTTGAAGGAACAGCACCTCATATTCCGCTTGGGGAGTCTGCATCCTCTGGGCTTAAACATTGAATTTTCTCAATTCTGTTAACCCAGACTGCCTCCTCCCCCTCCCCACCTCTCCCTCGGCCCTCGGGCCCTGACATTCCTTCTCCATCTCCCCCCCCCAGTCGCACTAGCTTCTCATTTTCACACTACAAACAGCTTACAATGGCCTGTTTCCTTTATCATCAATACCTTTTTGCATATCTTTCATTCATTGTTCTTTATCTCTCCACATCACTGTCTATATCCCTCGTTTCCCTGATCCCTGACCAGTCTGAGGAAGGGTCTCGACCCGAAACGCCGCCTATCTCCTTCGCTCCTTAGATGCTGCTGCACCCGCTGATTTTCTCCAGCTTTTTGTGTAATACTCGTGTAGAAACCCTGGTTGTCCCTGGTTGAGGCAGCTTTGACAGTCCGGAGTCGCCTTCCAGAGGGAAGTGATTCAAAGAGTTTGTGGCCAGGGTGAGAGGGGTCAGATCTTGCCCACTCGCTTCCCGGCCCTTGCAGTATACAGTTCATCAATGGAGGGAAGGTTGCAGCCAATAACCTTCTCAGCTGATTCGACGATTCGCTGCCACCTCCAGGTGTCGTGCTGAGCCAAACCAGACCATGATGGAGAAGGTGAGAAAAGGCTCTACGATGGCCATGTAAAATTGCACCATCATTGCCTGTGGCAGATTGTGCTTCCTCAGCTGCCGTAGGAAGTACATCCTCTGTTGTGCCTTTTTGACTGTGGAGTCGATGGAAGCCCCCCACCTAAGGTCCTTGGAGATGATGGTTCACAGGAACTTAAAAACTCCACAGATGTGATTGTGGTGTTGTTGATGGTGAGTGGGGTGAGGGGAGGGGGGAGCTCTCCTAAAGTCTACAATCAATTCCACTGTCTTAAGAGCATTGAGCTCCAGGTTGTTGCTACGGCACCAGGACGCCAGCTGTGACACTTACTGTCTGTGGGCAGATTGATCCCATCCGGGATCAGTCCAATCAGGGTTGTGTCGTCCGCAAACTTGAGAAGCTTGTCAGAGGTGTCTGTGGAGGTGCAGTCGTTGGTGGAGAGAGAGTAGAGGAGAGAGTACGCAGCCTTGCGGTGCTCCTATGCCAAGCATTTGCGGGTCCGAGATGTGCTTTCCCAGCCTCACATGCTGCTTCCTGTCTGTCAGGAAGCTGGTGATCCACCGACAGAGGGTTTATGCCCAATGAAGCATTCACATATTATTTCTAATTCAAATAAAGTCACAAACTAAACATATTCACCAATCAAGACATGATATATACCACAATGACATGCAGCAAAATTATAATACAGTATCTCAACTCTTTATACACATTGCAATTAATGTAATTTCTATTATTTCTGCCCACTTCCAAACAAAAATGTGGTTGGATTATTCACCGTATGATCAACTTGTGTTAATAAATCCTGGACCATGATAACATAAATGCTTAACCATGCACACTACAGATTGATGCAAGCATGTTTTCTGTGAAGGACCGAAAATTACCATGACGTGGGCAGTTATTGCTATAGGTACAGAAACACTATCGCTTCCAACATAATTTATCCACAACAAAATATGCAGGTTGCAAGGAATTTTCTAAAGGCATTTTATGATAATAGCTGTTAAAACTGACTATACCCATCTGATAGGTTAAACATTACACTACTAACAAGAGATGGCCAAAGGACATAACTGCAGCAAATGTTCTTTTGGTAATATGTTTAAAGGTGTCAAAATGCCACATTACCGGACATTCAGATTAGATGTATGTGTTGTGAACAGCAATGAAGATACACAGTTTGAAAGCACCAAATTTAAAAATAGTTGATAAACGCTTTTTCCATCAATCCCACTTCAGAATTAATATTAAAATTTCAACGGAAATATCTCCAGTCCAAATTTGTGATGTATATGACTGACCATAGAAGTAAAACCTGCATAAATCCAACGTGTAGTTGTGAATGTTTCTCATCAAAATAACAGTACTGATACTTCATATTAAGAGCATTGATTTGCCGTTAAAATTCTGTAATAACGCGTCAAATGTAACAGTGACAATCGAACACTACGCTTTTAATGTTTCACGTGTTCACAATTTAATTAATCCATCTTTTTGGATGAAACCAAATAATAACATTGGGAATTAAAACATATTTGATTACATTCCGTTATCAAACATTGTCAATGTTAACTCTGAAGACATTTCCAGCACAATAGGGTCGGGAGGGGTGTGTGAATCAGTGCAGGATGGATAGATGACCGGGGGGGGGGGGGGGGGGGGGTTGAGAAGGCAATCGGTGAGGAATGGATCGATTGAGGCAGGGGAAAAGTATGCGTGTTGGTTGGAGTAGGTAAATTTGATAGGGGAGAGTGCGGGGGATGACAGTGGGGTTGAATGGGGGGATCTGTGCAGGATGGATGGGGGTGCAGAGCAGGATGAAGGGGTGGAGCAGTGCAGGATGGATGGGAAGGGGGGTCAGTACAGGATGAATTGGTGACCAGTGTAGGATTGATGGGGAGTGGCAGGTGAATCAATGCGAGGTGGATAGGGAGATCAGTGCACGATGAATAGATGGAGGGGGGAGGGGTAGATGTGGAGGGGAGCACATGGGATGTCAGTGAGGACTGAATAGAGGCAGGAATGGGGATCAGTGCGGGATGGAGACGAGGGGTATCAGGATAAGGGGGGAGGAAAGGGCGTACAAGAGAGAGAGAGAGAGAGAGAGAGGAAGGGGGAGAGGAGTTGGTAAGGAAGGTCAGCGCTCCTTAGACAACACCGGCATCGTCGCTGCCTAAGCCGTCCCTGTTCATCGCCAAGTGCCGCCACCAAAGGGGGAGGCAGTTGGGATCTCCTCGCCACCGCCTTCCCTCCTTCGCTAACCAACAGGAAGGTGCGGGGCCGAGTGGTGCAGATGCTTCAGGTAGCAGAAGGGGGCCTCCCCCTGCCTCCCTCCCTCCCTCCACCCGGCCTCGGCTTGTGGTAGGGTTTGTTTTGAAAACGCCATTGGCCGCTATCAGGCCGGGCGGGGGGCGGGAGGAGGAGGAGACGCCGCCGCCGTTGCTGTGCGGGGCCCGTCACTCGCTCCAACCCTCCGTCACGCTACACTTAGCATCTTTCCCACGCGTTATAGCCGTCGCCGACACAAAACATCACGTTCCTTTTCTCCAGAAATGCTGCCTGACCCGCTAAGTTACTCCCGTTTTTTTGTGTCTATCTTCGGTATAAACCAGTATCTGCGTGCCAAGCCAGGCAAAATGACTCGGCGGCACTTTGGGTGGTCAGTGGCACCCGGGTAACTGCTAATTTCGAGCCCTGCTTATATTAGGAACATTTCTCCATCCGTTTCCCACCACGGATGGCTGACCTGCTGAGTTCTACCGGCACTTTGGGGGGGAATGGACGGGCGATGTGTCAGTTCTGGACACTGCTGTTCCTCCAGCTTGTGTGTCACCTTGTCAAGATTAGTCTCTTAAAAAGCAGATAGCATCATAATTGTTAATGGTAAACCATGGCAATATTTAATTGATTCGTCAGATGGGAGTGGCAAGATCTACAATGAACACAACCGTTGCTCAGTGCTTCTCGGGCTCCACTCTCAAAACAAATGAAAGTTAGCACAATGATACATTTTCCTTATCAGTAAAACACTCCTACCAAGTCTGAATATGGCACGACTGTAAGCTTCTATACCCTTTCAGAGCATAGGAAAAGCTGGGTCCAAATCAAGCTAATCCAATAACAAGTTATTACTTATCTCTGGAGCGTCAGCTATCTTTTTCAATCTTGGCTTCTTTATGGCCTTGAAAGAAGCACATGTTATTATGCAGGCTTCCATCTTAATGTCTTTATTAAAAAGATAACCTGTCCTCCATATTGGGCTCCATATAATTTGCAAAGTCATTCAGACTTGGCACCGAGC
>OY740794.1:67977086-67980409 GCA_963514005.1 Raja brachyura
TAGGGTTAGGGTTAGGGTTAGGGCATTAGGGTTAGGGTTAGGGTTAGGGTTAGGGTTAGGGTTAGGGTTAGGGTTAGGGTTAGGGTTAGGGTTAGGGTTAGGGTTAGGGTTAGGGTTAGGGTTAGGGTTAGGGTTAGGGTTAGGGTTAGGGTTAGGGTTAGGGTTAGGGTTAGGGTTAGGGTTAGGGTTAGGGTTAGGGTTAGGGTTAGGGTTAGGGTTAGGGTTAGGTTGTGATTTATCGGACAGTAGGACAAAAGCCCTCTGGTGCTTGTTGATCTCCCCCTGGGGATTGCTTTTCACTATGTACTGTCACTTGGTACTTGGCCCACGGTTTCATCACCCTTGTCCAAATCTATTTGCCTTACACTTGCCCTTCCATAGATTTGTAGGAGTCAGTTAGGATCCACCCTAGGTTTGAGTTTATGCTAGATTTAGGCCATTGGGCTCTTTTGTCTGTAGCGCTTCTATCCATAGCCTCTCTGCTCGCTTCCGTCTCCCTGTTGTCCAATTTATGTTTGTTTCCAGGCCCATGATCTCTAGGGACTGGATCCCATGTTGCTGGAAGTGTCTGCTAATGGGTGTGGATTGGTCCCCCCTTGTGATGTTGCTGAGGTGTCCTGTCAGTCTGACTCTGATGCTGTTACCTGTTTCGCCTATGTACAGCAAGTTACACTCTTTACATCTAATTGCATACACCACATTCTTTTGCTCACAGGTTATTCTCTGTGCTATCTGGCCTCTCTTCCCCGTTATACTGTTCTCTATATTCTTGGCTATTACTAAGTGGGTGCAGGCTCCACACCGTCTCTGTCCACAGTCTGGGCTTGTGTGTAAACTTGTACTGACCAGGATGTCCTTCAGATTTTTAGCCCGTTTGAATGCTGACATTACCTTGTACCCCTTTAGTGTGGCAAATCCCCTTTGGAATTGTTCAAAACGGCCCTTGACTATTTTGTGGGCCTGGACAGCCATGTTGGCATATCTTGTTATTAGTGGTAAGTTCAATGTGGTCCCTGGTCTAGGTCTGGGCGCTTGTATGCTTTTTAGAAAATCTGACTTGATGTGTCTTAATTTCCGTTTGCAGTAACCCCTCTGTCTGAGGGCGGTGAAGAGGGTGCTTGTGGCCTGGTTGAAGTCCTCCTCCCTGGTACATATACGGTGGAAGCGGGTCAGTTGTGACTTAACGATACCCCTGAAGGTATGTTTTGGGTGGTGGCTCGTGGTGTGTAGGAGGGTGTGGGTGTCTGTGGGTTTGAAAAAGACTTTGGTCGCTAGTTTATGGTCCTGATTATCTAATGATGGTAGTTTAAAGACAGTGGTGTCGAGGAAGTCCACCCTCTCCTGGCTAGTCATGGCCTTTACCTTGATGGAAGGGTGGTGGGCATTGAGTATGTTAATAAACTCCTCTAATTCCCCTTCTGAGTGTGTCCACACTCCCCAAATGTCATCGAGGAATCTATAGTAGCACATTGGACGCTTGGGACATTTGTGGAAAACTGTCTCCTCCCATTCTGCCATGTATATGTTGGCATACGCTGGGGCAAACTTCTTCCCCATTGCTGTCCCTTTGACTTGTAAATAGAATTCCCCGTTAAATTCAAAGTCATTCTTGGTCAAACCCAGATCAAGTAGTTTAACTAGGGCCTCGTCTGGCCTCTCTGGGTCAGGATTTCTCTGTAGGATGTTTTTGACCGCCTGTATCCCCCTGTCTGTCTCTATGTTTCTGTACAGGCTTTCCACATCCATGGTGAAGAGTATTGCGTTGGGCGGTATGCTGAGGGAGTTAACTATTCGGGTGAAGTGGTAGGTGTCTTTGATGTAGCTGGGGTGCTGTTGTGCCAGTGGGTTCAGGTAGTGGTCAATGTATTCTGCTACCCCATAGGATTCGCTACTACAGTCTGACACTATGGGCCTACCTGGCGGTATTTCTCCAGGCACTGTCCATGTGTCTGGGTTTTTGTGTATCTTTGGGAGCATGTAGAACTTCCTCGCCCTGGGTTGTTGGCCTGTTAGGTATTCTACCTGTTTCTCTAGGATGTATCCTGATGTCTTAAGCTCTTCCAAAATGTCCCCTATTTCCTTTTGTGTTTCTTTATATATGGGCTCATCTAACTTAGTGTAGTGTTCTATCTTGTTCAGTTGCCTATGTGCCTCGAAGAGGTACTGTTGTCTGTCCATGATGACTATGCTGCTCCCCTTGTCTGCTGGTTTGATCACTATCTCATTGTTGTCCCTCAGCTCCATCAAGGCATGCCTCTCTTTTCTGGTGAGGTTAGACTTATCTTTCGTTGTGGGCATATCCCCAATGGCTGATGCTGTCTCTGTTATAAATTCTGTTATCTCTCTAGGAACATCCTCGTCGTCTGGGGTCCATCCTGTGAGTGGCCTGAAGGGTATAATTTCGCCAGGCTCTGCGCCACTGAAGTGGTGTATTAACTTAATGGATCGATAAAATCTGTGTAGGTCACCCTGCACTTGTTCCTTGTGGGATTTGGGAGTAGGGACGAAGGTGAGGCCTCTGTTCAGTACCCTCTCTTGGGTTTCCGTAAGGGAGAATGTCTTAGAAAGGTTGATGATTGTTTTCCCTAATTGTGGGGCCTGCCTCTCTTGGCATGGTGTCCCTAACAGTTTAAATGCTTCATCCATTCTCTGATTATGGCTCGGGCTGTGGGTTCTGTCCAGTGGATATGGTCTGCGGCTACTTTAAACTGGCAGGTGGGAATAGTGGGAATGTGTTTCTTGGTCTGTATGTAGTCATTAAGTTGTCTGAGTGTGTCCTGCTCTGGTGCTGGGAGAGATTGGCTGAAGTTGATCATGGGGATCCATATGCTGGCATTAGGGAATTTCCCCCTGGCCATCCTGATTAGTGTTTGGAGTTGTTTGATGGCCGTCTGTGGTCTTTGTTCCTTATGATTAATGCCAAAAGAGAGAATTACTTTTTGGGTTTCTGGACACTGGTTCAATTTGTCAAGGATGGAAGTGCCATGTGTACATTTGGCTCCTGGATAGCTGTCCAATTGTATGTTATTGTTGGAGAATTTGGGGATCCTGGCAATATTTGAATCTCCAATTATTAAAACAGGCTTGCTGGCTTGTAGCTTCCAGGTAACATTTTTCTGACTTGTATGGGGGTGTCTGGTTACTTCTGCCAGTCTCTTCCCTGAACCCCTCCGTGTGTGCTGCTGAAAGTCGTCCTGTGAATTGCTAACTGTGTCTGGGGTCCTCTGCTGCTGCGTGCAACTACGTGTTGGTCTAACCCTCGGTGCTGGGACCCCGTGTGTTGGAGTGGGAACGGTTGGTGCGAGGGAAGGAGTAGCAGTACC
>OY740795.1:0-145192 GCA_963514005.1 Raja brachyura
TGATTGTCTGTTAATTATGGAGTTATACGGCCATTAATTGGCACGATGAGCTTCCTCATTGAATTGGCTGTAGCAAACAAGACTCGCTCTGTCGGGTCCATACCGGTTATCAAGGGGTAGGATATCTTCAACATGGTCCCAGGACCAGTACAATGCCATATGCGATGTTGATATTTGTGAACACTATTTGACCAGGAGGCAGCAACTATATCCTTAAATGTGGCTGGAGTTTATTAGGTAGTTATCCTTCTGGCACTGGTTTAGTGCAGCAGGTTCAGTCGCTAAATAATTGTGATGATACAAGATGATAATGTCTGTAAATTATAATATATAATATTATGTTATAAATACTTGAGCAGACCAGAAGGGGGTCAGGTCTCAAAATAGTCACAGGCATACCAGGGGACCTTTGATAAGGTAAGCACACATGTGTACAACAATATGTCAAGGTCATCAAGAGCCTTGGAGTTCTGGACTAGCAATGCTGTTAGTCACAAAGAATTTGGGAGAACGTATTGTTCATGGCATTCCAGATGAGGAAAACGGAGTTGTGTTATGTACTAATGGATTCTGTTTCCAGATCTCATTCCACCAGGGTTGCTACAATATGAGCAGCAAGGGTATTTATGTTCCTCTGGGTCGCATTGTTGCGGCTGGAGCATGGTCCATCGAATGAATCTCCAAACATCTGTAATGACCCATTGGTGAACCAGGAGTATTTGTTAACTCTATTTATGATCTGGTTATATGTTCCATCTGGGTGAGAGATGGAAATATTATTGTTTCATTTAAACAGCATCAGCATGTTTACATCTATGTTATGACTGTATGCATTAAGAATGTTTTCCCTTCATTTGTCAATTAAGCAGCTGTGGTTGTGTATACTCGTTTCACACGGCATGAAATCACAGCGCTTTGAAGTCTTCACGTAGTCACTCACGTGATTCCGAAGTAAAATAGTAAGATTAAACGAGAACTTACCAGTTTGAAGTTTGATCTTTATTTTATGAGGAGTCGAGTTGAGGGACTACGTGGCCTCCGCTCCCAGCCCTCATAAATTTCATCTGGTAGTTCTAGTCTTTATCTTACCATTATACTTCAGTTATTATTTGTGTGATTTCACACCGTTGCTTTGAAGATTTACGCACGAACGGCTGTACGGGGTTCTTCACGTAGTCCCTCAACTCGACTCCTCATAAAATAAAGATCAAACTTCAAACTGGTAAGTTCTCGTTTAATCTTACTATTTTGCATTACTGCTCAAATCAGCGGGACCTGTCATCCGTGGTTAGCCAGGGAGAACCACTCATTTTGCAGCTGACGCGAGAGTCCGTTTCGTTGCCAGGTGAGTGGAGAAGCAAGTATTTATTTTTAGTTTATTGGGGAAGGAGCCAAAGTTAAAAATGCTTGAAAAATTCATCGGCCCGGTCAACAGCTAAGGAATAATTTGACGTGCAATTGTAACTGGGAGTTTGCTTCCATCTGGTGGAATAGGTCGTGTGTTCGACCCGACAATATCTGGAAACAGCACCGAGGATGTTCACCATCAAGAACAAACATTCACACCCACTCAAACCAAAAACAAACGCACATGCTGAATTAACTCAGTGGGTCAGACAGTAATTCTGAAAGAAAATAGACAATAGACAATAGGTGCAAGGGTAGGCCATTCGGCTCTTTGAGCAACGCACCGGCATTCACTGTGGTCATGGCTGATCACCCACAATCAGCTCATTCTTTGCCTTCTCCCTATATCCCTTAACCCCGCTATCTTTAAGAGCGATATGTAACACTTTCTTGAAAGCATCCAGATAATCGTCCTCCACTGCATTCTGCGGCAGTGAATTCCACAGATTCACAACTCTCTGGGTGAAAAATGTACCCTCATCTTTCTAAATGGCCGACCTAATATTCTTAACTGTTGCCCCTGGTTCTGCACGCCCCGACATCTGGAACATGTCTCTAGCGTGTCGAATAGCTTATTAACCTTATGTGTTTCAATAACATCCCATCTCATCCTTCTAAATTTCGATGTATGCAAGCCCAGTCGCTTTATTCTTTCAACATATGACAATCCAGCCATCCCGGGAATTAACGTCGTGAACCTACGCTAAACTCACGCAATGGCAAGAATGTCCTTCCTCAAATTTACAGACCAAAACTGCACACAATACTCCAGGTGCAGTCTTACCAGGGCCCTGCATAACTGCAGAAGGACCTCTTTGCTCCTATACTCAACACTTCTGGTTATGAAGGCCAACACGCCATTAGCTTTATTCACTGCGTGCTGCACCGGCATGCTTACTTTCAGTAACTGATGCACAAGGACACCGAGATGTAGTTGTACTTCCCCTTTTCCAGAATTGATGTAATTCAGATAATAATCTGCCTTCCTGTTCTTGCCAGCAAAGTGGATAACCCCAAATTTATGCACATGAAACTGCATCTACCATACATCTGCCCACTCACCCAACTTATCCCAGTTACCCTGCATCCTCATAGCATCCTGCTCACAATTCACATTGCCACCCAACGTTGTGTCATTCGCAAATTTGCTCATGTTATTTTTAATCCCTTCATCTAAATCTTGAATGTATATTGTAAATACCTGCGATCCCAGCACCGAGCCTTGTGGTACCCCACTAGCGCATGCCATTTTGAAAGGGACCCGTTAATCCCTACTCATCGTTTCCTGTCTGTCAACCTTCTTTTTCTATCCATGTCAGTACCCTACCCTCAATACCATCTATGCTAATCGTGCCCACTAATCTCCCATGTGGGACCTTATCAAAGGTTTTCTGAAAGTCCAGATACACTACATCCACCGGCTCTCCCTTGTCCATTTTACTAGTTACACCCTCAAAAGAATCCATAAGATTATCCAAGCATGATTACCCCTTCGTAAATCCGTGCTGACTCGGACCGGTCCTGTTAGTGCTATCCAAATGTGCGGCTGTTCCATCTATTATAATTGACTCCCGCATCTTCCTCATCACCGGTGTCAGGCTAACTGGTCTATGATTCCATGTTTTCTCTCTCTCTGTCCTTTCTTTACAAAGTGGGATAACATGAGCTACCCTCCAATCCACAGGAACTGATCCTGAATCGAAAGAACATTGGAAATTGATGACCAATGCGTCCACGATTTCTGGAGCCACCTCCTTATGTACTCTGGGATGCAGACTGTCAGACCCTGGGAATTTATTAGCCTTCAGTCCCATCACTCTACCCAACATAATTTCCTGCTTCATGTGAATTTCCCTCAGTTCATCCGTCAGCCTCGGTCCTCTGGCCACCAGTGCATCTGCGAGATTTTTTATGTCTTCCTTAGTGAAGACAGATCCATAGTACCTGTTCAACGTAGATAGGCAACCTTTACGATCCCGAGGAGAGTCCCGACCAAAACGTCGCATATCCATGTACTCCAGAGAGGGCTTAATAAACCAACAATTGCAGTTCTCGTCTGTCTTCTCCCACCCACGAAATCGGCACGCAATCCTTTAATGAATATTATTGTCTGATAGAAACATATTCTCACTTTGCAGGAATGAACTGCAAATTATCGTGCGCCTGAATTAGTTTGATGGTGGTGCATGCCAACATAAAATTACATTCCATAATTCGCTGACAGGGACGATTATCGCTTAGTTTCGATTCCAAAACGGAGGCTGGTATACGCAGGATCGGTGAGAACACCTCCTTCTTTTCCCGTCTTCCCTCAGCCAACCAGTTTGCCAACTTCCGTTCACCGCCGAGTGCCGCTACCTTCTACCTGACCTTGCACGCGCTCTCCGGTCGGCAGAGTGTTCACTATTGCGGCCATACCACCCATAGTTCACGTTTGGTTCTCTTGAGTTGCGCAAATCTAGTGATTGGAGAATTGTGGTCGTCAATTGCCGCTTGTGATCGGTTGACTCGGCGCGATGGTGGGGGTGGATGGCCGTATCACTTTTCCGATATAGTGTTCTCCGGCTGGAGAGACGCAGACACAGGACTCATCACCACGAAGGAATGCTTGGCTTCGCTCCTCATCATTATATCACTTATCGGTAAGACTTTCACATCCAGCAATATTCCAGACTTAACTAAATCTATGTAATCCTGAAATTTACATTTATAGAATGACGGTGATTGGATTGATAGAGGTCACGCTGGTGACGGTCCTCTTAATTTCCGTAAGAATATAGCTGCCAAGACACAGTGCAGCAGCGAATCGTTGAGACGTTTTTCCAAGAGGAAAATACTATCAAATTAAACTGCACCTTGAAAACAAACACAACAATGTCTTCGGGTACAGACAGCGACCCAGCATATCTCCGCAGTATGTGCTTCGTATTATTGCAAGACAACTGAGCATAAATATTGACCTCTCCGATCGGGTTACTGCTACATACGATAACACGAAGAAGTACACCTAGCTGACGATCCACGAGGCCGCGATCTCCGACTCCGCTTTTTATCTCTGTGCCATGAATCCCACCAAAGCAAAAATCCCACCCTTCGAATTCCCGTTAACATTCGCCAGGGGGGAGATATCGCACTAGGGAGACTTTATAAAGAAGGGAGTTAAAGTTTATCGTTAAATTAATCTCCACAATCTGCACTGATCCTTGTCCCGCCATTCCCTGCGTATCCAGGTGCCTATATAAAATCATTTTAGTTTATTATCATACCTGCCTCCAACACCAACCCTAGCAACGCGTTCCAGGCAGCCACATTTCCCCTTCCAAAACATTCCTTTACATTTTTTCTACTTACCTTAAAGTAATACATTCTTGTCTTTAATATTTCCATCCTGGAGAAAATGTTTCTGACTGTTGACCCTCTCTATTGCTCCCATAATTTTATATAATTCTATCGGATTTCGCCTCAGCCTCCGACACTTCCCGAGTTGCCATCCAAGGTATGTTCCATAGCCAATGGCCTCTAATGCAAGGAACATTCTTTTAAGCCTGATCTGCACCCTTATGAATCCAACACTTTTTTTTTCTTGTAACTGGATAACAGATACTGCATACTACGTCTATCTACGGGAAATACTCATACATATGTGAGATTTTCAGCCGCTGTATTCCCTGCCAAAACGCTCTGCCTTAGTTTGCAGCTCTATCTATTTTAATTAAATAAGTAAATAAGTAAGTATGCAAGTAAGTAAGTTTATTGGCCAAGTATTCACATACAGGAATTTGCCTTGGTGCTCCGCCCACAAGTAACAGCGTGACGTCTAGTGACAGTTGCGAATGACTTAGAAAACACTAAACATTAATAATAATAAAACATTAATGATAAAACACCATTGATCAAGCAAGTGGACCAATTTAAGTCAATATTCATCGTAAAAAAAAACGATGTTATTGTAATCAATTTGAATTACCCGAAACATCCGCAGGGTCAGGGAGGGATAGATATATAAAATGAGCGAAGGAAAGGACGCCAAGTAGTTTTCCCGTCGGTGCGGCAAACATCACGGAGGATTATAGATTCTGATGAGATTATTTACAACTAATCACCACTGACGTTAAGATCAGTATCCGAGAAATCATAAATATAAATAATGATCGAATCGACGGCAGGGAGTAAATTATTTCCAAGTAGTTTACTATCGAAAACTCAATTCCCGAAATAGCTCTATATATTTTTTTTCTTGAGGGAGCTGTATTTTTGGAAATAGGTCAGGAAAGGGCGACTTGGGAACGGGAACCGACGGCATGAGCTTATTTTGTAGTTGTATTACCTGTAGTCAACATAGACTGTGGCCCATTTAAACGATGCGCCCGTTCGCTGCACGAAACTAAGAAGCCAACCAATGGAACAACTGGTAAAATACCAACACCCGACTCCGCCGTGCACTGCCGTGCGATGAACTCCAGGGTGCAGCGCAATATAATTGATACAAAGTAGACCAACAGATCGCGCTAGCCAGAATCTTTGAAACAAACCATTCCTTTTTCATAACTAATGGTTCACTCCCTCACTCTCCCGCACTATATCATACAACCGCCATCTCATTACAACCTTGCTTCGCCTTTACTCTATCTTTTTCGAAGCATTCTTATCATTCTACCATGATATTAAACTGAACCAATCAACGAGATATCCTCTCATGGGATGTAATTTGGAGAGCGCCCTTACATACCGAATGTCACCTCTGACTCTCCTATGCTGCAGCATTCTTCGCCCCACAAACTACTTGTGTCTAGTTGCCCTTGTCCCCTTGCGAATTGTGTCTTAAGTGTTTTACCTAACTGTAATGGTGGAAAAGAACACAGTGGAAGACATGGGTCGGACGCAGGTTTAACTATTATCTGTCATTAATAACTGTGGGAGTTGTGGTAAATAAGTATAAATTGATTCGATACAATGTTCACCGCAGTGGAATCCTTTTGATTGGTGTTCTGCACGGAAATGACATCAGTCCAGCCTCAGACAATGTGCCCAGCTATTTGTACTTCTTATTGCATTAACAGTTGTGCATGCGAGATTATCTATTCGAATCTGACGCTCAAACTATCACAGTATCCGCGAGCAGCTAAAATGCAAGTATTTGCACCCGTTACATTGGTTGCAATGATTCTCGGTAAGAAAATTAAATATTTCTTTATGAAGTAGGTTTATCGTCAAAAAGAAGACATTAAGATCTCAGATGCCCCGTTAATCATTTCTAGAACTATACTGTCCGCCTTTCAACCGCCATTTCTGCAACTTAAAAAGGGCTTGATTCGTTTTCCCTGTTCTGATGAAGCATTGTGAATCGGAAACATTAAACGTTTTTTTTTTGTCCACGGATGCTGGCTGACCTGGTCAGTGTTAGGGGATTTCCTGTTATTAGGTTAGATATTTGCCAGGGCAACGGAGCTATTGGAGGGTAGAATTAGGACTTCTAAAATACATTTGGTCAGATATATGGATGAGAATTCTTTGGAGAACTATGAACTAAATACATGCAATTGAAAACATCTCAATTCGCCAAATGGATAAGAATTGACAAGAAGGCCGAATGGTCTGTTTCCGTTCCGCTCAGATCCATGACTCAATGATTTATGGTCCAAATTTGCAACTTTGGGACAAAGCCTAGTGCACGATTCGATACCACTAACCAACGAGGAAATTAAATGTTTAACACATTAAGATTTTTTTGACAATAACCTAAGATGTATCCGAATACATTGTGGGAAACAAGGGAGGTGTTTTTTGTTTAGATTTACGAGTCGTCTTCAAATGCTGGAGAGATTCCGGTAGACTGATGGGTGACAATTGTTGTGATTCTATTCATTAAGGGCTGCAGGGTATGTGCTGGCAACTGTAGGACAGTGCGCTTAACATATTTAGTTGGAAAATTACTCGAGAGAATGATGATGGATAGGATATACAGGCATTTAGACGGATGAGGACTGATTAGGGATAGTCAGCATGGGTTTGTACGTGCGAAGTCGTGTTTCACAAATCTGTTTGTGTTTTATGGAAGACGTAATCAAAAAGGTCGATGAGCGCAAAGCTGCAGATATTGTATATATGACCTTCTGCTAAGCATTGGACAGGTAGGCTACTCTGGAAGATGAGATCGCATGGGATCCAAGGAGAGACAGCTGAATGGAAAGAAAAGTGGCTTCATGGAAGGCAGCAGAGGGTGATATCGCACGGAGGCTTCTCGGACTGGATGCCTGTGACTAGTGGTGTGCCTCAGGTTTCGGTGCTCGGCCCGTTACTGTTTCTCATCTATGTCAATGATTTGGATGAGAACATACACGGCATGATTCGCAGGTCTGCTGATAATACATAAATGGGTGGTTTTAGATACAGTGAAATCGGTATGCAAATTTGCAACAGGATCTTGAACGAATAGCCAGGTAGGCTGAGGAATGATTGATGGAATTTAGTAAGAGAAATGTGACGTGTTGCATTTTGGGAAGTCGAACGTGCGGGTCCTGCTCAATGAATGCTAGGGATCCAGAGAATGGTTTGGAGCAGATGGGTCTTGGAGTACAGGTGCGTAGTTTATTGAATGTGGAGTCGCACAACGCGTGTGGCACATTGCCCTTCATCAGTCAGAGTATTGAGTATAGAAGTTGGGAGTTCGTGTTGCAGTTGTAAAATACGTTGTCGAGGCCGCACATAGAGTATTGAGTTCAGTGCTGAGCAACATGTTGTAGGAAAGATGTTGTCAAGCTGAAAGGGGTACAGAGAAGATTGACGAAGATGTTTCCAGGATAAAGTGTCTGAGCTCTCGGGGGAGATTGAGTATGCTGGGACTCCGTTGTTTGGAGCGCAATAGAATGAGGGCTGATATTATTGAGCTGCGTAAAATCATAAAAGGAATAGATAAGGTAGATACAGAGAGTCTCTTGCCCAGAGTAGGTGAATCGTGGGCCATGAGATTGTGCCACTAGAAAGAATGGGGTATTATTCTCCAGTAAGCAAACAGCTAATCAAGGTGATGCACAGAGAAAAAAACATCCAGCTTAGTAACAATTTACCAGCATGCTGCATGGATTAACAATAAGGAGAAATTGAAAAAAAAAACTTGCAATGTTTTCTCGGGAATGTTGGAAGCTGGAGACCTGATACCAGCGCATCAAATTACGATGCGCATAGCCTGTCGGAACATGTTTCCCAGGGTGGAAATCTCGAGAATAAGAGGGGGTAGCTTTAAGGTCAGAGGGAGGAAGTTTAACGGAGTGGTGTAGGGCAGGTATTTTTTTACACGGAGTGTGCTGTGTACATGAGACAGCCGTGGTCGAGCCGTATAAGATAGTGGCATTGAAAGATTTACGGAGAGGCACATGGCTAGGCAGGGAACGGTACAAGCTGGTAAAGCAGATTTGCTTATCTACGTCATCCTTGGAATGGATATTGTGCGCTGAATGACCTATTTATGTGCTACACTCTTCTCTGTTCTGTGTTCTAATTACAGCTTATCGTTATACATGTCACATAATCCAGCGGGACATAGAGGAGAACAATATTACGTGGAATGCTTAGTTCTTTTGTAGTGTTACGAACTCATGCAAATAGTGTAGCAGGGACAGTATGAATAGGTGGTCACTTCGCGCGAAATTTAGGGATGTAAGTTGTGTATGTCAAAGGGAGGTGTGGAGACATGTCCTGGGATTTATGCACGCGCAATCCTATTTACCCATGAATCACAATTCTCCTCTGTAATTTTTGTTGAATTTAGTTTTGAGACACAGCGCGGATACAGGCCATTCGGCCCAACGAGTTCGCACCGACTAACCATCCCCGCACATTAATACCATCCTACCCTAGGGACATTTTTATTTATGTTTTCTACCAAGACAATTAACCTACAAATCTGTGCGTCTTAGAGTGTGGATGGAAACGGAAGTTCTCGGAGAAACTCCACGCAGGACACGGGAATATCGTACAAACTCCGGACAGACAAGCACCCGTAACCAGGATCGAACCCAGGTCTCTGGCGCTATAAGTGCTTTAAGGCAGCAACTCTACCGCTGCACCACTGTCCCGCCCAATATTTAACCCACTGTTATTGCCCGCTTCAAATACTGCCAGCACTATTTAAGTTCAAACTAATGTTCCATGTCACGAATTATTTAACTGTGTTCCAGGTCAGAGCAATGGAAACGTTGTGTCTCAGCGGGATCTCACACTGACAAGGGCAGAAGGAGAAACTGCAACTTTAGTCTGCACATACACCGGCGATATTTCTTACTTATTCTGGTACCGCCAGTACCCAAGCAAGCAACCGGAAGCTGCGGTCGGCCGTTTCACCGAAGCCAATTTAGATTTCAAGGCAGAATTCGCTTGGACTCGCTTTTCTGATTCCGTTCAGCGTTCAAGCAAAATGCATCATTTGGCGATCTCGAATTTGCAGCTGTTTGACACGGCGGTATATCATTGTGCAGTGAGGCTCACAGTAATGGGAGTGGGCTGGGGGATCGTACAATAACTTCCGGGGGTTTCCAATACAAGCAACATGTGCGCTGCTCACAACAGAGGCCTAGACACTCACGTAGGGACATTACAATATTGTACTTGATAAGTGGAATAACGGAAACGGCCAAATAGTGTATTTGTCGCTATTGAGAAGGCTTCCATTATGGGCATGGAAATTAACATTATCAACATTTAATGGCGGCCACATTCCGGATAAGGAAAGCGGCTGCTGAAAAGGAAACGACTGGCTGTGCTATTTCTGCACAAGACAGCGGAATTAGCACATCGGGAGATTTCAAAGAGCTAAAAGCGATTGTGTCGAAAAATAGAGATGATGGGGAAGGAAAGATGGATATACAACTTCCGTTGTAAACTAATAGAAACTAATCATAAATGCACCTTGTTGGTTCGATGGTTTGCTATATTGATCCACCGGGTGGCGCCAGCCTGGCTGCCTCGCGCACAGTCTGTCTGTCCTTCCTTTCCTTTGTGTTTTATAGTATGTGTTTCTATGTTTTAGTGTTATTTAGCCTATTTTATGTGGGTGGTGCGTGGATGGGGGGGGGGGGGGGGGGAGGGGGTGGTTGGAGGAAACATCGGCTACCCCGACCGCGGGAGAATATGGAGCAAGAACTTTGGACTTTTTTGCCTTCCATCACAGTGAGAAATGTGGCGGGTCCGCTGTCGTGGACTTTTATGTTAACTTTTATGTAATTGTGTTTCCAATTGCTTTTCTTCGTATGGCTTTCTGGTAATTTGCATATTACTGTACCTTAATTGGTACATGCGACACTAAAAGACCTTTGAAATCTTTGAAACATTTGAATTAAACTTACAGGGCTGCACTGAATTATTCCATAAATATTAGACATAGGAACTGGTCTCGGTCCATGTTGCTCCGGGACACTACTGAACCGACATTCAATGCTGCTTGGGCCGTTATTGGTCCCACCTTCACTTTCCTGCCCATTACCTCTAAATGTTCAATGACATTTAGTCGAAAAGTCTGGGTCAAAATGTGCCGTCAACAAGAAATTGCGAAGAATGGCTCAAAAACAACATAAAAACGCTGATAGTTCATATGTCTGAAACAAGTGGCAATGTCTCTCCCCACTGAAGCAGTCCATGCAGCCTAACATAAAATACTCCACGAGATGTGCCGTGAAGCCGGCACGGTGGCGCAGCGGTAGAGTTGCTGCCTTGCAGCGCAAGAGCCCTGACGAAGTATGCTGTCTGTACGGAATGTGGACGCTCACCCCGAGGCGTGCGTGGGTTTCCATTCGATCTCTTCAGTTTCGTCCCACACTTCAAAGACGTACAGGTTTGTAGTTTAATTTGCTTGCTATAAATCTAAGTTGTCCTTAGGATGTGTAGGATAGTTTTAATGTGCGAGGGACGCTGTTCGGTATGGACTCGTTGGGCCAAAAAGCCTGCTTCCTCAAAACTAAACTAACGCGTCAGATCCCACGGCATTCTGCTTAATATTATGATGATTACTACCATCACCCAGGTGCAGTGAAACCCAAATAATCCAGAAAATTCTGGGGGAGAGGGAAGTTAAATAACTTGCAGCACAATTGGGCGGCGGTCGAGTTTCTGCCCTAGAGCGCTCAAACCTCCAGTGACCGGGTTCGATCCCGACTACTGTAGGGAGTTTCTACGTCTGAACAATGGTGAACAAATTAAATATATTTATGAACAACCTCCTTCTCCTGTCAGCTTTGCTACCCGATTGCTAACCCCTGTTGAATAGATGGCCATTTCCAACCTCTGTTAAAGTGGGTGATCGTATCATTCGTACAAGAGTAGAGTGCCGAAGACAAGAGGTGAGAGATAATTGTGGAAAGGGAAATTTTGTAAAATGCACCAGAGGACAACCTTTGCAGCAGCGGACTATTCGTTCATGGAACCAGCTCACACTGGTTGCTGGGCGAACTAGAGCAACTACGACCTTTAAAAAACTTTAACAAAGAATACTTGGAGTTGACTGGCGCATGTTATTTGAGGGATAGGAACATCAGTCAAGTGGGATGTTTTTAAAAGTGTGTGGACAAAAGCTCATGATATATACAAAGCATTTTAAAAGCATACAAAAGCTCATGATATATACGTGCATTTTACAAAGTAGGACTAATGCACGTAAAGCTACTGACCCTGACGGCATCCCCGGGCGCGTGCTCAGGGTCTGTGCGGCGCAGCTGGCAGACGTCTGGACTGATATCTTCAACCTGTCACTTGCCCAGGCAGTTGTCCCCACGTGCCTTAAAACCACCTCCATCGTGCCAGTGCCAAAACACTCCACTGCGGTAAGCCTCAACGACTTCCGCCCAGTTGCACTTACCCCCATCATCACCAAGTGCTTCGAGAGGCTGGTCCTGGCACACCTCAAAAGCTGCCTACCCCCCACACTGGATCCCTATCAGTTTGCCTACCGCAAGAACAGGAGTAGGGAGGATGCCATCTCAACGGCACTTCACTCCGCCCTCTCCCACCTCGACAACAGAGACACTTACGTAAGAATGCTGTTCATCGATTACAGCTCAGCATTCAACACCATTATACCATCAAAATTGATCGCCAAACTCGGTAATCTGTGCATCGCTCCTTCCCTCTGCAACTGGATACTGGACTTTCTAACCAACAGACCCCAGTCTGTTAGGTTAGACAAGCACACCTCTTCAACCCTCACCCTGAACACCGGCGTTCCACAGGGCTGTGTGCTGAGCCCCCTCCTCTACTCCCTCTTCACCTACGACTGCACACCTGTACATGGTACTAACACCATCATCAAGTATGCAGATGATACAACGGTGATTGGCCTCATCAGCAACAACGATGAGTCGGCCTACAGGGAGGAGGTTCAGCACTTAGCAGCATGGTGCGCTGACAACAACCTGGCCCTTAACTCCAAGAAGACCAAGGAGCTCATTGTAGACTTCAGGAAGTCCAGGGGCGGCACACACACACCCCCATCCACATTAACAGTACGGAGGTGGAACGTGTTTCTAGCTTCAGGTTCCTGGGAGTCAACCTCTCCGACGACCTCTCTTGGACCCACAATACCTCAACTCTGATCAAGAAGGCTCACCAGCGTCTCTTCTTCCTGAGGAGACTGAAGAAGGTCCATCTGTCTCCTCAGATCCTGGTGAACTTCTACCGCTGCACCATCGAGAGCATCCTTACCAACTGCATCACAGTTTGGTATGGCAACTGCTCTGTCTCCGACCGGAAGGCATTGCAGAGGGTGGTGAAAATTGCCCAACGCATCACCGGTTCCTCGCTCCCCTCCATTGAGTCTGTCCAAAGCAAGCGTTGTCTGCGGAGGGCGCTCAGCATCGCCAAGGACCTCTCTCATCCCAACCATGGACTGTTTACCCTCCTACCATCCGGGAGGCGCTACAGGTCTCTCCGTTGCCGAAGCAGCAGGTCCAGGAACAGCTTCTTTCCGGCGGCTGTCACGCTACTCAACAACGTACCTCGGCGACTGCCAATCACCCCCCCCCCCGGACACTTATTGTTATTTATTCAAATCATTTGCTGTGTCGCTCTTCCAGGGAGATGCTAAATGCATTTCGTTGTCTCTGTACCGTACACTGACAATGACAATTAAAATTGAATCTGAATCTGAATCTGAATATACGTCCCCGTTAGAGTGAAGGGTAAATCAGGAAAACGTAAGGAAGCATGGCTGATGAGGGAAATGTAGGCGTTGGTCAAGAACAATAATGATGCATGGCACAGGTATAGGCAGCAGTGATCAAGTGGGCCCATGAAGGACTTTCGGGAACTAAGGATCAAACTGAAAAAAGAGATCAGTGGGGCAGAAATGGGCCAGCAGATATCTCTGGTGCGAAGTATTAAGGAAAATACCAAACTATTTTATAAACACATACGGGGGGGGGGGGGGGGGGGGAGCTGTAACTAGAGAGAGAGTGGGACCTCTCAGAAATCAAAGCGGTGATCTCTGTGTGGAGCCACAGGATATGGACAAAGTCCTCATGAGTATTTCCCCTCTGAATTTACTGAGGAGAAGTACAATAGGCGGAAGAACTTGGGGGCAGTCAATGGAAGTGTCTTGAGAGCAGTCACTGTTACCGTCGAAGCGGTACTGAAGGTACTGCTTTGTATGAAGCTAGCCAAATCTCCAGGGCCTGATCAGACATATCCGTGGAAATTGCAGGAAACTAGAGCGGAAATTGAGGGAGCCCCGGTTGAAATTGACGAGTCATCCTTAAATACAAGAGAGGTGCCGGAAGACTGGAGGGTGGGAAATGTTGTGGTTCTTTTCAAGAAGGGCTGAAGGGGAAATGATCCGAGCTATAGGCCGGTGAGCTGAACGTCTGTAGTTGGAAATTTACGACGGAGAATTCTGATGGATAAGTTATATAGGCATTTGGATGCGTAAGGGCTGAGTAGGGATAGTTAACATGGTTTGTAAGTGGGAGGTCGTGTCTCACACATTTGATTGATGTTTTGAAGACGTTGACCAAAAAGGTAGACGAGGGTAGTGCTGTCGATGTTGTGTACATGGAATTCAGTAAAGCATTGGACAAGGGTCCCCATAATAGGCTGCTCTGAAAGGTTACATCTAAGAAGAGCTAACTGAATGGACAATAAATTGGCTCTGTGGAAAGAAGCAGAGGGTGATGGTGGATGATTGCTTCTCGGACTGGAAGACTGTGATTAATGGTGTGCCTGAAGGTTCGGTGCTGGGCCATTTACTGTTTGTTATCTCCATCAATGATTTGGATGAGAACATACAGGGAAATATTAGCAAGTTTGCCAATGATACAAAAATGAGTTGTTTTGCAGATAGTGAAGATGGTTGAGAAATATTGCAGCAGCATCTGGATCAATTGGCCAGGTGGGCGGAGGAAAGGTTGATGGAATTTAATAGAGAGATGTGTTGCATTTTGAGACGTCGAACATGAACATGACCTACACAGTAAATTGTGGGCCTCTGGGTAGTGTGTTAGAGCAGTGGGATCAAGGAGGACAAGTACATGGTTCCTTGAAGGTCAAGTGGCATGTAGATAAGGTGGTCAAGAAGAATTGTGGCACTTTAGCCTACATCAGTCAGAGTATTGAGTATGGAAGGTCGTAGGTCATGTTGCAGTTGTGTAAGACGTTGGTGATAACTTATTTAGAATATCGTGTTCAGATCTGGGCACCATGTTATAGCAAAGATATTGTCAAGCTTGAAACGATTCAGAAAAGATTTACGAGGATGTTGCCAAGACGAGAGGGTGCGAGCTATAGGGAGAGATTAAGCAGGCTAGGTCCCTATTCCATGGATATCAGGAGGATGAGAATAATCTCATTGATATTTACAAAATTATGACACCAATAAATCGGGTATATATGCAGAGTATCTCGCCAGACTGTGGGAATCGAGGACCCGAGGACAAAGGAGCAAGGTGAAGGGGAAAATAATTTCACACAGAGGGTGGTGGGTGTTTGGAACAAGCTACCAGAGGAGATAGTTGAGGTTGGGTCTACCCCATCATTAATAAAAAGTTGGACAGGTATATGGATAGGACAGACTTAAAGGGATATGAACCAAGCGGTGGCAAGTGGGACTAGTTTAGTTTGGGCATTGTTGCTTAATATTATGGCATTCTGCTTAATATTATGATAATTACTACCATCACTCAGGTGTAGTGAAACCCAAATAACCCAGCAAATTCTAGCTATCTGAAATAAAAGTAACGTATTGGAAGCACTCGACAGGAACCGGTCGCGCCATTTGGAAGACTAACATTTGAGGAAGAACACCTTCGTCAGAACTGGGAATATGACAAAACATTGTAAAGCTGCGGAGACGGAGTAGGGGGGTGGTGGCTGTGCCTTGGGTTTTACCCAATCAGTGACACACCGTTTGTAACACGCCCCAGCCTTGTCTGCTTTTCTGATACCTGTCACTGAATGATCGATTTGAGATTGGTAATAGCTGGGTACAATTAGTTGATATTGGTTGACCACTTGAATCATTCCAGCCTTCTCCTTATTAATATCAGCGTCATCGCCCATGCGCCTTGATGGCGAGGGACAGTGCCCCCTTGCGGTTTATACTTCAGTAAGTAAAACATATCACGTAATTTCACTCTGCAGCAAGTGTCGGTGTGGTTATTGGCGAAGCTGCCGTCATCACCGCCCCCACAACTTTCTTTGAACTAAATCACAAAGTGCTGGAGGGACTTCGTTGGTCATGCAGCATCTGTGGAAGGCATGGACATATTACTTTCATGGCCTGGACCGTTCTTCAGACCCTATCGTTTCTCTCCCCAGATGATGTTTAGTCTGCTGATTTCCTCCAGCATTTTCAATTTTGGGCAAGATTCCGGAATCTGCAGTTTCTTATATCTTTACTCTTCTAGCCACCTTGCAGGTCAAGGAGCGTATTTATCCTTTCCTTTCCAGTTTGTACGGAGCACCTTTGACGTGAAAGTTTAACGTTGCCTTTCAGCACACCGATGCGGACATACCTGCTACGTATTTCCATCATTTTCTGTTTTACTATGATAGGGTACCGCTCATTGACGTAGGGATGGGAAAACATGTTAATTAAACTAAGGTTATATTACTGAGAAATTATGATTCATTCAACGGGTGGCAATGGCTTGCGAGGCAAAGTGGCTTTCTGCTATCATCCGTGCATGCACAAATGATTGTGTGTACGCGCACACAGATATTGAGTAATTATATACGTTTGTGGGGACATGTTCAGCGATCGTGGAGTTCATTATCGACAGTCTCCTGGCGTCCGTTATTTAATGCGCTCTCAGACTCGCTTCAAATTTAACCCGCGGAAATCTGGCTGATCTTCAATTCAAGATATGTTTAACGGTTGGATCAGAGAGACATGTTTCCGTTTGCTGCATCTGTCACTCTGCAGTCCAAAACAATTGCTGGCCGAGTAGAAACACAGATTTCCCAAAACCACTTGCCTACAGTTCCAACAAGTATCCATGGCAGCAAGCACTTGAAGTGGGTAAGGCGGTTCACAGCCACTGCAGAGGAAGGAAGTGACGGCGGAGCGGATTGGCGCTGGTGTCAACTGTCGGAAATATTTAGGTGCAGCTGGTGATTGTGTGCGAGAGCTTGGAGACGGAAGTTGTGGATTCACAAGAATAGTTGAAGAAACATAGAAACATAGAAACATAGAAACATGGAAAATACATGCAGAAGGAGGCCATTCGGCACTTCGAGCCAGCACAGCCATTCATTGTGATCCAATTAATTGTGATCCAGTTGTGACCCAATTGTAGCAAACAGGCGACTGACAAATGGCAGATGGGGGAGGGGGAAGTTAAATAACCTGCAGCACATTGGGGCGGCGGTCGAGTTCCTGCCCTAGATCGCTCAAACCTCCAGCGACCAGGGTTCGATTCCGACAACAGGTGTTGCCTGTAGGAAGTTTATAAGTCGTCCCCGTGACAGCGTGCGTCTTTTCCGAGAAAGACGGCTTTCTTCCACATTCCATATGTGACGTATAGGTTCGTATGTTAATAGGCATGGTATGAATTTAAATTTGTCCTTAGTCTGTGTAGGAAAATGTTAGTGTGCGAGGGTCCAAGGTCATCGCGGACACGGTGGGCCAAAATACCTTTTCCGCGCTCTATCTCTAAACTAAAAAATAACCCGAGCTAACAGCAAGAGTAGCGCCCGATGTCGCTCATCTCTACATAACATGTATATCCCCACGATTACATGCAGCGCAGATAGACGTTGGCTGTGTTTCTACTCGGCCAGCAACGCAATGTGTTGGTACAGAAACCGAGACATCATTATATCTCCCGTCTTCACGTATGTTTCGACATCGAGGCCTAATAGTGTCCGACTGAAGGATTTAAGAGTGCCATAAAGCATCGCTGCTCGTATACATTCCTATCGAATGGCAGCTGCTGCTCTGTCACGACCCTGGTTCTCCGAGGTTGTTCCAGATTTAAGAATACCGTCGATCACGAGAACTGCGAACATTTATTCTCCAAACATACCATCAAATGTGTTGGGAGATTTATCATCGCAACTGTCTATCTCTGGAACAATTGCAGCAGCCGTCCCGTTAACGGAAACATAGAAACATAGAACATAGAAACATGGAAAAATAGGTGCAGGAGTAGGCCATTCGGCCCTTCGAGCCTGCACCGCCATTCAATGTGATCATGGATGATCATCCAACTCAGTATCCCGTACCTGCCTTCTCTCCATACCTGATCCCTATAGCCACAAGTGCCACATCTAACTCCCCCTTAAATATAGCCACGTCCTGACTTCGATCCAATGCAGCCGACGGCTACTCACGCATTTGCCCACAGAATAATTAACTGTCCACTGGCATCCTTCAAATGCAGTGGAAAGTTCAACACCTTGTCCGCACGGGCCCTGCATGATTGGCACAAACGATCTCCAAAGGAAATATGGCGGCTGCAGAGAAAGTGCTGGTTAACTAAAAGTGCAAGGATCGCAGCAACGCAGACTGGGAAGTCGGAAATAAATCCTTGGCTTACGCGAGGTCCACTCAAGAGTCTTATAATTGCATGTAAGAAGCTGTTCTTGAATCTAGTACTTTTGATTATTTGTTTCTTCTGTTGGAGAGGAGGAGGGAGGAGAGAAAATATCCAACGTATGAGGAAAGCCTTGATTGTGTCAGGTATTCTCCAGCTGCTGATGCCTCCTTGTAGATTTTCCTCTATCAGAGTGTTTCCACACATATGTCGTTTGCGTGAGAAGTGGATGACAATAAAGCCACCGTTTTATTGGTGCTCTGCAGGAAGTGACGTCAGGTTAGCTCCCACCAGTGCTCTCAATTCTGCCTGACGGACGCGCTGAAGGTATTCAGGAGAGACAGCAAAGTTAGTGCCGCCACGGGAATCGAAGATGCGCCTCATGGTACATACTGTCATGTGGGCGACATGCATTATCATTAAGAAAATTCATTTTAGTAAACAGTGGCGTTTTTGCAGAAAAATGGCGTCGTTCAACTTCTGTGGCTCATTTGTTGGACCAGACTAACGATCTAACACGTATTCTGTGTCTCTAGTAAGACAAATAAGTTTAAGAAACAGTTCAACCAGCAGTGCAATTAACATTGGGAGAATTGCAGCTCCGTAGCATTGAAATTTCGTGTTCAAAATGTATCATGGGTGATTAAGCCGCATTTCATGCATTGTGTTCTGTTTGGGCAGAATGCTATGGGAAGGGTGTAATTCTGCTGGAATGCGTGTACAGATGGTTTACGCATTCTCTGAAAGCGTGTATGGATGGTTTCCAACGATATTACCCGGGTTCGGTCGCTTGAGATATATGGAGCGGTTGGACAGCGTGGGACTTTATTCCTTGAAGCGCATAGATGAACTTATGGAGGTGCATGAAATTATAAGGAAAATAGATAGGATGAATGCACCGTTTTCCTTCACCAAGAGAAAGGGTTTCGATAGGATTTACATCTAGAGGATATAGATCTAAGCGGTATAATTTTCAAATAATCTGAGGGGCATTTTATCACTCAAAGGGTGGTCACTTATTGAACTTGAGCTGCCGGGTAGTTGAGGCAAGTTCTATAATCGGCATCTGATAGACACTTGGACAGGTACATAGAGAGGGGAAGACATAAAGAGATGCCCGCCTATCGCGGTAACTGGGGCTAACGCAGATGGGGCATCTTGGTAGTCCATGATGAGTTGGGTCGAAAGGTCTGTTTCATGTCGACCTCTTTCAAGGACTCTTTTATGTCTATTTGATTCCATGGACGCCGGTAAATCATGCAGGAAGGGACAGAATATTGTTTATTAAGGAAAGATGTAACGGCTCCACACACGGGACAATTGAGCTACATATTATAAATAAATCAAACAGATTCCAGAATAGAACACGAGGGGAGAGTGCTATGTGATCGACGGCGGTGGACTCAGACGAAAGGCGAAGTGAGCGTCACGATAAATTAGAACGTTTGTGAGATATGTAAGAACTGCCTATCTGCCGTAAATACAATTATTGTTGTAACATATTCGTTCCGGTCTTTTGAGTTAAGTTTTGAAAATCTAAGTCAAATAAACGCTCCGCTCAACGCGTTCCAGGTCGGGTTGATGCTGATTCCGTGACCCAAGAGAAGACCTCTCTTACACATACAGAGGGGGAAAACGCCATTTTAACCTGCACCTATGCCAAGGATGGTTACTACTTGAACTGGTACCGCCAGTACCCCGACGGTCACCCGGAGTTTCTGGTCGGGAGATATACTGACGGAAGTAGTGAAGAAAAGGCGGATTTCGCTCGTGAGCGGTTTTCTGACGAAGTTCAGCAGTCAACGAAAACATATCAGATGACTATTTCGAAGCTACGGCTGTCTGACATGGCGATATATTACTGTGCAGTCACACAGTGTTGGGAACTGTGTGCAGACTCGTACAATAACTGCTGCAGGTTTCTGAGGCACATCTGCTGCAGATGTTCAGCTATGTAGATCATTGTGGCGCAGGCAGTGGCGCCGGAAACCATTTGCTGCAAGCGGCAACGGCACTGCGTCCACAGGATATCTCCACTCCGTCAAATGATTGCACTAACAGCACACTTTAACATGTGTACCACGAAATTCCACGACTCAATTGCAAAAAGCAACGTTATACGCAGTTGTTGATTTAACAGAGCGGCGCTGCTTTCGAAATACCTCACGCCCATTGAGACTTTAAGAGAGTTCCCACTCCCCTCACCCCACTCACCATCAACAGCACCGCAGTCATATATGTGAAGTATTTTAAGTCCCTGTGAACCATCATCTCCAACGACTTTAAATGGGGCTACCATCGACTCCACAGCCAAAAATACACAGCACAGGATGTACTTCCTGCGGCAGCAGACGAAGCACAATCTGCCATAGGCAATGATGGTCCAATTCTATACGGCCATCGTAGAGTCTGTCTTCGCCTTCTCCATCATGGTCTGGTTTGTATCAGCCGCCAAGCACGACATCCGGAAGCCGCAGGGAATCGTCCGAGCAGCTGAGAACCGTCCCTCCATTGGCAGTAACCGTCCCTCCATTTATGAACTGCACACTGCAAGGGCAGTGGAACGAGCGGGTGAGATCATATCTGACCCCTCTCACCCTGTCCACAACCTCTTGGAATCACCTCTCTATGGAAGGCGACTCCAGACTTTCAAAGCTGCCACAACAAGACATAAAAACAGCTGTTTTCTACGAGTAGCAGCTCACCTCAATAACCAAAACTCCTTAGGCTCCTTTTGCTCAGGTATTTCATTTAATTAACATGTTTAATCAATAATGTTATATTATTAATGTATAATGTTTAATGTGTCATTCCTAACTGTCACTATATGTCGTTGTCACTTGCGGGCGGAGAACCAAGGCAAATCCCTTTTATGAATAATTAATTCATACATAATGAAGATTTTATATTTTTATTTAAACAGAGCTATGGCAAACAAATTAAATATATTTATGAACAACCTCCTTGTCCTGTCACCTTTGCTACCCGATTGCTAACGCCTCTTGAATAGATGGCCATTTCCAAACCCAGTTAATGTGGGTGTTCGTATAATTTGTACAAGAGTAGAGTGCCGAAGTCAAGAGGTGAGAGATAATGGTGGAAAGGGAAATTTTGTAAAATACATCGGAGGGCACCTTTGCAAACAGCGGGCCATTGGTTCACGGAACCAGCTCACACTGGTTGCTGGGCGAACTAGAGCAACTACAACCTTTAAAAAACGTTAGCAAAGAATACTTGGAGTTGACTGGCGCATGTTATTTGAGGGATAGGAACATCAGCCAAGTGGGGTGTTCTTAAAAGTGTGCGGACAAAAGCTCATGATATATACGCCCCCGTTAGAGTGAACGGTAAATCAGGCAAACGTAAGGAAGCTTGGCTGATGAGGGAGATGTAGGTGTTGGTCAAGAACAACAAGAATGCATGGCACAGGTATAGGAAGCAGTGATCGAGTGGGCCCACGAAGGACTTTCGGGAACAAAGGAGCAAACTGAAAGAAAAAAGATCAGTAGGGCAGAAATGGGCCAGGAAATAGCTCTGGTGGGAAGCATTAATGACAATACCAAAATATTTTATAAAAACATACGGGGGGGAATTGTAACTAGAGAGAGAGTGGGGTCTCTCATAAATCAAAGCGGTGATCTCTGTGTGGTGCCTGTGAGGATATGGACAAAGTCCTCAAAGAGTATTTCCCCTCTGAATTTACTGAGGAGAAATACGTTAGGCGGAGGAACTTGGGGTCCGTCAATGGAAGTGCCTTGAGAGCAATCAGTGTTACCGTCGAAGCAGTACTGAAGGTACTGCCGTTTATGAAGCTAGCCAAATCTCCAGGGCGTGATTAGATATATCCGTGGAAATTGCAGGAAACTAGAGCGTAAATTGAGGGAGCCCTGCTTGAAATTGACGAGTCATCCTTAAATACAGGAGAGGTGCCGGAAGACTGGAGGGTGGGAAATGTTATGGCTCTTTTCAAGAAGGGCTGGAGGGGAAATGCTCCGAACTATAGGCCGGTGAGCTGAACATCTGTAGTTGGAAAGTTACGAGGGAGTATTCTGATGGATATGTTATATAGGCATTGGGTAAAGGCTGAGCAGGGATAGTTAACATGGTTTGTTCGTGGGAGGTCGTATATCACACATTTGATTGATGTTTTAAAGACGTGACCAAAAAGGAAGACGAGGGTAGTGCTGTCGATGTTGTGTGCATGAAATTCAGCAAAGCATTGGACAAAGGTCCGCATAATAGGCTGCTCTGAAAGGTTACATCTGAGAAGAACTAACTGAATAGACAATAAATTGGCTCCATGGAAAGAAGCAGAGGGTGATGGTGGATAATTGCTTATCGGATTGGAAGACGTTGATTAATGGTGTGCTTGGGGGTTCGGTGATGGGCCCCTTACTGTTTGCCATCTACATCAATGATTTGGATGAGAACATACAGGGAAATATTAGCAAGTTTGCCAATGATACAAAAGTGAGTGGTTTTGCAGATAGTGAAGATGGTTGTGAAATATTGCAGAGGCATCTGGATCAATTGGCCAGGTGGGCGGAGGAAAGGTTGATGGGATTTAATACAGAGAAGTGTGAAGTGATGCATTTTGAGACGTCCAACAGGGACAGGACCTACACAGTAAATTGTAGGCATCTTGGTAGTGTGGTAGAATAGTGGGATCAAGGAGGACAAGTACATGGTTCCTTGAAGGTCAAGTGGCATGTAGATAAGGTGGTCAAGAAGACATGTGGCACTTTAGCATATATCAGTCAGAGTATTGAGTATGGAAGTTGGGAGGTCATGTTGCAGTTGTATAAGCCGTTGGTGAAACCGCATTTAGAATTTCGTGTTCAGTTCTGGGCACCATGTTATAGCAAAGATATTGTCAAGCTTGAAACGATACCGAAAAAAATTACGAGGATGTTGCCAAGGCGACAAGGTGCGAGCTATAGGGAGAGGTTGAGCTGGCTAGGTCCCTATTCCATGGAGAGCAGGAGGATGAGAATAATCTTATTGACGTGTACAAAATGATGACAAGAATAAATCGGGTAGATGTACAGAGTATCTCGTCGAGACCTGGGGAATCGAGGACCAGAGGACATAGGACCAAGGTGAAGGGGAAAATATTTAATAGGAATCCGAGGGGTTGCTTTTTCACACATGGGAGGTGGTTGCAGGGAACAAGCTGCCATAGGAGATAGTTGCGGTTGGGACTACCCCATCGTTTAAGAAAGAGTTGGACAGGTACATGGATAGGACAGGATGGAAAGGATGGGGCCAAGCGGTGGCAAGTGGGACCAGTTGAGCAGTTGCATTGTTGGCCGGTGTGGGCAAGCTGTGACGAAGGGCCTGTTTCCACTCTATGTCACTCTATGACATTATGACGGTGACTTGATCGTAATTGATGCGTTGGGCCGGCGGTCCCGTTTCCGTGTTGCTCGCTTTTATGACGTTTTATACCTTATATACCTTATATTTTATTTACATTGCATCTAAGCGTCGACATCCTTTCAACGCGGGGCTTGAATTCTCGTAGAATTAGGTGTATACAATTGCATTAATTAATCGTAAACATTGAGTCAAGGAAAGGGCGTTCACGTCGCGTCCCTGTTTTCACCAATCTTTCCACCACCACGCACAAGAAGCTCAAGACAGACACCATTGTATGCGGATGCCGAGAAGTGTGTTCAGCCCTGGCTGTAAAATTTCTAATCTTGTAATGTGTACTCGATAGGACGGAGTTCGTAGAAATGAATGTTTCGTCTTCAACCGGAATATTAAAAGAAGTAATGACGATGATGCAATCTAATTGCTCCTCAGAGGATGGTATAAGACATAAATATCCGTGTGCCCGTGTTTATTTTAGCGGATGCAGCTCCGCAATCGAAATCAGGGAAAATGCACGCGCCAGGAAACGGACCAATCTTCGCCACATATTATACAATCCTTGCTGTCTTCGGTGTGCCAGATAAAGCTTGGCAAGAGTTGATAAATACGTAACAGTGTCCATGATAAACTGTCATGTTCCGCGCTGGCCGCCTTACTCTTCGGTTCTGCACCACAATTTTCCTTAATTGGTTCCTTATCGTTGCTCTTAAAACTGCGAATTTTACATGGAGCAGCTTTGGTACGGATGTTACTTATTAAATTCAGTCTTTAGATTATTACAATAATTTGTTTTATGGAATAACCTCTTTTCACAGTTGTTTCGAAGTTCCCCTTATGTCTTAGTAATGTTGCAAATATAATTTATTGGCGATTTCAGTTTCGTTCATGAAACTCCACATATCCTGTTCCAATATGTCTTCCTTGCCTTGCTTAAAATTGTCCTGTCAATGTTAATATGTAAGTACATTCGGTTATAAATTAACCTTGTCGTGTATGAAGATAGACAAGTGAAGTCGATTTGTTTGCTGTTTGCATAAGTGTGACGAGATTGGTAAAATCGTTAAAAGCGTCCTTGCCAGAGCATAACAGGCTGCTCGCACAAATATACATAACACGTAAATAATACCAGGCAGTGAAATTCTAAAGACTGCGCAAAACCATGCAGTCCAAAACACAATTCGAAAACATGTCCATCGTAGTGCACGCGATCGGCAGTACAGCTTGGTTTCGCGTGGCCATTTGATATCAGAAATAGATAACCAGCAAACCAATAACCGCTTCACGCTCTGTATTCGTTGCAACGATATGGGATTGCACGTCAGCTCCCAAAAGCCAGTTATGGAGCGGGCGCCGATAAATATTATATACATAATCCCACTCTTTTCCTTGCAGCTAACGTGCTGACGATTGCGATTCTGTCGCAGGGAAAGTGCGGCCTCTCGAAATGCATCACTCGGTACCTGGTATTCATGGCGGTGACGGATTTCCTGGTCATCATCACTGCTGTGATATTCAGCCGTCTTCGGGCGATTTATTTCCCAGTTAGTATCTTGTCCACTACGCCGGGTTGCAGTCTGATCATTGCGCTCAGCTCCGCTTCTAAAGATGCTTCCGTTTGGTTAACGGTCGCTTTCACCTTAGATCGGTTTGTAGCGATTTGCTGCCAACAATTGAAACTGAGGTATTGCACCGAGAAAACCGCGGCCGTTGTTATAGGAACCGTGTGCTCCCTCGCCTGTTTGAGAAACGTCCCATTTTATTTTGAATTTGAACCGATGTACATTATCGACACAGTGCCCTGGTTTTGCAGCATAAAAGATATATTTTATACCTCCGTCGCTTGGAGAGTGTATGAATGGTCGCACCGGATGTTAAACCCATGCGTTCCTTTCCTCCTGATTTTGATACTCAATGTTCTGACGGTCAGATACATCCTTGCCGCCAGCAGAGCCCGCGGTAGACTTCGGAGCCAAAACAACGGAGAGAAACAGAGTGACCCAGAGATGCAGAGCAGGAGAAAGTCCATAATTTTGCTCTTCGCCATCTCGGGCTGTTTTATTCTGCTCTGGGCGACCGACGTTGCAAATTTTCTATTTGTCCAAATTACAGTGAATAACTATGTCAGCGCCTCTAATTCCAATGACCCGAAGTTCATCTTTCAAGAAGGCGGATATATGTTGCAGTTTCTCAGTTCCTGCACCAACACATTTATCTATGCGGGGACTCAGACTAAATTCAGACAGCAGCTGAGAACAACTATTCAATACCCTTTCAACATAATTAGACAACGGTTCAAATAATAGTCAAGACAAATACAATTTTGCGAAGGGTTCATAAAGGAAAGGATATTTTCAGTCCACATTAGAATTAACGATGATCGGGTCAATTGCGTGTCATTGTTTGTAATATTATTATCACGTTGTTGGAAGTAACTGTTGAAACTTTGGGGAAACAGATAAGAGGTTATATCTTCGGGGAAGGAAGTTGCGAAATAAAATTCCGTCAACTCGACTTTCTCTGTTGATAGTTTCGACAAATATGAGCGTGGTTGGTCAGAGGAGCATTTAATCAACGCCCTTATTTGGCTTTGAATAAAGGAGTTTCTAATTCATTTCGAATTATAATACAGTGAAAACGCGCACGCGTGTGTGTGTGTGTGTGTGTGTGTGTGTGAGTGTGTGTGTGCGTGCGTGCGTGTGTGTGTGTGTGTGTGTGTGTGTGTGTGTGTGTGTGTGTGTGTGTGTGTGTGTGTGTGTGTGTGTGTGTGTGTGTGTGTGTGTGTGTGTGGTCGCGTGAAATGGAATCATTGCGTGAGCGCAGAAGTCATTGCGCAAATGCTGTCATTGGCCAATGCGATGGAAGTGGAATGCGATTGAGATGGAATCATTGGCCAATGCTTCCACCTCAATTTCTCATAAAATGCATCAAACTCTCCAGTTTCGACATAAAAATCGACAAAACGTACTTTGCCCGCGATCGTGGTCTCTTTAAATTTTGACAAAAATAATTGTAATATCTATTTGGAAAAATCCAAACGAAAATTCAAATATACCCACTACCATAATACAAAAAAACCCACATATTAAATAGCTCTTTCCCCATCCTTAGTGAGGATACATTCCATCCCCCGCGGTGCCCAGCATTCCCGTTGATCATGTTCTCTTATGGATTGTCTTGAGGGCGTGAGCAGAAGCCGTCTGCCGTGTAATTGAGATAGAATTCTAGTGGATTGCGTTTGCTGCCGTCCTCAGTTCGCGATTGGTCTTATCCTTCAACGTTATTCCTGGCACAATATGTTGATCAAAATACATTATTCATCTCACGATGTCCCTGCTTACTGTCGTACTTACTTCCACTCTTCATACAGACGGGTTTCGAAATAGACAAGAGTCCGTCGGAGACTATAAAGATCTTTAGATAAATCAGCATGTCAATGCAAAAATATTTTTTTGTCAGTTAGTATAATTCCATAACGGAATATGAAGATGTTGAACATTGGGCACAACAGCGTTCGCACAAATTCACATGTTGAAAGCAATCCCATTCACCCAACTCTTTGTCACACTTTATTCCAAGCGAACAAGAACCCTTTCCTTCCTATTTCTCCAAAATGTGTCCGTTTTGTCTAAGAGCGCTCGCTGGCGAACGCTCATGGGGATCACAGCGGGTAGGTTTTTTTTCGAGCCTGTTGCATTTCTGCAACAGTGTGGGTCTCATGGCGCAGATGTACATGGCGGAATCGGACATCACGGTGTCGCGTATCATGAACTCGGTCATCTTCGCAGCTTTATTAAAGTTAGCAGAGAGGCGATCGGTCACGTCCGTGTTCCTTAATATCTTATTTCCCAGAACCTGAAGCAGGTACTGTGGAGCTTGAGCTGGGCGCTGTTTGTACCAGAAAACATATGGCGTTGTATCACTGGTTTTCAGACCACAGGTTAGTGTGACATTCATTCCCACTTCAAACGACATTCTGCTTCGGATTGTTCCAATGTATTTTGATGGCTCGAATCTAAGAGAAAATATTGAACATGGCACAATTAACGTAATTGCGTGAAGCTGCATAGGCATTAACCTTCCACTATCAACAATTAGGTTACAACTTTCATTGCAAGATAGGATGTTTTACGTGCAAGAAATATCTTACTGAGAAGTGTCAAGATAATGAACAGCGGAAGGAAGTGCCCGACAATAATAGGTGCAAATCTGTAACTGTTCATCATTTGCGTAACTGATATGTAACTGCGGCTGTCTCTCAAAGACAAAGGCACGACATGTTCACAGACCGACAGAACCAAAGGCGAGAGATGAGTGGGGCACTCATGAGATGACACTGATCGCATACTGCGTGACGCGGAACTTGCGGTTGCAGGACGGAAGTGAGTGAAGCGAAATTTCTATAACGGGCCAGCAGAGGGCGAGCATTCCTTATAATCCTAGCTTTGCGTTTCACCCGCGCACAGCTGAAGGAAATGACCTGATGTATATAGTTTCAATGGGGATTTCTGAGAAGGTATTTGAAATTCGTTTCTATGCAGAAAGAGAGAAACAGTGATTTGTCCGTGATCATGATCTCATACGGATACTCTCGAATGCGCCAGCAGACAGCGACAGTTCCTATTATCGAGGGAGAACCATTTTTAGTTTAGTTTAGTTTGGTTTAGCTTGGTTTAGTTTAGTTTGGTTTAGTTTAGTTTGGTTTAGTTTAGTTGAGTTTAGTTGAGTTTAGCTGAGTTTAGTTGAGTTTAGTTGAGTTTAGAGATACAGCGTTTAGCGATAATTCAGTCTAGAGATACATGCCCTTCGATCCACCGAGTCCGCGTCCACCAGCGATCCAGCGATCTAGGGACAAGTTTACAATTATGCCAAGCCAATTAACCTAAAAATCTGTACATCTTTAGAGTGTGGGAGGAAACTACACCTCCCAGAGAAAACTCACGCAGGTCACGGAGAACGTACAAACTTCGTGCAACAGTATACATAGCCAGGATCGAACCCGGGTGTATAGTAGCAACTCAACCGCTGCGCCACCGTATTGCCCAAGCACGCGTCCAACAACTTTCAATCGTTGTTCTTGTGTGGTCACAATTGATCGCATCTTCAAAATGTATTCGTGAAGCACACTGTACATTATCCTTCTAATTATTGCTTCTTCGCTGCCGTACTTCCTTACAGTCCTTCGGGCAGACGGGTTTTTTAAAATACTGGAGTCCGTGCTTGACAGTAAATAAGTTTAATAACTATGGCCAAGCGACTCCAGGTCGATGCGAATGGAATTATGAGACGGTTAGATTTTTGAAAAAAAATGCATATCTCTGTGTTGGTCAGCAGACTAAACTGTTCGAACGTATTCAAATCCAAAAACAACCCGACGTTCACGATTGATTCTTGCACTTTACCATCAGTGGAATAAGGGGGCAGCAAAATAGCGCAGCGGTAGAGTTGCTGCCTTGGAGCTCCTGAGACCCGCGTTCGATCCTGACCACGGGTACTGTACGCGGTTTGTACTATATCCCTGTGATTGCGTGGATTTTCAGCGGATGCTCTGCTTACCTCCCACACACAAACAACGTAAAGGGTGGTAGATTAATTGACTTCGCTAAACTTTGTAAATTCGTATGGTGTGGTATTTATTTGTTACATGTACCGAGGAGCAGTGAAATTCATTTTCATATGCAGTTCAATACACGTATCAATATACATAAACACTTAGATACATATCAGATAACCATCTCAAATTTAGTCCAAGTGTAAAGCAGTCGTATAAGGAGCGCCATTGTTAAGTCGCAGTAGTTGTAATTGTACCTGGTGTGTAGAATAGTGCTACTGTGTGGGATGATTGTTGGTCCGCCGGTAATCGGTGGTCTTATGGGCCCATTTCCGCGTAGTATCTCTAAGGTATAAAATCTAAAATCTAAAAGTATCCTTTATTGGGTCAGCCTTCTGTTTTATGACTAAGAGCGCCCTCTGGCGATCGATTATGACGAACACCGAAGGTGGGATTTTGTTCGAACCCGCTGCACTTTTGCACCAGTGTGTATCGCATGGCACAGATGTACAGGGCGGAATCGGAGAACACGCCGTCACGTATAACGAACTCGCCCATCTTTGCAGTTTTATTGAATGTAGCAGAGTATCGATCTGTGATGCCCTTCGCCCTGTATACGTTATTTCCTATAACCTGAATCAGGTACTGCGGAGCATGTCCAATGCACTGTTTGTACCAGTAAACATATGGGAGTGTATCGCTCGTTTTCAATAGGCACTTGAGTGTTACATCCGTTCCCTCTGCAAACGTGGTTTCTCCTTCGGTCTGTTCCACCGTATCTTGATGGCTCCAGTCTAAGAGAAAATAGAAATGGTCAGAATCATAACGATTGAAGCGGCATCGGCATTATCTTTACATCAGCAGAAATCAGGTGACGACATTCGAGGGAAGACAGGATTTTTACTGGATGGAAATCCTTACTGATAAGCGCCACGATAACGAAGATCGGGAGGCGGTGTTTACACATAATGGGCACGATTATGTAAGTAAACAGTCATTGAAACACTGTCTGATCAAATATGCTAACTGTAAAACCAGCTCACTCAACCAGCGACTGGCTGCAGCTGGCTCGCAAAGATGAATGCAAGCAATGTTGCTAATGCGAATGAACCAAACGTGAGGTGGGCGGGGCATCACAACATGAAACGGATTGGAGAAGAGCCACCCTACTGAGCTGCGTGGGCCGATGACTCGTAATTATGACATAGCTATTGAGTAATGTAGGAAACAAAACCTTCAATTACTAGTTTAAATCGAAGGTAGACATAAAATTCTTGAATAGCTCAGCGGGACAGGCAGCATCTCTGGAGATAAGGAGTGGGATTTGCTGTCTCGCAGCATCAGAGACCCATGTTACAGCCTGATATCAGGCGCTGGCCGTATGGAGTTTGCACATTCTACCTGTAACCACGTGGTTTCCTTCGGGTTCACCGGTTTCTTCCTACATCTCAAAGACGTACGGGTTTGTAGGTTAATTGCCATCTGTAAATTGCTCGATATGCGCTGGAGAGGTCACCAAAGTAGAAGAGCATGGAACCAGTGTGAACGTGCATTCGGTGATCGGCATTGACTCGGTGGGCCGAAGTGCTCGTTTTTGCTGTATCTTCCAATCAATCAATCCCACTGAATCCTCAGTCTGATGCCATGATTCTTAGACATACGTTAAATGATACCGAAGAGCGAACGAGGCAATATAAATTGATGATATGAAAGTTGTGTTAACTAGTACACGGAGCGCTGTCGTAAATGGTAATGATCAGCAATAAAATTTGTGAAGGTAATTCCTAAGGTCAGGGGACTAGATAAGGAATATTGTTCGACAACAACTCAAACATTATATCCATTATAACGCGTAAATGGCAATTTAAAACATTCGGGGAGAGAATACGTCCGATATAAGATACTGTATGAAACGACAATGCTAAACCTTCTATAATAGCTCACAGTCAGGGCGTGCGAGGAACTCAGCGGGCCACAAAGCAAATGCGGAAGCAAAACATGTATTGCGATAGAGTGACAGAGTCATTGAGTCACAAAGTGAAACGGCGAGGAAAGAGGCCCTTATTGCACACAACGGCCAGCAGGTCCAAACATCTCCCAGCTACACGAGTACCACCTGCCCGCATTTGGTTTATATCGCAATCCCAATCTGTCCTGTCCATATGCCGGTCTAACTGTTTCTTAAACATTCGCATTGTCCCAGCCTCAACAACCTCCTGTTACAACGGAACAGGTTCAAGGATCTGACTAGGAGAACAGAAAAAAGGCACATTCGCCGTTAAATTATAAATCGGTTTTATTCGCAAGAGAGAGAACAAAAACCGTCTTAGAGCAGCACACCTGTATCTCTATCTGCTTCCGTCCGCGGCGCTGATCGCAACCCAGCCCGTCGGTAAACCCTTCTCGTCAAGAACTACCTTATAGCTTACCGGCGCCTGCCTTTATACAGGCAGAAATCAGACGTTGAAATAACCGCCGGTAGGTCCTAACCGATTGCGCTGCTACAAAATTTAAATTACACTCAATGACAGGGGACTACATCCGAGCAAGCTCCCCCTTTGGAAACAAATCGCTATCAGCCACAGACTTGGCGCGCCAAGGTAATACACACTGTGCTAGAGACTTGGTGTGCAAAGTTTTAAACAGAGCGCTGTCAGCTTAGCGCGTGAGACTTTAAACAAAGCGGTTAAACATATGCCCCCTGTTCCTCGATTCACCTAATCTGTGCAAGAGACTCAATGCATCTACCCGATCTTGCGTGTCATGATTTGATACACCCCGAAAAGATTACCCCTCGTCCTCCTGCACTCCAAGGATATTGGTCCAGCCTACTCAACATGCCCCGATAAGTTCCGATTAAATATAGTGCAGTGGTCTCCTACTAGGCAGATGGGAGGTCAGAACCGTAGTCCAGCTGACAGAATTGTTCAGTTACCTAATAACAGCTGGGATGAATCTGTCCCTGAATCTGGAGGTATGCGTTTTTAAACTGCTATACTTCGTGCGTGATGAGAGTGGGGAAAAGGGAAGTGACCGGGGTGAGATTGGTCCTTGATTGTGTCCTTGGTCCTTGCCGTCGTATCCCGAAGTGTAGATGGTGTCAATGGAAGAGAGGCTGATTGAAGTGATGGTCTGCTTGATTGATGCTGCTCCCAAACCAGGCTGCGATGCACCCCGATAAGATCCTTCCAGCGGCGCCGCCCTCTGGGTCATTTATGAATGCTTTCTTTCACACATAACCTAATGCAAAAATAACCAATCCATGAGCATCCCTTTTCAGCCGCTTTCTGCCTAACAACTCCAACTCGTTGTGAATGATTTTATTAGGCCTACTACTATTCTTGACAAAACCACACATTTGGCATGTTTTCTGTGAGTCTATACATTGTGTTTCAGTCCTCTAAGTCTAAGACATTGATGTATTCGAAGAAAACCAGTCATTTCTACATGGATATCCGGAAAACAACTATTCTGTCCCTTTGCCAAATTTTCATACACGCCGGTTTCCAATTGAAACTCAATTTCTTCAGTTTTGCTCTTCATGAAATATATTTTGTGAATCTCCTTCGACAGTGCTCTATTTAGCAATTAGTTAACTTAATCTCTTATCTCACAAGGGACACTATTTCTACCTTATCCAAAACGAGATTTCCATCACAAATGAGAGCCGCGTCACGTTTGTGCTGCTGGATTGAGTCACACGTGCGTGAAATTACTTAATTTGTTTATTCAGAAAATGTTAATTAATAATTCTGATGATACAAGTTACCTACAGCCGTTGAGATTCGTGCCGGGTATAAATAGAAGTCCAACATAAGTATTTCAGTACGTCTTTCCAAAGAAAATGCACGCGCCTGGAAATGCACCATTCTTTGCCGTTTACTACACTACTCTTGCGGCGTTTGGCTTACCAGGTAAAGGAATAGCGGAAACCTAAGTTAAACCGTGTTACATCCAGTTACAGGTCCCTCGTTAGAACAGTTAGATACGTTTATTTATTGTCACGTACAGTGAAAAGGTTTGTTAATTTGAAAATTACTTTTCCTTTCACCTGTCTTACTTTTTAATAGAAGCCCATATTCTCCGATTTTTGCTCGCTTCGACAGTTTAATGGGTACAATCTAGTGTCTGAATACGGAGAATGCATTCAATTATACTAGCAGTTTTCAGGTTGACATTCGTTCGATTTGTTCTGTTGGTAACAAAAGCAGGCATTGTAATCTGCACTTATTTGAATGGCATCATTGCCGCCAGCGCTGCATATGCAGTCTTCGTGCTTTAAACGAATTTTCTGTATCAGACTCCGCATGTCTGTGAAGGGAGGAACAGCAAATGCTGGTTTAAACCAAAGACTGGCACAAAAAGCTGGAGTAAGTAAGCCTGCCAGAGAGCATCTCTGGAGAAAGGGAATGTGTGACGTTTCCGGTCGAGACCCTTATTCACATTTTTAAAATAACTCCGTTTGTATTTTTTTTATATAAAGCAGCTTCCATATGTTCATTTTCCTGTAAGATGTGAAACTGATGCCGGCCCGCTTCTTTGCGTCCAGAATCCGATGGGGTCATTATATGCCAAGCGGGATAATTATCTCCGGCAAAGTCAACCTCTCCCCACAAAAATCGGAAAGTAACTTAATCCGTATCTGTATTTGAGTTTAGTGCATTCTCCCGTGTACCGAGACACCGGGAAAACATTTACTGGTATTAATATATTATAGGCATTGATATATGATTGCCTTGTCCGGAGATACAGTGGAAGAATTTGTGATGCAAGATATGCAGGCAACTCATACCATTCAAAAGTGTGCTCATGAGAAAAAAAATAGCAGAGTGCAGAGTATTGTGTTGCAAAGACTGAGAGAGTGCAAATAGAAAAGTGTTTGGCAATGGAGAATGCTTTAATGTTCGGTGCCGTTTGGTGTCTGGGAGAACGCGCCGGAATTCCACCTCCACTCTTCGGTCTGGTTCAATTTTGTATCAGAACGTGTTTTTTTTTATAATCGGAATACTCATTGTATGAATGAAGTTTGCCTATATTTTTATCTTATGCCTCGATAGGTCATGGCAAATTTAGGCAGCTATTAGGTAGGCCTATTTATCATCAGATACATTTATTCATGTTTGTCTTTGGTTACCTGGGTAAGGTTCCACTGTTTGCTTTCAAATGTATGTATTTTCCCAATTTACTATTATTTACATGTTTTTTTATTCCATTTCTTCCATTCTAAACCATAGACATTTCAAATCAAAGAATACTATGTTGAGGTACGTGGCAACGTTTGCATTCGTTGTGGTCATTTTAACTGATACACGCTTCAAGCAGCGTCTCTGAAGGACGTGGAGAGGCGAACGTTTCGCGACGGGACACTTTTTTTATCTGAGTGTAGGGATAAGAGGAAGCTGAAAAGGAGATTGGGAGAGCAGAAAACTCGCGAGTGTTATTTTCAACGACAGTAAATTTCACCAGGACTGAATTTCGTTTCTACGTTCGTATAAACTGGCGACGCGGCCGGAATTATGATGAATAACTCCATCGTATTTCTCTTTGTTTCACAGCCAATATGGTGACGATCGCGATTCTCTCCCAGGGAAGATGCGGCCTTTCCAAATGCATCACACGCTACCTGGTGTTTATGGCGGTGTCGGATCTCCTGGTCAATATCGCAGCCGTGATATTGAGCCGGCTCCGGCCTATTTATTTCCCTCTTAGTTTCTTGGCAACAAATCCGGCCTGTAGTGTCGTCATTGCAGTCAGCTGGGCTTGCAAAGACACGTCCGTCTGGTTAACTGTCGCGTTCACCTTCGATCGGTTCATCGTCATTTGCTGCCAGCGACTGAAACACGGTTATTGTACGGAGAAAACGGCGACTGCAGTTATTGGAGTAGTCTGCGCGCTTGTCTGTTTCAAAAACATACCGCTTTGCTTTGTTTATGAGCCCATGTATGTTATCGATAAGGTGCCCTGGTATTGCAGCATAAAATAAATATATTATACATCAACTTCCTGGCGAATGTATGACTGGCTGCATCGTATATTAAACCCATGTCTCCCTTTACTTCTGATTTTGCTACTAAACGCGCTGACAGTCAGGCATATCCTGGCGGCCAGTGGAGCCCGGAAGAGGCTCCGGGCCCAGGGCAATGGAGACAACCACAGAGACCCAGAGATGGAGAGCAGGAGGAAGTCCATCATTTTACTATTCGCCATCTCGGGTAGTTTCATGTTGCTGCGCCTGACGTTTGTTGTCAACTTTCTGTTTGTGCAGTTTTCAAGCAGTTTTCTATGCCAACAGTACCAATTCCACTGACCCGAGGTTTATTCTACAAGAAAGCGGATATATGCTGGAGCTTCTCAGTTCCTGCACCAACTCGTGTATTTATGCGGGTACGCAGACCAAATTCAGAGAGCAGTTGAAAAATGCGGTCACATACCCCTTCAAGCTGACTAACAAAATCAAGTAAGGGGCAAGACCATCAATGTCCACCCTGCATCTCACGGTAATTGTAAAAATAAATGGTACAACTTTTAATTCCTATGCAGGCTGCTCATTCACATACTGTATTTAGGTTAGGTCCGTTTTCGGTTCATGTGTGCTATCTGCAGTAAACCTGCCGATGATATAGCCTTGTGGCAATAATACCGGGTACGAAATAAGCGTTAGACTCTGACAGTACAAAGTTGCAAAATAAAGTCGTCCTAGATTTCAGATTTATCTGTGTGTTATTTGAGAATTATTCGTAAGAACCCATCTGCTGTCCATAATTAACTTCCCTGAATTGACTGGTTCCCTGACTCAGAGGGCAACTAAAATTCCGCCGAATTGCTCGCGCTTAAGTCGCGTGTTAAGATAAACGTAGCGAGGCAGTGGGTGTCCTCGTTGGCGAGGTTCATTGGTCCAGACTATGGTGACATGGATCCGAAGAACAGCATGGAGCTTGCGCTGGACATTTACATCAGCGCCACCGCAAAGGCTCGCTTAAGCCTGGAACCCAGCATTAAGTGAGAGGCATTGATAATCTTCTTTGTAAAACGGGCTGGATACATTCCATATCCTCTTCATCAGCGTGACTGGGTTAAGCAGAATTATGCTCGTCAAATCTAAGAAGTTAACTGCCTCATTTAAAATGTCTAACGATGTTGTGAAATAATGAACATCAATGTAACTAATTTTCATCAAGTCGCCCTTCTAAAATGTTGACAAATTTATGGTGTTTATACTGAAAATATTTGTAAATGCAGTACACTGTTAGGACGTTGATAGAATCGTATTTCCAAAAATAAACTGAACTCAGACTGAAACTCAATGTTGAAACTTTATGTAAAAACCTATATAACCTTGAGGAGAAATGGGTAATGAGACAATCAATTTCTTTCCGAGACTTAGACACGGTTAACCAATTAACCGTGGCATTGCATATGTTTTGCCTCTGGACAGCAGGGGCTATACATTTCCAACACGATACAATGCAACAATTCGCATCCTTGTATCACACACACCCCAACCAAACAATGCGCCATTATGGCCTCCACCCTTCTGGAGTTCATTTGTTGTCGGCCTTGACTTTTTTCTGGCATTTTCTCCACGCCAAGTAATTTTCACTCCGCCTACTTTTACATTCAAACTCAAGAAGCGTTCAGACACGAAACGTCATGTCTTAATTTTCTCTAGAGATGCTGCACACCCACATTTTGTTTCTATCTTTAATATAAACCAGCATGATACAAATCTGGTATTCAGATAGCAGCGTTGTTACAAAACCCTACAGTGGCGCTGCAGATTTTCCCACTGCCTGTGCGTGCGATTCCGGAGGCTGTTTGCGGGATGGGCGGATTAAAACGCGGGTTTGTATTGGTTGTCGCAGAAGAATTTGCTCAGACTTCAAGCTGATGAAGAAAAATCGATCTGCCTTCTCCGTCCCGTTTTTAAAAAAAAATATGCTGGTCGATTCAAGTTAAACGCGACTTCTAACGCCTTCAACGCCTTCAACATCACGGATCGCAAGTGCAGGACAAAACAAATGGAATGTCGTTATTTAACATCTTTTCTTGCTTTTTGATGCGGTCTCATTTTAATCTGATGATGCGAAAAATGTAATTTAGGCCCCGATACTATATCGGCCGTGTCTTGCCTGCCGATATGGGTCTTAAATCATACATTTTGCGGTCATATTCCGATCGATCACAATCCAGAAACAGCCACTCTCAAGATAATCACATTCATTATTTTTATTTGCACAATCATGCCATAAGAACATTTAATCAGCTATATTTTGTGTTATTGTCTATCCAAGATCAATATTTTCATAATAAATATCTGAAAACGTCCACATGAAAGTATTAGTGAGATGTTTAGTATGACGATATTGATCGTGGATAGACAATAACATAATATATAGATAATTAGATGTTCTTATAACATGATTGTGCAAGAAAATAATTATTTTGATTATCTTGAGCGTGGATGTTTCTGGATTTTGAACAAATGCTTGTGTAAAACGGCCCTTGCCTGCTGCAGCGAGAAAGAGTAACATTAATGGGAATTACACATTAAATTCCTTCCATTTGGCTTATCAATTCATGACACCGTGCGATTTGAAAATCATGTTATATTGTGACGCCTTGTGTAAATGGGATCAGTTTGTTACTTGGATACTGTGGCTATTAATACAAAAATGTTGAGCCTTTTGTTAAGAATGGGATAGGTGCTTCGACCTAGTAATTTAATTTAGATGAATTTGATGACACGGATGAATATTTTTTTTTGTTGGGCATTTACTATTTGTTTCAACGTTACAATAAAATTAAAGTTCTGATCTTGAGAATTTCACATTTTTGAATTTTCAAGGCAGTTTGGGTGTTTATTATTATTTCCGTCACAACGGTTATTTTTGTAATTTAGCTACGTAATTAGGTAATTAAATAATTATATACTTTAATTTCTACCCATCCAAGTAGATTTATCATATTTGCTTTAGAATGCTTCAATCTGTAATAAGTGAAAATTTCATTCAGCACTTAATTTTTAAGAAAGTCATTGGCTTTTATGTCAATTGACTGTCCTCTATCACAGCTTCTGTGTTCAGTTCATGGAAAGCAATAGGGTACAAGATGCTAATCTCCGAGTATGAAAATGGCCATTAAAGTGGATTGGGTATCAAATTAAAGTTATTTATTAGCTTATGGGATAAATTACAAGCTTCATTTTTAAGATCTGAAAATTTTGTAACATTCATACAGGTAGTCATTCACCATCACTCAGTAAAATAGTCTTAACCGTCCTCTTCGTTTCCAGTCTGCACATAAATACATTGTAGGAGCCATAAAGCCGAAGACACAATATTATAGGGATGTCTAACATTTTTAATATTCGTTTTGATATGTCTGTATTTTGTAGGTGGGATTTGATATGTAGAAGGGGCGTGTCTATTTCCAGAAGAGACCAGAGCAGACTCATAGATTAGGAGTAAGTTGGGTCTCGGAGGGATGGGTGAAAAACAGTTTTTACCACACACACGTGACATGATCACGACACGACATACATTTATAGGAAGACATTTCATATGATTTATGTGACATCAATAGAACAGCGATTAAGAACGGAAAGTGACGGATTATTAATTTGCTATATGCTACTTCAATAAAATACTAATTAATAAAGAAACAATGTTTCGAGGATTCGTTGTTACTATCTTAAGTGTGTCGTTATTGCGTAAAGTATACCACCCAACCATTGCCGAGGAGTAATGGCTATCGAAGTTGGACTTTGAAAATGTCGTAAAGACGGCTATTATATGCATTATTGTCGACCTCATGTGTTTACTCTTGCATAATAATATTCCGTGGCTAGCATGGTTAAAACATTTTGAATGCGCATATGAATGATATGGCATGAGAGCACGTCGACAAAGATACCCCTTGTAAGATAGTCGCATTTCCCTGTTTTCCCCCATATCCTTTCCTCTGCATCCTATTGTCCAAATCCGTTTGAAACGTTGTTATAGTAGCTGCCTCCACGCCCTCCCATGGCTGCTAGGTTCATAAGACCACCACAATCTGGGTGCAAAAATGTAGCTCAAGTTCCTACTAAATCTCACCTTAAAACTATCCCACCTTGTTTTTGATTCCCGGACCCCGTGAAGCTTTGTTCATTCTCCCTGTCCCTTGCACTAGTAATTTTGGATCAACACTCAGCCGCCCGCGCTGCATCGTATAAAGTCGCAATCAATCTCTACCTACAGCTCATGCCCTCCATTCCTTGCAACATCCTCGTAATTCTATTTTACTCTCTTTCCATTCGGATAGATTCAAGCTGCACTTTCCCGTGTACTACACTGGCAATATTCTCAAAACAAAAGTTTTTTTTTTATCTCCAGAGATGCTGCATGTCCCGCTGAGCTACTCCAGCATTGTGTTTCTATCTTCGATTTAAACCAATATCTGCAGTTCTTTCCTACACATCAAATCATTTTAAATGCAGCCTGAATTTCCCGGATGTTTGCAATGTTTTCAAAATGCTGCGCGGATAAATTTTCAACAAAGCTCTCTGACGTTTCTCCTGGGATCGTAGAACATGGTATTTACTTTTCCGTTCCTTTTATTTGAATTATACATTCAATAAATCAATCAATCAATCAAACAATCAATCAACCAATCAATCAATTATTGTCACGTGCCAAGTCACGGTGAAAATCCTTGTCTGCATACCCAAGGTGTGCAATGGCCGCCACATAAGCAGTCGCAGACTAAGTTACAAAGTATCCCGCGCCGGGTCCTCATTTATTCTCCTCCCAAACACCCCACCCACACGCCGGGTCCTCCATTGTTCTTCCCCCCTGCTTCACGGTGGTCCCGCCACGCCGGATCCTCCTTTGCCATCCCCCAAGCAGCATCGTCCTCATTCCCACGTGGTCCATCCTCGTGCACAGGTCGGCGCTCTCATCGAACGTCGCACCTACCTCTTGACAGTCGCCACCGGGTTCCTCCTGACGCCTCCGTAGCACCGACCCAGGCCCCGGCCGCGGGTTCCGTCGACCCAGGGTCCGGCCGCAGGTTCTGCCGGCCCATGCGGAGCAGGTTAGATATTGCCACTATTATTAAAATGACCCATTTTATCACTTACAATGTTATGTCATACGAGCGGTTACATGTCTTCCGTCCCACGCCCAGTCCTGTGGGCTACGTCTCGACATGTGTTATGTTGTACACTTCCAGTACACGTACACTTGTCCACTTACATTAAATTATGATTTGAAGGACATTTTACAGGTGTAAATGCTGAGGTAAATGCGGACTGGTCTATCTCACTTTCTGCAGCAGCAGACGAGTGCATATTACACAGGGTAATGTCTCGCAAAATACATACTGTCTCGTGCACTCTGCACAATTATTTTTCGCGATATAAAGCGAATAACCACAGATTCAGAAAATAACAACATCAAACAGGAAATCTGATATAACCAGCAAGTCAATTTATGACTGTTAGAAGCAGAGCATGAATTCCTTCAACGGTCTGGGCAATGAGTATAACAACATTGCAAGTCATGTCTGAAGAAGGGTCTCGAAACTTCACCCAATCATTCTCTCCAGAGTTGCTTCCTGTCCGCTGAGTTACTCCCGCTTGGTGCGTCCATGTTGGGGTTTTGCGTGCAGTTCAGGTCGCCCCATTTCAGGAAAGAGATGGAGGCTTTAGTGTGGGTGCAGATGAGAATTGCCAGATTGGACCAGAGCGTATTAGCTACAAGAGTAGGTTGGACCAATTTGGATTGGTATCTCTTGAACGTTGGTGACTCAGGGGAGATCTGATAGTGTGAAAGGCGTGGATAGGGCTGACAGTCAGAACACCTTTCCCCGGGTGGAAATGTCAACGACTATACAGCACAGCTTGATGATTAGCGTGGCAATGTTTATCGGAGATGGGGATGTTTAACACTGAGGGCGGTGGGTGCCTGGACGCACTGCCAAGGGGGTGTTCGAGACAAATCGGAATGTGACGAACAAGATGGTTATAGATAGACACGCAAGGAAAGTAGGGATATGGATCACACGGAGAGAGAGTAGATTGCTTCAACTTGGCATCTGAATACCCTCGTAACAGCATGAACACAAAATATACTTGGAATTTAATATACTTTTATTTCGGATGTTTTGACCCAGAGATTTAAACTTGCATTTGCTATTCTATTGGTGTGCCCTCTAGGCCGGGGTACATATCATACATGACCAGCTCACATTAACAGTAAGGACGAAAAACAGAATATATCTCTCAAGCTCCGTTACAGTGACAATCCCCATTGTTGTTTTAGAGATAAATGTTTTCAGTCTATTTTAACCGCTTACGAATTAGATAGAAGGGATACTTAACCACTTCCTGCAACTGCTCTCTAAACTTAGTCTGTGTCCCCCCGTAAATACACGAGTTGGTGCAAGAACTGAGTATCTCCAGCATGTATCCACTTTCTTGGAGAATAAACTTGGGGTCATTGGAATTGGTACGGGTTGCATAACCACTGCTTGTAATTTGTACAAAGAGAAAGTTTGCGACGTATGTCAAGCGCAACAGCATAAAACTGCCAGAGATCGCCATGAGTAAAATGATAGACTTCCGCCGACTCTCCATTTCGGGGTCACTCTGATTTCCACCTTTGGTCTGGGCCCGGAGCCTCTTGCGGGCTGCACTGACAGCTAGAATGTGTCTGACCGTCAGAACATTGAGCAACAGAATTAGTAGGAACGGGAGGCATGGGTTCAAAACGCGGTGTAGACAATCATATACTATCCATGCAATTGAAGTGTAGTACGAATCTTTTATGGTGCAAAACCAGGGTACATTATCAATTATGTAGACTGGGTCATATATAAAATAAAATGGGACATTCTTCAAACAGCCTAATGCGCAGACCATTGCAACAACACCCGCCGCGATTTTCTCGGTGCAATATATTAGTTTCAGTTTCTGACAGCAAATGGCGATGAATCGATCAAAGGTGAAAGCGACCGTCAACCAGACGGAAGTGTCTTTTGAAATCCAGCTGAGGACAATAAGGACCTTGCAGGTCGGAATGGTAGAAAGGACTGTGGTCGGGAAATAAATTGCCCGAAGCCGGCTTAAGATCACGGCGGTGATGATGACCAAGAAATCCATCACCGCCATGGACACCAGGTAGCGAGTGATACATTTGGAGAGGCCGCATCTTCCTTTGGAGAGAATCGCAATCGTCACCAAATTCGCTGCAGGACAGAGGGAGAGACCGGGTTATTAATAATAATTAGCTTCGCCGCTGGAAAATGGAACGCATTCTAGCTTTGCTGGCTGATCCAGTCTATTCATTCATTGAATAGTGGCTGATATATCTTTACTTTCCAACCTCATTCACCTGCCTTCTCCTCATAACCATTGACACACATACTCTTCCGAAATGTGTCGACGTCCGCCTTAAATTTGCCCAATGACTTGAGCTCCACACAAAAGCGATAAAGTAATTCCAATTTCGCGCGTATAATGAACTGATTCTCTTCATGCGTGTGATATGAGACCCATTATCGCATAACAAATGGATCATCTAATACACCAGCAAACAGTCCATGGAATGTAACCAGTTTACATGAAAACACACAATGGAGATAGATGTTTTATTGTAAAAAAAACTACCACAGCGATTGAGAGTCACGGAGAAATCTGACAGAGCTTCATCTTAACGAATCCTTCCAAGCGTCATCGAAACGACTCCTTCGAAGAAGGGCATGGCAGTGGCCCAAGAGGTCTCGCAAACGTTGGCAAATGTTTCAAGATATTTTCCATCTCATGTTTTGTCCTTCAGCTGATATCAGAGCTACGTCGTGGAAAGAGGCCTTTCATCCTACCAACGACGTCAACCACCGATCACCCGTTCACAAATGCCGCATTTATGGTTAAGATTACAGTCACAATATCTGTAATAGTTATCATATTTTAATCAAAATACAAAATAAAGAAAATACACTGGAAAACAAAGAGTGTTGGAGTAACACAGCGCGTCAGGCAGCATCTTTGGTGAGTAAGGGAGAATGAATCGGCGACATTTTGGGTCGGGAACCATCTTCAGACCTTCCACCTACCTTGCAAAAATAGGAGTTCCTCCTATTTTTGCAAGAATGTCATCCCTTGTTCTCGAATACCGCCGCATCTGCTTCCACGCCGAGGCATTACACTCTAGATTATCCAGAATGTCCTTTATTCAGCGAACGTAGCTCCCCATGCTGTCGCGGGTGGATCCCTCGCCCATGTGTCATCTCTGTCCTTGTTTTGCTTTTCGCATCCCTGACGCCACCCCAGGCAGCTTAGTGGAAACATTATCTTGGTCGATGCAGAAGCCTGAACAAGGGTTCAGAACCTGACCCGATGCGTTGCCTATTCATTACCTCCACAGATGCTGCTGACTAGCTAAATCACTCCGGCACTTTAAGTTTTGCTGCATGATTCCAGTATTTACAGCCCCTTGTATCTCCAAAGAAAATATACAGGATAAAAGTAATTTAAGAATAAACATTAGACGTCAAAATGTTTGACTGTAACGCGACGTTGAACTAAAAGTGCCTGCCTTGCACCAAACGCTGTGTGCATCAGAGAATATATTTAAATCAGCCGCTCCGCCTTCAGAAACTGGCTAAGTAATATATAATGAAATTAACATCGTGACATAAAATGGTTAAATCTAAGGAATACACTTTGTCGTCGTAATGCTCGGTAGGCAGCTGGAAAGGAATAATGAGAAATATATCGAAAAATCAAAATACTCAGCAACGAACGGTTACACGTTAATTTTCCACGTTTAGACTATCTTCACTCTTCACCTGGAACGCCGAAAGCAGCAAGGGCAGAATAATAAATAGCGAAGACAGGTCCATTCCCAGGCGCGTGCATAATCCGTTAGAACGATGTCCTCGTAAAAGGCCGATTGTGAAATTAGTACTGCAGTACATCTATTTATATTAGATCACAGCATCTAATCTAAAAATAGCTCAAACCATTAAAATTGTTAGTTACGTTTCGCGGAGAAAAACAAATTAGCTCACATATTTACATGCCTCAATGAATTGTTTAAGAAAGAACTGCAGATGCTGGAAACATCGAAGGTAGACCAAAATGCTGGAGAAACTCACCGGGTGAGGCAGCGTCTATGGAGCGAAGGGATAGGTGACGTTTCGGGTCGAGACCCTTCTTCTGAAGAATTAATCTTTCTTCTGAAGAAGACCTTTCTGAAGAAGGGTATCGACCGAAACGTCGCCTATTCCTTCGCTCCATATATGCTGCCTCGCCCGCTGAGTTTCTGCAGCATTCTTCCTTCAATGAATTGATCATATTGAAGGCCCCTGAAACGAGCGCTACGTCAGAACACTACTTCAAACCAAACTGTATCCTGCACGCTGTACATCTCTTCTGATATTGCAGCACCAGCCATAGCACCAGGTTCCATCTCTTCCTGTGTCACAGCCGTTGTATGTCTACAATAAGTTCACATTATTGAAGATCACGCTGTAATTGGCCAATGCACGATTCACACATCGCTGGCTGCTGCAATACCAAGAATAAAATGTTTGCATTACACTTGCTGAACATTTCGGTTAAAAGTGTTTCGGTGGAATTTTTTTTACACTGAGTGGTGGGGCCCTGGAACGCACATAGAAACATAGAAAATAGATGCTGAAAGGCGACATTTGGCCCTTTGCGCCAGCACCGCCATTCATTGTGATCATTGACAATAAAGGGGATGTCATTTAAGATTGAGCTGAGAAAAACAATTTTTACCCAGAGAGTTGTGAATTTATGGAGATGTTACCTCACCCTCTGAGTTCTCGAGCATTTCTGTCGACCTGCGCAAGTCAATCGTTTGTTGGGCCTTGTATGGACTCGCTGTATAAAGCATGAATGACTTAGATGAGATTCAGTGGAGTAGTATCGAAGACGAAACGTATGAACCTCGGCACGGTACGGATTAGAGCTGAACTACGCCCGTGTCCGCATCGCTTGAGGTCGGCACGTACATATTTTTGCGTCAGCACAGTAATTGGAAAAATTCAAACTGAAGAATAATCTGGACCCGAAACGTCACCCCTCGTGAGAGCCTCATATATCCTAGAAGTGGGGAAACTCCGTTCCATGAAGAATGAGGACATTTCCGATGCCCTGGTGTGGAACATCTCATCCTGGGTGCAGATGCGGCGCAGACGGAGGAATTGGGAGTAGGGGATGGAGTCTTACAGGGAGCAGGGTAGTAAGAAGTGTAGTCCAGATATCCATTGGAGTCATTGACTTGCGCAAGCGTGCAGTGATGACCGGCGACAAAAGACCCTCTGCACCAGTCATTCTCTCTGGAAAAGGGATCAGGCGGCTCAACGTATAATATTAAAGGTACGTTACCGACTCCAGGCACGGAGAGGATTTGAACCAGCGATCTTCGGCTTACGAGACCGAAGCCTTGCCACTCAACCACCGCGCCTGTGATTTATTGGTGATGTTTGGATAATTTAGACATAGGTGGAGCTGGATAACGAGAAGTAAAACACACCAACGCTTATGATCTGGATCGAGTTATACAGCGATACAGATTAAATCGCTCAGGTGGAGATGGCGAGGCCGAAGTCGAAGGAGAGGAAAGGGACCGAGAGTTGTTCATCCAGGACTAGCTCCGGAATCGCAGTAAAGTTATTCTATTCCCAAAAGGGCAATCAAACCTGAAACAAGCGCTGAAACTCTGAATCCGGACCACTGGGCAATCGTACACTGATAATAAATGCAGTCTCGTCGCTTAAAGATAATATCAAATGCACCTGTCGACATTTAGACGGCTGGTGTGTGGGTATATGCGGTCCTCTGGTTGTCTTATACAGAGGATCTGCCCGAGAGTGTTCCATCGATTCGATGCAAGATCCTTCACAGTTACTGTCAAAAACATTGGAAATGAATCCCGATACAAAATCATGATTTTAGACAATGGACAATGGAGAACAGAGAACAGGTGCAGGAGTAGGCCATTCGGCCCTTCGGTTTTGTGAATAATTTCGTGGTTCAGTTTGGAGAATCCATCAAATAAGTGACGTGCGTTAAAGCGTGGTGTTCAAAGCAGGATAAAAGGAGCGCGGGTGCACCCGAGCGACCGCTTTGTGCAGTTTGAAATCGGAATCGGGCGCCACAATGCAGACTGCAAAAGTTAGCTATCCGTCTGCAGGCACGGACGGGATGTGAACCCGCGATCTTCGGTTTACGAGACCGACGCCTTCCCACTTGGCCACCGCGCCTCTGTTCGAATAGCATTACCGCGAGACACAAAGGCATGGCAAGACTTTCAGAAAGAGCTCAGTAACTGGGCTGATGCTTGCCTGTAAATCTTACGAACTGTGTAGTGATGGGCGCTGACTGAATAAAGCTGTGCTGACCGTCCAGGTAACGGCGACGTTGGGATTTAAGTTGGGTACCCTGACCGATAGGTGGTTAGTCCAAGACTAACTCCATAAACGGCGTAAACCTAAGGCTATTCTCACACCAGGAATCGAACCGAATCCACGTTACAGAATATTACCTACTTCTGAAAATTTGACAATCAAATACGAAGGTGGTGAATATAGTCTACTCATCTGGCAAGTAAGATTTGGACCACCAGCGTGGCCATTCTAAGACGGCAAATATTCGCTTGGCAGCGGACAGTTGTTCTGCCCGGATGCTCTGCCCAGGGCAGAACATTCTCCGGATGTTCTGCCCTGGGCAGTTACATTCAATTCAATGCCTCTTTATCGACAATTATTGTTTAAGACTGGGTAACAGCCCAGATCCGGACAGCAAAGGAGCACCAGAATAACTAAATTTGGGACACTGAGAGTACTTGAACTAAACCAAGGTTGCAAAGAGCATGAGCGCTTTAAACTCCCTCGGAAACCAGACCAGAGAAGGGGCAGTGCTGGACCTCCTGTTAGGAAATGAGGCAGGTCAGGTGACGGAGGTATGCGTTGGTGAGCACTTCGGGACCAGTGATCACAATACCATTAGTGTCAATATAATTATGGAGAGAGACAGAACTGGACCTAGGGTTGAGATTTTTGATTGGAGAACGGCTAACTTTGAGGGAATGCGTAATGATTTAAATTGAGTGAATTGGGACATTGTGTTTTATGGGAAGGATATAGAAGAGAAATGGAGGACATTTAAAGGGGAAATTGTAAGAGTACAGAATCTTTATGCCCCTGTTCGGTTGAAATCAAATAGTAAAAATCGGAAAGAGCCATGGTTTTCAAGGGAAATTGGACACTTGGTTCGAAAAAAGAGAGATATCTACAATAATTATAGGAGGCATGGAGTAAATGAGGTGCCAGATGAGTATAAGGAATGTAAAAATAATCTTAAGAAAGAAATAAGAAAAGCTAAAAGAAGATATGGGGTTGCTTTGGCAAGAAAGGTGAAAGTAAATCCAAAGGGTTTCTACAGCTATATTAATAGCAAAAGGATAACTAGGGATACAATTGGACCATTAGAGAGTCAGAATGGACTGCTATCTGCAGAGCCAAAAGAGATGGGGGAGATATTGAACAATGTATTTCCTTCGGTATTCACCAAGGAGAAGGATATTGAACTCTGTGAGGAAAGGGAAGAAAAGTAGAGTAGCTATGGAAACTATGAGATTCAAAGAGGAGGAGGTACTGACACTTTTCAAAAATGTAAAAGTGGATAAGTCTCCAAGTCCAGACAGGATATTCCCTAACACATTGAGGGAAGTTAGTATAGAAATAGCAGGAGCTTTGACAGAAATATTTCAGATGTCATTTGAAAGGGGAATAGTGCCAGAGGACTGGCGTACAGCGCATGTTGTTCCATTGTTTAAAAAGGGTTCAAAGAATAAACCTAGCAATTATAGACCTGTTAGTTTGACGTCAGTGGTGGGCAAATTAATGGAAGGATACTTAGAGATAATATATATATATATAAGCATCTGGATCAACAGGGTCCGATCAAGAACAGTCAACATGGATTTGTGCCTGGAAGGTCATGTTTGACAAACCTTCTTGAATTTTTTGAAGAGGTTACTAGGGAAATTGATGAGGGTAAAGCAGTGGATGTTGTCTATATGGATTTCAGTAAGGCCTTTGACAAGGTTCCCCATGGAAGGTTGATTAAGATGGTTCAATCTTTGGGTTTTAATGGCGGTGTAGCAAGATGGATTCAACGGTGGCTGAATGGGAGATGCCAGAGAGTAATGGTGGATGGCTGTTTGTCAGGTTGGAAGCCGGTGACCAGTGGGGTCCAACTGTGTTTGTCATGTACATCAATGATCTAGATGATGGGGTGGAAAATTGGATAAGTAAGTATGCAGATGATACTAAGATAGGGGGTGCTGTGGATAATGAAGTAGATTTTCAAAGTCTACAGAGAGATGTGGGCCATTTGGAAGAGTGGGCTTAAAGATCGCAGATGGAGTTTAATGCTGATTGTGTGAGGTGCTACATCTTGGCAGGACAAATCAAAATAGGACGTACATGGTAAATGGTAGGGAATTGAGGAATGCTATGGAACAGAGGGATCTAGGATTAATTGTGCATAGTTCCCTGAAGGTGGAATCGCATGTTGATAGGGTCGTAAAGCAAGCTTTTTGCGTGCTGGCATTTGTAAATCAGAGCATTGAATATAGGAGTAGGGAAGTAAAGTTTAAATTTTACAAGGCATTGGTGAGACCAATTCTGGACTATGGTGTACAATTTTGGTCGCCTAATTATAGGAAGGATGTCAACAAAATAGAGAGAGTACAGAGGAGATTTACTAAAATGTTGCCTGGGTTCCAGCAACTAGGTTACAGAGAAAGGTTGAACAAGTTGGGTCTTTATTCTTTGGAACGCAGAAGGTTAAGGGGGGACTTGATTGAGGTCTTTAAAATGATGAAAGGGATAGAGAGAGTTAACGTGGATAAGCTTTTCTCATTGAGGTTAGGGAAGATTCAAACAAGAGGGTATGACATGAGAATTAAGGGGCAGACGTTTAGGGGTAACATGAGGGGGGACTTCTTTACTCAGAGAGTGGTGCCTGTGTGGAAAGATCTTCCAGCAGAAGTGGTGGAGGCAGGATCGATTTTAACATTTAAAAGTAAAGTGGATTGGTATATGGACGGGAAGGGAATGGAGGGGTATGGTCTGAGTGCAGGTAGATGGGACTAGGGGAAAATAAATGGTCAGCACGGACTGGAAGGGCTGTGAAGGCCTGTATCCGTGCTGTAATTGTGATATGGTTATATGGTTATATGGTTATATGGTTATATGAAACCGTGTTTGGACAAACTGGCGGCAGTCTTTTTATCGTGTGCCACGCGGTCTCTTCAGGTTTCTCCCTCTCGGTTCCAAAAAAATTGATCGAGAAGCAGGGGCGAATTGCCCCGCTACTGAATCTTTCCCCGCTCTCTTACGCAGTTCGGAAACATTCCTCTAGTCAACATGTGAAACACGCACAGTTGCGAGCTGATTGTTGGAATCGAGAACAATCTCCACATGGACGCTTGGGTGTCACCTACCGCCTATGTCCGGATTTACCCAATCAGGGTCCGACCGTTCCTCTTTCCCCGCACATCCGTAAGAAACCAAATACGACAGGCATCTCTGGCGGTTGAAATCCTCCAACAACTCTCGGCAAGCATGTTGACATTTCAATTGTGTTTGGTTTTCCTATCAGCCGCTTTCTTAATCGGTAAGTTCACGGGTTGCACGAGTCTGCACTTCGCATCCGCAGTTGATATTTTATTAAATCGGCCTTTATTCCTGAACACACACACACACAAACACACACACACACACGCACACGCACAGGCACACGCACACACACACACACACACACACACACACACACACATACGCGGGCGTAGAAACGCCCTCAGTCTGATGAGAAGTCCCCATGTACTCTTTCATTCACATTAAGTGAGGATCAGGAGGTATTGTCTGGTGGCTGGTTCCAAGCTGGAATTCAGCTGATGTGGGACCTTGTTGTCCATTGATGTGGGCTCATACGCGGCTGTTATAATGCTCAGATATATTTTGAACGTAGACATATGAGAATGAGGATATTATTCAGTGTACGGGTGGCACAGCGATATTGTCTGGTTTAATGTCGTTCCGGCCTCTTGCAAGGTATTGTCAGGGGGGATTCCGTTTCACAGACAACGGTTGCAACCGCAGTAAGCGAAGGTGGCGACGTTGAGGTGCGCTGCAACTACACGGCTACGAGCACACAAGTTGCGTATCTGTACTGGTACCGTCAATATGTCGATGGACCCATGGAATTTATGCTCTGGATAAGCAAGTACAGTTCAAGCCCGGAAAATTCACCGGGTCGACACTTTTCAACCTCTCTTGATGATTCGGGACGGATCGTCCTATTCACAGTGTCGGAAGCACAACTGGAAGACTCGGAAGTGTATTATTGTGCCCTGAGCCCCACGGCGTCTCGTTGCGGTGCTGAGCCTGTACAAAAACACCACGTGATTTCACAGGCGGTTGCAGCTGTGAACAGGAGGAAGTTGAGTGGGCGTTTCCGATGCGCAGTTATATTTCGTTGGCTCTACGCTACCAAGCATCTCACTGGCTAATTGGACGGGACAATATCTAACTCGCCCTGCATTTGACATCCCCAGCCTTTCTCTACCTTCTTACCCCTTTCATATCCTGAAATTCTCTCCTACGTCGTGAATGAGGTTAAATCCGGTTGTGTCATAACACATTTATTTACACAGGTTTCCCAAGGACTGTTATGACAGAAGGAAATTGCGGCATCTGATCTGAAAGTCATTGACCTACAAACATATACGCGTGGTAAACATTCAAGAAGGCTTCTAAAGAAAAGCACGCGTTTCTCGGAATGACTCTTGCACCTGCTTTGACATCTCTTGTCGCGTGTCGTTGTTTCGACAATGTTATTGTTGTTTCTCAAGGTTCTCAAGCGAAGGCTCTATGTCTGTGGTATCTACGAATCGGTGCACCTGAAATTCACATCCGGACACAAAAACCGCGATCACGTAATTGTATTCATGCTTTCGTTTTCCAACTAGAAGAAGACAGCTGACGTCACTAGACAACACATGATCGCTTATAGTGAAGGTGTAGATTCAATACTGAGGGTTTGGTTACAAATCAGACCGCGTATAACACAGTCTTCAATCAAGGGAAGAAATTGTACCATGTATTAGTAAGATTAAACGAGAACTTACCAGTTTGAAGTTTGATCTTTATTTTATGAGGAATTGCGATGAGGGATTTCGTGAAGGACCCGCCAGCACGCATGCGCGACATTCTTCAAAGCAGCGGTGTGGAATCACAGAACCAACAACCAAAGAAATGACTTGTTATAGTTAGATTGAAGAGACTCTAGTTACCAGTTGACTTTATGATCGAGGGTTGGGAGCTGAGGGCACGAAATCCCTCATCGCAACTCCTCATAAAATAAAGATCAAACTTCAAACTGGTAAGTTCTCGTTTAATCTTACTATTTCATTTCGGAGTCACGTGAGTGACTTCGTGAAGACTTCAAAGCTCTGTGATTTCATGCCCTGGACAACGTCCATGCTGTCACACACGCCATTGTAAGGATGGACAGGAGTAATCAAATTTTCAGACTGCTTATTCTGAAAAATAATAATATTTATTAATAATAACAAAAAATAAAAAAACCCTCACTGGGGAGTAGTCGTATGTTCTCGGCCTGCATTCAGCACGGCTTCTGCGAACATTCCAGGAGCGGTAACAGGTTTATTATAAAACCGCTGAAAGGTGGCTTCACTGGCCCATCCCGCTGTGGCAAGAATATGGTCCATGGGCACCTCCATGACCTTTGCCGGCGACGTTGATGCAGCCCTGGTGGAATGGGATTTAAAACATTAGTATCAAAACGATCCTGAGCCATCTGCAGATTGTCTGTACCGTCACTCTATGGTGAGTTTTTTTGTGGCTGATTAGCAGGTATTGCTCCATTCCCCTTAATTTCCGCGTCACTCTAATATAGTGGCGGATATGGGTGGCTAAACATAGCCTAGCATCAGCGGGGTATGCTGGAAACACCAGCTGCAGCCCTGTGAATCCAGGTCTATGCTGCTTAAGCAATTCATCAACGAAGAAAATAACCTTCTCTGGGGTAGAGATCATTCTGTCAATCTTGACCTTGTGAAGAGTCTGTATCCTTTGTGCCGAAGTAAGTGCCAATAACATCACCAGCTTCAGGGTGAGTTTGTTCAATTCAAGCCCAGCCATGGGCGACCACGTCCTGAGTAGGGTCAGTCCTTTCCCAATGTCCCAGGTGATGTTGTAACGGGGTCTTGGCGGGTTGGAATTAAATATTCCCCGCATCAGTTTGGACACCAGTTTATTGGATCCTACCTCAATATTGAGGTAGGATGATAGTGCACTCCTGGCGCTATTGATGGCACTGTAGCTGAGGTGTTCGTCATGGTGTAACCCCGCAAGGAATTCCAGCACATCTGTGATTGAAGCGGAGTCATATGCAATGTCCAAGCGGCCGCAGCAGGTTTCCCATTTTCTGATGTGCGATAAATATTGCCGTCTTGTGGACTCCCTGCATGACGCTCCCATTGTATCCATAGTCCTTGATGAGAGACCATACTGCAGTAATGGTCTGTTCAAATCCTGCAAGCCAATAAATTCAAGTGCCTATGGCAGGGATGTGGTTCCCCTGTAACAGGGTTCGTCACCAATTGTGGGCAACCCTCTAAGAGGACCCATGGTTGACTGATCATATCAAGGATCACCGGATACCATGACTGAGTAGGCCAGTCGGGTATGATAAGAATGCCATTAGCAGCATCTAGCTGGATTTCACGCAATACCCGACTGATGAGGCAAAATGGCGGAAATGCATAGAAAAACCATTTCCCCCAATCTAGCGAGAAAGCGTCCATCGCCATTGCCCCAGGATCTGGTTCCCATGATACGTATGTTGGTACCTGATGGTTCAACCGTGACGCAAAAAGGTCAATATCCGGTTTACCAAATTTGGCTGTAATTTTGGCGAATATTTGGGGATTCAACATCCACTCGATGTTGTCATTAAATTTCCCTGACCTGGTGTTCGCCACTGTGTTGAGCTTACCTGGTAAATAGGTAGCTGAAATCCAAATATTCCGTTGTATGCACCAGAGCCAAATTGTATTAGCCAATTCATCACCTGAAATTGACCTGGTACCGCCCATATGATTTAGATATGCCACCGCAGTGGTGTTGTCTATTTGGAGACGGACATGAGTGTCAGTAATGTTTGAACAATAAGCTCTAAGTCCGTGGAATGCCCCTAGCATCTCCAAATAGTTTATCCCTTGTGCTAACAAAAGGGTAGATTCAAGTGAGTCCCATCTGCCCCCACAACTAGTGTTGTTGTCCGTAGCTCCCCAGCCATGGGAGCTTGCTTCTGTTTGTAAGTATACCACCGGACGAGGCACAATGATGGGTTTGAATGAGTTATGGATATTGTCAATCCACCATTGTAACTCAATTTTTGCCTTAAGTGGCAGCTGCATAGGTCTATCAAAATGTCCATCATTCAATATTAACGCTGAAATCTTGGATCTTTGTAAATTTTGATAATGTAAAGGTCCGAATTGAGCAGCTGGAAAAACTGCTACGATTTTCCCCATTACCTTAGCAGTTTGTCTGATTGATGGTATACTGGCGCAGACCAGGTTCTTGAATGCTTGAAAGACATCCCCAACTTTGTTAGTTGGTATGGTGGCAATCATGCGATTGGAATCTACCGTGAACGCCAGATAGTCCATGATCTGTGAAGGACAGAACTTTGATTTATCTGGATGGATAATAAATCCCATTTTTTGAAATATTTCCACAGTGGCTGAAACTGCCAATTTCGCTGACTCCGGTGTATGCCCAATAATTAGGATATCATCCAGAGAAGCCATGACCGTATGATTTTGCCTCCACAGTGTTACTAGCACTGGCTTGAGTAATTTAGTAAACAGTCTGGGGGCTGTGGTAAGCCCATTGGGCAAAGCTTTGTATTGCCAAAGTTGATCCATCCAGGTAAACTTCAAGAACTTCCTGTGATGTTTCTGAATGGATACTGAATAGTATGCATCTTTTAAATCAATGCATGCCATGAAGCAGCCCTCAGAAATCAAAGATTTGGCTGTTTCGAACGTGTCCATTTTGAAATGGGTATATTTTACAAAAGTACTCAAATGGGTTAGATCTATAATGACCCGACATCCACCATCTTTTTGTTTTTTTATAAATATATTAGATACAAATTCAATTGGTTCATGTGTAGTTCTTTCTATCACACCTTTCTCTTGTAGTCTCAATATTTCAGCATAGCCTACTGCTGTTTCCTTCCTGGAAAGTGCAAATTTGCGATTCGGCATATACCGAGGTGGAGGAATTTGGCCATTTATGAACTCAATCTCATAGCCCTGAATACTTTGTAAGATAAACTCATCTGAGGTGATGGTTTCCCATGCCTCCTTAAACCCCCGTAGTCTACCCCCAACATGTGAGGTTAGACATGCAAGTGCATGGAATCCAGACCGCCTTACCTTAATGGTTATCGGTGGTCCCTGACGTGTTTGGTGGGACGTGGAGGTGCTGGCTTGCGCTGGTAATGTGGAAACCGCATTTTCCATGCTGGCCGTTGAAGGCCTAGCCCTAAAAAAGGCCTGGGCTGTTGAGGCTGTTGGTATAAAGGAGGTGCCGGAACGTAGGTCCTTGCTGGCCTTTCGGTTTGACCTCGTGGCCTGAAAAAAGGTGTTTTCTTGGCCGTTTGTCTGGTCAAGGTGTGTGACCTCATAAGACCCACTGTCTTGACATGGTCATCTAAATCTTTGACCTGCTTCGGGAGGTCTTCTCCGAATAGCTGTCTGGGTGGTGGTGTTGGAGGTGCTCTGCATAGCCCCGCAAATTTGGGGTTTAATGTAGGCTTGATGATGCTTTTCCTAAAAGCATTGATCTCATATTGCGTATTGCAAAGTAGCGCCAGAGCATCCTCCTGTTCGGTGTTCAAGTCCACTCCATCCACCGACCTCGCAAACGCGGTAACCCCAGATGTGAGTAATTTCAGGATTCTTTGCAATTTTACTTCCTGAGCTCTAATGCCCGGGCTGATATTGCCCCAAATTGGCATGTTCACAATAGGCACATTGAGCGAGTTGCAATTACCCGGTGCCTTGTGTCTGTCCATGGCCTTCGCAAGGACCTCCTCCTGTAGCTGATGGTTGGTGGGAAATCTATGGTAGCAGCCAGCTTGGTATTGAGGGGTTGTCCCGATGATACGGGTAATCCAAACTTGGCTGCCACGTCCAGGAGCTCTTCCTGGGGAACCTCAGGTGCTACTGGAGCATGTACCAAGATCTCCTCCTCTTCTGGCCTCATGCTATCCATGGATGATGGGGATATATCCATGAGTCCCCTGGAACTGTGTGTTTCCCGCCTTTGATTTTGCAGGACTTGTTCCAAAATCCCCTCCATCCGATCTATGCGCCCTTCATGGTGCGTGAATGGGCGGTCAGAGTCCTCATGCCCGAAGGAACTTCTGAGGCTCCTATCATCGGCCCGTACCTCGTCGAGGTAATATCGGTGCCGTGACGATAAGTCGCTACCAACCGCCTCAGCGAAACTGAACGACTCCCGCGCGGATCTGCTCATACGCCTTCTTTTGGCTGAGCTAAATCCGGCTGCCTCTGAGGGCATATGCGGTGAGAAGTCGGCACCCAACGCCGCAGCATCGTGACCCGACATCCGCGCGGGCTTGCCGACTGTCCTTTTTCTGGACCCAGACGGCGTACGGTCCCGTCCCGCCCCCAGCGGGGGAAGCGGTGACCGTGGCGAGATTCCACCTGTGTGACTCCTCCTGGTCCAACTAGGTGGTGAGTCTCCACTGGCCCTTCCTGGCCTGCCAGTGGACTTGGGTCTCGCTGATTCACCAGGCCGCAATCTTGCGGCTCCTGGTGAAACCTCAGCCCGAAAAGGGCTAGGTTGTCGAGCTCTATCCCTGGCTCCTCCATGAGGGCTCAGGGAGAAGGGCCGTGCAGCAGCACGTGAACCCCGTTTGCTCGTCTCTGCCAACGATCCTGTTGGCGATAATGAAATGGAGTCAGGGTCTACCTGCTCCGGCGCTGTACCGACTTCTTGCTCTGCGGGAACACCGCTAGTGCTCAGCTGTGTCGGTGATTCGGGTCCTGTGACTACAGGGCTCCCCGATTTGCGCGCCGTTTTCCCGGCCCGTCCAACGGGTGCTGTAGAAGGGAGCTCCGGGATAGGTGGCCGGCAACTCCTTCCGGATGTCCTGCGGCCCGTACTCCTCTTGTCCATGTCCCTGTTGGAGAGAAAATATACTCAAAACAGGAACAACCAGCTCAAGGTTGTCTATACTTACCTGAGAGGCCCTTATGAAGGGCTGGTGGTGAGCCGCGCTCCACCTCCAGCCGTCGACTGCAAATGCGAGCGACGATATGTCGCGCATGCGTGCTGGCGGGTTCTTCACGAAGTCACTCACGTGACTCCGAAATTAAATGGACTGTTTTCACGACTGACTAGGCACAAGGGGTTGTTTCCTTCCTGTATGATTCTGCGACTGTCTCTCCTATAGCGATTGGGATCCGAATTTTACGACTGTGAGAAATGCGTGGTACCGGACGGCACAGTATAATACCTGGCTCTATACCCTGCCGTGATAACATACCTGTATGAAGGCGTCAAGTACTGCGACTACCACAGGCCAAATAGCGATAAATGGCCTGCTCGAGACCACAGATGCTGAAAAGTGCTACTTACGGTGGGGATGCGTGACGGGTGTGGGAGTCTCATGTGTTGAGCTCTCTTGTCACATTAAATGAAAATGAAAGGACACCAAAATGCTGGAGCTCCGAAACAAAAATGAACTAATTGTGGAAAAGTAACAGCAATTCAGCCGGCAATTGCAATGAGAAAAACCGTCAGCTTCGCAGTCACCAGACACTTTATGAGAAGGGAGCAAGAGATCAATTATTCTTAAAGGGGGTCAACTGGCGATAGTGGTTCCTTTTCCTTTGCTCGAGATCCTACTGTCTGAAAGATATGCTTCATATGTAGTTTTCTTAAGATTGCCATTCACCACCGATGTTAATATCTGAATATTCTGAAATCAGCATGCACGTACAACTGGGGCAGCTCGGTAGGTCAAACAAGCTCCAGTCAGAATTACTCGCGCCTTCTGATTGGTGTTCCACGAGATGTAGTGTAGGTCCGATCCAGCTCATCGGGACTACCCAATCCCTCTGACGGTTGCCGCTTCATCGCTGGAAACCCAAAGATCCGGCTATTAGGAAGGGTAAGCATGCCACTCCTTGCACACGTTGCGCCGTGGCTGACAATGATCGTGAGTAGGAAGGCTGATATCTTAAACTAGTTCGCATTTTACTCTGGCTGATTCTGGCGCACTGCGAACACGCTAGAACCGGAACTGAGCGAGCGTGCGAAGCGCGGGGCAATTATAATCATTGTGAAATATTTACTGGGATACGATGTAATCCCACAAAGCGAGACGGACGATTTTCGAGAGAGGAGCACGAACAGAGCCCTTCCGACTGCGTGGATATTTGCATCAGTTGGGCAGTACTACGGCTGATTGCCGTTGAGGAACCGGTGTGAAGTTCCGCAAAAACAATTTCATCGGTGTGCGAAGAATATGTGAATTCTTAGATGGAGTAAGTGAAGTGGATCACACATAGCTAATCAGTGGATCACTCATACCAAGAATGCGCTTGATGGGATCAAGAAAGGAACGGCAGTCAAGCTGATCGAGTGGGGCATGGGAGGGTGTGGGGAAACGCGCATACATCGTCCTTTTGGAAGCAGTCTGAATAAGGGTCCCGACCTGAAACGTTGTATCTCATTTCCCTCCACATATACTTCATGACACACTCTGTGCATCCAGCACTTTGATATTTGCTCAAGATTCCAGCGTTTGCAGTTCCGTGTGCCGCGGTCCTTTCTGTTGTTTCGAATTCTGTTCTCTGTTCTGTCAACGTCAATGCGTTTAATCTACCCAATTATATTTAGTCCGAACCTTTGAGATTAATTTCTTGTCTTTTGTTTACCCTTACTCCAGATCTGAGCACTGCCGATACATTGATACAGTGGGAGACCATCACAGCACGTCACTTTGCCAGCGGCTGCTTATTATATATTTTGGTATCGCCCGTACAGAGGCAGATGGCACAAACTGGAGATACCAGAGTGGCGGCTATATACGGCGAATTTCGCTAAAAGCAGATTTTCTGATGTGCTCCAACAATCGGTGTTGGAGTATCGATTGACTATTACACAACTGTCGTCTGACACGGAGATGTATTACGGTGCAGAGTCTGACATTGACGTGAACGCACGGAATAAATGCCGTGGGTTACGGGGGCACAGATGTTGCGCGCTGCCGGCAGTTTACAACTGGCCACAGACACTGGCTCTGAAACGTTTTCTCTGAGTGAGCAGACACCGAGCTCAATCCACAATGACGTCAGCGGAAATAGCCCACAAAAAATATCTGGATGGCCGTATGCGGTTCAAACTGCCTTTAACGTGAGACGGGAAAATTCCATTCAGAGTAAATTAAAACGCTGGAGCCTACAACTGATAGCCGGTGCCTGCAGGTTCTCCCTTCATCACCTGGCAGCAGCGCCGTGTTTCCTTCGCCGCTATCCAGGTTCGCTCCCTATCCAGTCCATTGATTCGCCTGGCGACCACTGCATTCAATCTTGAGAATTCCGCGGCAAACGGCCCACAAGTCTCTGGAAGATGTAACTGCAAAAATTCAGGTCAATTAATTTTAAATGGCGATTCTTTATCCAGAGGACATGACACCGTAATTAGCGAGTTTCAGCCACAACTTATCCAAGCGTACAATAAATGCAATGCGACTATCTGAATTCACGTTAAATATAGAACGGGATCTGGCCCATCGGCCCACAAATATCCGTGCCGAACTTGATTCCAAGATAAACTGATATCATGCACCTGCATCTGATCTATCTCCCTCTCTTCCCGACATATCCGAGTGCTTATCGAAAAGCCTCTTAAAACGCCATTACTGTAACAGAATCCACCACTATCCCGGGCAGCGCGTTCCCGACGCCCATCACCCTTGGTGTGGAAATTTCACCCTCACATCTCATTTATACTTTCCCCCTCTCATGTTAAACACGTGCCCCCTAATCATTCGCCCGAGCAAAAGTGTTCTGACTGTGTTCCTTATCGATGTCTCTCACAATGTTATATTTAGCCAGGGTACACAAAAGGCTGGAGAAACTCAGCGGGTGCAGCATCATCGAAGGAGTGAAGGAGATAGGCAGCGTTTCGGGCCGAAACACTTCTTCAGATGGTTATATATAGCCATCTAGTTTCCCCGCAGTCTCCCGCGTTCCACGTGCAACAATCCAAATAAAAGCATTGTAATGGATCTACAACTAATTATTTCCAGATGCACTGGACTGCCAACTTGATTGGGTGATAAGACCACCAATACCATTGAAAATCAAGGTCACGTTGATTTAACTCAATTGTCAGGAAGTCTCTTAGAATCGGGAAGTCTCCTTCTGCTGTGGATGCCTACAATTCGCAATGATTTGGGAAAGGCAAGAAGAGTGAAAGGTAAAAACAAGAAAGATTTGGCAAAGTCAAGAAAGAAGAGAGTGTGCAGAAACGTGTGAGAGAGAAACGGACAGACGGAGGTTAAGAAAGACACAGTGATTCGGGAGAGACGCAGAGAGGAGACGGACTGGAGGTGATTTGGTGCTATTGGTGAAGAACAAATTAACCTAGGATTTATTCGTCTATCCGCTTCTCTGCTCCCTCGTATATTTTACTGCGACAGGTTATTGAATATGCTTTCCCCTTGCTCGTCTACAAAGCCCATTAAATCTCACCCCTCTCCTTTCAAAGGGCAACTTACTCCTGGTTTAAAATGCAGCCCTGCGCAGTTTTCATGTATGTTTTTTTGAAGAAGTTGCGCAACTCATTTTATATCTCGAGAATAGACACAACATGCTGTCAAAATCGCAGCGGGTCAGGCAGCCTCTCAGGAGAAAAAAAAATAGGTGACGTTTGGGGTCGAGACCCTTCTTCAGGCTGAGAGGGGCTCAGCATGAAGAAGCATTTTATACCAGGAGTAAGTTGCCGTTTGAAAGGACAGGGGTGAGATTTAATGGGCTTTATAGATGAGCAAGGGGAAAGCATATTTAATACTTTGTACAGCCTGAAGAAGGTTTTCAAGCCGCAACACGTGGGTTTCCTGCAGAGTTACACTCAAGTTTGATCATACTACTTAGGTAATTCTGCTTCTTCTCAATCTGCCGCCAGGCCGCAGCTCTAGAGGGAAAGGAATGGCGAAGGGACTCGCCTTTAGACTGATTGCAGTAGGGTAACGGAAGATGGTGTTCAGGATAAAATGTTCCAGAGACGAGGTTTTTGTACCGCGACCCCATTCATTGCGATCACTGTGAACACCTGGATCGCACAATAGTGCAGCGCTGTGTCCCGCACTTTCGTCCTCCTTAGCGCCAAATAGCCTCGATTTTCAGCAGAACTCAGCATGATCTCGTGTCGCCCTAGTACATTTGTATCGCTGAATGTCATGGTCAGGACGCGCTCCAGCCGCCCGTCACGACTCTCTATAAACCAGTAGAATGCGGATATCACCGATGCATTGAAAACACAATTGAACTGCGCCGCATCTCCTGGATTGACCGTAAGCGAGGCGGGAGACTGAAGCACCTCGTCCGCAAGGGCACCTGCTGAGGAAACAGTATTATGAACAGAGGTAGAAAGCTAACGAATGAACCTAACTTCACAAAAACAAATGTTAATCTATAACGGTCGACAAACAGTCATAGAACACGTCCCGAAGAACCGTAAAGTGAATTAAACAATTAGAACAAATTCCACATCATGACTTCACCGATATTTTCCCTCGTGAATAGATGAATGTGTTTCTTGTAAGTCAAGTAAATGTTGCATTTCTATATATACCGCTGAATTCGTGACAAAAGAAAAAAATCACAAGTGTTCAATGGTCCAATGGATGTATTCGAATGGCAGAGCCCACAATGATCCATTGTTAGCTGTGGTCGAGGTCATACTAAAGGTGATACAAATAGTGAAGCTAGCAAGACGACTAGAATGGGGGAGGAACGGAGAGAGAGGGAATGCAACGGTTACTTGGAATTAGATATATCAATATTCATACCACAGGGTGGTGAGCTGCCCAATCTGATAAAGGAGATGCTGTTACTCGAGTTAGTTTCAGGCCACATTCTAACAGTAGAGGAGGCTCAGGACAGAAAGGTCAGTAAGTGATGGGAAGGCAGGTTAAAATGTATGGCAACTGCGAGCTTAGGCAAAGGCGGACTGCTCTCTATCCCCGGCAATTCTGTGTGACTCCTCAAACAGCATCGTGAAAATCCACCACCTGTCAGAGCTGAAAGGTCAATGGCAACAAAAGCATTTCGAATACTACCAGCTGGCCGTTGCCCTCCAAGCCACACGCCATCTCGATTTTAAAACGGATTGCCATTCCTTTGTCGCTGCGTCGGAGTGTTTGCTATCAGGCGCGAGTATTGTAATATAGAAAGCAATACTCACAGTGCATAGGCAGTAACAGCAACTGTATTATTATCACCATGGTTCTTCACCGCGTACTACGCGAATGCGACTGGGTACATTCCCCCAAGCAACCTATTGCATTTTGGGTCGGCAAACGCATGCGTGGAAAGGGCCACGGACTCACACAATGCAGAACGTCTTTGCGAACAGTAACGTGGAAGAGGAGAACGTCAACGCAAAGGAAGGCGACTCTGAAGACGTACCTCCATAATCCATGACGCTCAATAATTCCTAATGGAATTAAATGGACAATTATCTGGTTTAATCTCCGGTTTAGTCTAGTGTAATTTCATGCTGGGTGACCTCACTTCCGCGACAATCCCGAGCAATCCTCAATGTAGCTAAGCGGAAAAGAATTGCAACCTTTGCTGTTGCCCAGACCTTATTAGCTACCAGAAAACACTCTGTAATAGATTTTGTAATTAATGTTCCCTCCTTTCTTGAGGCCTCTGATACGCAACACATTGTTTCTCTCTCCAGCAATATTAACTGCACTTTCAAGTACTCCCAACATTTTATATTCTGTTTTAGCTTAGCAGCTTCCGAGCAGTTTATTTGCACGCGCAGCATGTCCGCTCTGACTTACTGACGTTCTTATTTGTCTTCCTGCTCGTTAGTTTCCGGGTTCTTCTTTAACAGGCACTGATTCATTGGCGGTGAAAATATAGTGTGTCCTAGTTCCATTCCGCGAGCCACGTGTGCAGAGGATGAACGTTTCAAACCTTAATGAAATATGCGCTATTACCCGATTAGCATCAAGCGATGGAGAGACAGACCGAAGCTGCCGGGCCTGACATATGAGGAAAGAATGGGTCGACTGGGCTTGTATTCACTGGAATTTATAAGTACGAGAAAGGATCATACAAAAAATTATAAAATTCCTCCGAGATTGGACATCCTAGATAAGTTAAAAAATGGTCCCCATGTACGGGAAGTCCACAACCAGGGGTCACAGTTTAAGAATAAGGGTTAGGCCATTTAGGACTGAGATGAAGAAATACAATTCACCCATAGAGTTGTGAATCTGTGGAATTCTCTGCCACAGAAGGCAGTGGAGGCCAATTCACTGAGTGTTTTCACGAGAGAGTTAAATTTAGCTCTTAGGGCTAACGGAATCAAGGAATACGGAGGGGGGATCAGAAATGGCGTATTAATTTTCAATGATCACATTGAATAGCGGTACTGGCTTGAAGGGCCGAATGGCCGAATCCTGCATCTATTTTCTATATTTTTCTGTTTCTTTGACATCTAAGCATAAAAAATACTAGCAGCAGCATCGAACAACTCAACGGGTCGGGTAGCATCTGTGGAGGGTATGGACAATAGATATATAGAACTCTTCGTCGGCCTCTGTTTCCCTCAGTATTTAAATGTATGCATTTCATGCCAGGCTCTCGATGCTTTGGTATTATCGGCGGTGGACAGTGTACTAACTATCAATTATCTTCTTCCCTCCTGCAACTAACCTGGTTACAATTGCGGTTATCTCTAAAGGAAGGCGCAGCCTTGCGAAAGGTGTCACACTGTATTTGGTCTTAGTGCCGGTGGCGAATTTGTTTGGTCATTAACACCGCTGTGATATGAAGGCGGCTTCGGACGATTTATTTGCCATTGTGTCTTGTCTACCACTCCATCCTGCAGTCTAGTTTTTAACCTGATGCTGGCTTTCCAAAGATACTTATGCATGGTTAACAGTTGAAATCACCTTAGATCAGTTCATTGTCATTTGCTGCCAGAAGCTGAATAGTAGATATTGCACATAGAAGACGTCACCCATCGTTATAGGAAAAGTTTGAAAAATATTCCCTGGTACTTTGAATACGAGCCCATGTAGCTCATTGATAACATGCCTTGGTTCTGCGGCTTGAAAGAAGCCAATGACACTCTAATTGCACGGAGAGTGGATGAATGGTCACACTGGATGTTGAACCCATGCGTTCCCTTGGTGATGCTTCTGATCCTAAACAGAACGACCTCTAGATAGAAAACTGGACAAAATCCGTTATTTTACTCATGACGATCTCAGGAAGTTTCATCCTGCGGCGGTTGACGTTCGTTGTAAATTTTATTTTCGTGCAATTACCCACAATATTTAACCGAACGGCACCAATGCCAACGACCCAAGGTTTATCCTCCAAATAAGCGGATGAATGCTGGAGATTCTAAGCTCCTGCTCTAACACGTGGTTCAATGTGGCGACGCAGACTAAGTTCGGAGAGCTCTAAAATCCGCTTTTAATTTAATCGGTAAATCGTTCCGATCGCAGACACAATTTATGGTTCTATTATATTCCAACAGTTATTGGGATGAACGAATATATTAGCATGCATTGCCACTGCATACATGCCGACTCAAATGAATGGTTGTCCTTGCTGATAGAATTTTAACTCTATATGGGAAACCAATTATCTTATTAAATGCCATACGAAATTGTTATTTCTGGGTACATTATCGTATTTTTATTTTCAAGGAATCTAAATGCCCCTAACCAGCATTGCTGTTGGACGATAATTGGTCCAGGCAGGCATAATTTATTGATTTCTGAAGGGATTTAAGAGGCCATGTAATAGTTGTTTGCCTCAGCTTGTCAATGACGCAAGTAAGGAACTGCAGATGCTGGAGAAACAGGAAGTGCTGGAGTTATTCAGCACCTCAGGCAGCATCACATGGTGAGGGCACATTACAGGTCGGAACATTTGTACCGACTGATTATAATGGAGGGGAATATAGAGAAGAGAGGGGGACGAGCAAATCCCGGCAAGTGATAGGTGGATGCAGGTGAGGAGGAATTTGATTGGCCGACGAGTGGACAGAAACTAGAGCCAAAAATTAGACGGTAGGGTGTAAGATAAGACAAGAGGAGTGACATTTGAAACCAGAGGAGGGGATATAGGTAGAAGGGGATGAGGGGAGGGGGGAAGAGGGCGGAATATTGCGCGAAATTGATACGTACCATGTTCGAACACAGGGAAGAGAGGGACAGAGGTGTGTGTGGGGGGAGGAGGGGGGGGGGAGATTACCGAAAATTGGATACCTCAAAGCGCGAACGCTGAATGCACTGAATATTTCAGTGCTATCGACCTCGTAACATTTCAGTGCAATAAGGGACCCATTCGACACCGACGGGTTGGATATACGGACGCTGAGAGACAGATTATTTGCGGCAACGATCCGGTCATTCCACGGACGCCCTCAACCCTAATCGTACCCCAGCATGAAACACGTCGACCGCCTGTCCAATTATAACCATATAACCATATAACAATTACAACACGGAAACAGGCCTTCTCGGCCCTTCCAGTCCGTGCCGACCATTTATTTTTCCCTAGTCCCATCTACCTGCACTCAGACCATACCCCTCAATTCCCTTCCCGTCCATAAACCTATCCACTTTACTTTTAAATTTTACAATCGATCCTGCCTCCACCACTTCTGCTGGAAGATCATTCCACACAGCCACCACTCTCTGAGTAAAGAACTTCCCCCTCATGTTACCCCTGAACTTCTGTCCATTAATTCTCATGTCATGCCCTCTTGTTTGAATCTTCCCTACCCTCAATGAGAAAAGCTTATCCACGTCAACTCTGTCTATCCCTTTCATCATTTTAAAGACCTCAATGAAGTCCCCCCTTAACCTTCTGCGCTCCAAACAATAAAGACCTAACTTGTTCAAGCTTTCTCTGTAACTTAGTTGCTGGAACCCAGGCAACATTCTAGTAAACCTCCTCTGCACTCTCTCTATTTTGTTGACATCCTTCCTATAATTAGGCGACCAAAATTACTATTTTTCGAATCATGTTTTGCTCTGCTGTCTTGTTTTTCACGATCATTTCAATTTCACGGTCTTGTATATCATGTGTGTAAAATGTATGTATAATTTAAGCTTGATGTGTTGTCAGCGTCTACGTGGTTGTGCCGCTGCATGCAAGCAAGTATTTCATTGTAACTGTACCCTACGGTAATTTTGCGTTTAACAATAAACTCAACTTGACTTGGATCCCAGACGCAAACCCCACGCTGGGAGTTACAGTGAGAACTCAATAGAGGGCGCTTTTATCCAGGAACCCCTCAAAGAACGGAAGTGCTCTTGGGAAAGGAGCGGAAGTAGCTGGTAAGTCGTTCGAGCTCGGTACGTCGATCATAAAAGCACGCCTTAATTCTACGCCGTCACGCCCCCCGGTGTACACGTAAAATTCAACTCTCACCTCGCTCTGAAAGCTCTGAACTCAATTTAGAACAATTTGGAACCATTTTCTTGCCGTTTTCTGCGCATGGAATTACTGAGTCACATCATACCCAAACTATTGCCATTTTGCATTACATCTGCGAAAGACAAACCTTTTCAAGTGTTTCCTAGCAGAGGAACACACTGCCCGATTCCACCGTTTAAACTGTTTCGTGTTTTTTGCCTGCCTGCCTAAGGTACGCGTTCCTGCTGCGCCGCTTATAAAACAAATCTATGGAACATTCTTCCTTGGAACAACCTTTCATCCGAGCAATTAGTCTAAAGGGAATTAAAATTCTGCCTGCCAGCTCAGAATAATAAAAGACCACCTTCACGTATAGACACAATGCCATGTTCGATAATAACGCTTGCGCTTCTAGTGTTAAAGTATTTTTCGCTATGATTACCACGCGCACCTGTAAACGAAATAGTAGGCGCTTACGCAATCCTTGGAGGCCTATGCCCTCCTTGCTCATTCGTTTGTTATTTTCTCAAATATACACAGTGAGACATGGAATGAACAGACGTTGATTCAGCCATCCAATCATTTCACAATATTCATTCTCATTGGTCCCCGTTGACGGTGGTTAATACCCAGCCAATCCCTGTCCGAACACACCCTTCCTCGGTTTTGAGTTCATTCCGCAACGCAAGAAAGCAAGGGTAACATTTCCAAGAAGTAGCCTATGATTTGTATTCTGACTGTAAAGCAGATATCATGTGTTCCTCTTGTTCCTCTTGTTCCTTTCTGCTGATAATGATTGCGCTCCCTGGTGAGTCTCTGCTTGAATTGTCAACGTAAAATGAAATAGAAGTTCGCTTTGCTCATTTCACTTCATTTCCAATTCTCTGCGTTTCATTACAGGGACTGCTGGCGAAGATTCCGTGTCACAGCATCCATCTGAATTGACGGCGCAGGAAGGGCAAACAATAACGCTCAGCTGCAATTACTCCTCAACCTACACATCAGGTTTCACTCTCTTCTGGTACTTCCAACGACCGGGGGAAGCTCTTCGATATTTACTGAAAAGATTCAACAGGGACGGGCAAGATCTGTCTCCAGATTTCCCGCCCAGGTTCTCTGCTGATTTGGACCTGGATAGGAAAACCATTCCTCTGGCAATCTCCGGAGTGGTTTACTCCGACGCCGCGGTGTACCACTGTGCCCTGAGCCCCACGGTGTGTATGGTGCTTTGTTCGCCCTTACAAATACTAAGAACTCCGCCCCCATTTCACTGAATTGGATTGCACATCTATATTGCGATAGGATGCAACGTGAACCAAAATCTGAGCACTATAGATCAATTGTGTACTTTTCATTTTAAATAATGTCTTCGTTTAGTTTGCTTTAGATTAGTTTAGTTTAGTTTAGTTCAGTTTAGTTCAGTTTAGTTTAGTGTATTGTAGTTTAGTTTAGTTAAGTTACTGTATGGACATAGGCACGTCGGCCCACCGAGTCCCAGGTTAGAATCTGATCTCGGGTGCTGTCTATGAGGAGTGTGCACGCTCTCCCAGCGACCGTATGGGTTTCCTGCAGCTGCTCCGGTGACTTCGCACACTGTAGGTCTGTAGATGAATTGGCTGTTGCAAATTGCCCAGACTATGTACAAATTGGATTCGAAAGTGGGATAACATAGAGCTAGTATGAACGGGAGATACATGGTCAACGTGGACTCGGTGAGCCGAAGGGCCTGTTTCCATGCTGTATCTTTCAGTGGATGAATTCAATCGGCCCGCAGCCTGAAATCGATAACACTCTTCATAGTGCTCCTGCATTCTTTGTTTTAGCATCAATTTCTGATTTGACTTAGGTATTCCAGTATTAATATTTTTTGCATTTCCATGCTAATTATCTCCCGGTTTCATCTTAGATACTAAATTTATCAGAAGCTATACCATGGGTTTCATCTCCGTCCTTTTTGAAAGTACCGTTCATGATGAGCTGCGCCTTCATTCGAACGTCACGAATCAGATACACGGGGTAAGCAAAGGACGAGGGACTTGATTGGGCAAATCGAAGAAGAAATGATCTTGGAACTGATAATACGAATCGGAAAACAAACTGGTTCGATTCTGATACGTTCATTCTTGTTCATTCTGCGGTGAGCCAATCAGCAATGAGACAGGATACAATTCGGCATTTCCTGATTGAATAGAGTCTCATTGTCAGCCATTGTATTCGAAAACGCCACCTGTAAACACACCTGTTGTTCCGCCCATTTGCGCTCATTTAACTATTGAGTTTCCTTTACCCAGACGGTGATGCCGGCATTGACAACGTTTTACTCACTGCCTTTGTTCGAGTTTAAAGACTATAAACCTCAAATTTATGATATAGTGTTATGGACATATAGCGATAGAGCGTGGGCCCAGGCCATTCGGCACAACTACCCACATGTGCTAACATGTCCCAGCTACATTAGACCCACCTGCCCGTGTTAGGCCCATATCCCCTCAAGCCAGGTACCTATGCAACTATTCATTAAACGTTGGGATAGTCCCTGCCTGCCCTACCTCCTCTGGCAGCTTGTTGCACTTCCCCACCCCACACACACTTCGTGTCAAAGGATTACCCCTCAGATTCTTATTAAAACCTTTCCCCTTCTTAAACTTACGCCCGTTTCATGTACTCGGGGCAAGAGGCTGTGCAGCTCCCCTCGTGGCTTTATACACCTCTATAAAATTATTAATGAACATTTTAAACACAGAACATTTGACAGTATAATCGGGAACTGCCCCTCCCCCCCCCCAAACACACATACAGACATACATACAATTCGGCGCCACACATGATTTCAAGTCAAGTTAAATTATTCTCACGATAAAATAATTCCCAATGTCTCCGTTATGCTTTTTTCTGTGTTCGGATAGCCGAATGATGTGATGGATATCGTGGACATTTGCTTGTAAAACTGCACAGAACAAAATATATGGACGCCGGGTGTAATACTGGCGCTTTCCAGTAGATGGCAGTAGTGCACTCGTCTGGAAAAAAACGGGCCTTCCCTGTTTTATATTGGTCCTCATAGGCCAACATGGCGAATAATAACGAATTGAAAATCAATATTTATGCACAGAAATGCCTTTACTTCCGAATACCAGGATGGCCGAGTGGGTAAGACGGTGGACTAAAGATCCAATGAACGAGTGTTCACGTGAGTTCGAACCCCACTCCTGGTAACCGTCATTTAGGCACTTGGACATGCAAATAACGATATAGATAATGTCTAGGCGGATAATTTTCGTTTATCTTAGAATCGTATTGGAAACAAATATGGGGATAGTTCCTGTACTATTCTGCGTTCCCTATTTATTTTCATCTTCCTTTCACTGCCAAGTGAAATCGATGCTTGTCGCAAAACCGATGGGCAATGGAAGATAGCCTTGTCTTAATAACAAGTATCATCGATGACACTGACAAGGATAGGTTTTCCCGATTCATTGTGAAGAGAATTCACCTAACCATAACGCGAGCCTTGATGCCCAAGAAAAGAAAATTGCAGACATAACCCAGATGCTTGAATTTAGCGCTTTGAATTCACGATGAATCTCATCGTGTCTGGCGAACTAAATATATGATGTTCTATCTGATGTATGTCCGTAGAGAGTCTAGAGTAATTTGCTGAATTATGTTTCGGATCATTGAGGAATTTTCTGAATGATGAGTATTAGCCATTCCCATTAATTGTGCCCAGAGACCCACCGTTGAAAAATCCAGATAAAGGCATCAGCTACCCCAGTTGAATCCTCAATCGAAAGTGCGTCCGGCAATAAAATGAACTGATGCTCAGCTGTAAGTGTTACTGTTCCCGTCCACCGATCCCACTGCACCAACAGAGACAACAGGTAGTAACGCAGAGAGTGTCATGATGATCGCAAGCAGATTCCTGTGGGAGGGCGCCAGATATACCTTCAAATGGTGAGATCCACCCTTTCATCTCTCGTCGTAGTCACTTCTTCGTCACCATGTTTGCTTCATCTACACAATCTACAGTCCGAATGGATGCTATGCGATTCTTGTGTTTCTGCTTTTTGACAGCGCTTCTACCAAGTAAGTGTGAATCAAACATAATTTAGTCTCTCTGGCTGCTGGATCTTTTTGACGTTTAATGATTCAATGGTATCTTATTGTCACACCTACTCGGGTACCATGGAAATACTTAAATCAACCAATCAATCAATCAATCAGTTTTACTCATCACATACACCTGTAAGTGCAGTGAAATAAATATGCCAGCAGCGGTACAATCAAATTCAGTCGACATCTGAACAATCATACAATTCATTCGACATCTGAGCAATGATCCTTATATACGAAAGGGCAGTTTTGGGCTCGACATCTAAGGAAGGATGTGCTGGCGTTGGGGAGGATCTAAAGGCGGTTTAACAGTATTATCCCACGAATAATTCGTGCTGTTCCACCAAATTTTTTGTCTACCTTCGATTTTTCCAGCATCTGCAGTTCTTTCTGAAACAACTCTACCGAAGAATAATTGGGTTAACATGTGAAGAGCGTTTGAAGGAACTGGTCTTATACTCGCTGGAGTTTAGAAGAATGAGGGGGAACGTCTTTAAAACTGACAGAATACTGGAAGGCCTGGATAGAGTGAATGTACAGAAGATATTTCCACGGGTGGGGGAGTCGAGGATCAGAGACCATAGCCTCAGAATAAAAGAGTGTACCTTTGAAAGGGAGGTTAGAAGGAATTTATTGTATTAGACGCTGGTGTGTTTGTGGCATTCATTACCACATGCGTCTATGGGGACCAAGTCAAATGACATTTTTAAGGCGGAGAATGACAAATTTGTGATTAGCACGTTTGTCAGGGGTTACGGTGAGAGGGCAGGATAATGGATTCAGGTGGGGAAGATAGATCAACCATGCTTGAATGGAGATGTCGACCTGATCGGCCGCATGACCTAATTCTGCTCCTAGAACTTATGAGCTATTATGCACATGTAAGAATAGGCAGTACATAGGACTTGCCATGTTTCCGGCGACATCTTGCATCCTCCATGTTCACAGTTGTTATAAGTGTTATTCCTTAACACTTTTAACATAAAGGCCAGTTGGCGTGGCGGCGACACTGGCATTGTGTTTCAGGTTTCGGCCTGGCCAGACGATTCTGTGGATCTGCTCGGCTGTTGCTCTTGCTCTGCAGGCCGCATACTCTCAGCGCGCATGACGATTTGTGTTTAGTTTAGATTAATTTAGATTAGATATACAACGTGTATATAGGCACTAAGGCCCACCTAGTCTGCGCCAACCAGCGACCGCCTATACTACTTCCATTCAACAGGCTAGGGACAACTTGGAGAAGCCAAGCAAACTCCAAACCCGCACGCCTATGGGATGTGCGACGAAACCGGAGCACCAGGAGAAACCCCACGCAGTCACAGTGGGTGCAAACCCCACGCAGGCGTCGCCCGTTGTCATGATCGAAACTGGATCTGCGGCGCAGTCGACAACAGCTCTACCGCTGCGCCACTGTGCCGCATTTGTTGCATCTCCTGACCCAATTGAGCCCCAGCTTGCTGCGGCTCCTACAGTGCCCGAATCCACTGAAAACTTGAGATGATCAATTCGACCCGCGAACGGGCGTTGCGCGCATCACACGGGCCCCGGTCAGCGTGCAGAGATCAGGGAGCCTCCTGCGGCCGAGTGTCCGCCAGAGGACCTCAGCGGTATGGCTTTTTGCCTCCGCGCTCCCCATGTGTTCAATATTATCTAGTTTTCAGTTTATTTCTTGTTCTGCAGAACGAGGTGATGGAGATTCTGTCACACAAATCCCACCAGCGAGCTTGAAGACAGAAGGGGAACAGGTCACTCTAAGCTGCACATATGATACTGCATTGAACTATTATGAATTGTACTGGTACCAGCAAAACTCGGCCAAACAGCTTCAGTTTATCCTGGCGAAATATTCAAACGGTGGTGAGGACAGCGCTGATTTCGCTAAAACGAGGTTCTCGGCGGATCTCCTGACAGGGGCTAAAGTCACCAAGTTAACTATCTCTGGGCTGCAACTATCCGACTCCGCCGTTTAGTTCTGTGCTCCAAGTAACACAGTGGCTGTGCCCAGTTCAATCGTTAAACAAAAACGTCACCATTGCGTAAAGCTCCGATTTCGAGCGACAAAGAAGGCTTGGATACAGATTGCGGTTTACCACAATCAACTGAAACTCCCTCATCATCCCCCACGCTGTCACATCGCTGCAAATTGACTTTTCTGAATGTCGTCACTGGAATCGTCGACCATGGATCTCACGTGGTTTCTGCTCACTGCTTCTCGGCGATTGCACACCGATTAATATTTCTCCTCCGCTTTATTGCGGAAAAAGGCATGGAGAATAGGGAACACGTGAACGGAGATGTCTTGTGGACGTTCTATATTACAGTCAAGTGGGTGCTGAACGTAGTGAACGTATAGAAGGCAGATACATCTCACGCGTAGTCAGTTCTATAGATGCGTCCTGATCATCGAGTTACTCCAACATTTTGTCTCTATACTTGTTATAAACCACCATCTGTAGTTCATTTTTATTACAAATTTAAATTGTTTTCTCTTTCTCTCACTCCCTCTCTCCCCGTCTCTCTTTCTCTCACTCTCCCTCTCTATCTCTCTCTCTCTCTCTCTCTCTCCTCTCTCTCTCTCTCTCTCTCTCTCTCTCTCTCTCTCTCTCTCTCTCTCTCTCTCTCTCTCTCTCTCTCTTCCTCTCTCTCTCTCTCTCTCTCTCTCTCTCTCTCTCTCTCTCTCTCTCTCTCTCTCTCTCTCTCTCTCTCTCTCTCTCTCTCTCTCTCTCTCTCTCTCTCTCTCTCTCTCTCTCTCTCTCTCTCTCACTCTCTCTCCCTACACGCTCCCCCTACACGCTCATTCTCTCCCACTCTCCCCTCTCTCCCTCTCTCCGTCGCTTCGTCAGGCTTCAATTTTATAAGATGCCTGTAACCTCGTCATTCTGGTTTTGCGTTAGATCGATATATTTGACTTCCCAGTGCCAATGGCAAATCTTGTAGAGAGTTATCAAATTATGTGGATCTTAAGGAGGTGAACAGTCGCAGGCATTTTTTGAAAAGGTAGGGGAATCTAAAACCCGAGGTCATAGATAAACAATGAAAACAGAAATGTTTAAAGGAGTCCTAAAGGACAAGCTTTTAGCCTCATAAGATGTTGGCGGTATGGAGCATGCTGCCAGGAGGTATATCACAACGTTTAACACACATTTAGACAGGTATATCGGCAGGAAAGATAAAATAGGAATGTGGGTCCAAAGAAGGAAGTTGAATGTGCATAGATAGGTCTTTCGATCAGCATGAAGAATTATAGCCAAATGACTTGCTTCGTGCTGTATGACTATACAAAACTACAATATTACACTGCCTTAACAGTTTTGATGTTAACGTGTTTTATATGCCTGGAGGTTAAATCGGCACATAACCCACTATCAGAATATCCAATGATCCATGAACGTTTGTCACAGGTTTTCCGTTTCTTGTCCTTGTGTCCAGAAATGCATCAAGTTTCAGAGCAAATGTGTAACTGTGAACATTTCTATCTCTCGGCTGTTGAGTACTTGCAGTCTATGTGATGACGGTTTGAAATCAGGTTCTGAGTGTCTACACTCAAATTGCTAACCAGTACAAACTAAAATGCCGCTCAACTGGGTAGATGACGGAATGCCCCGGGCTACAAGTGTCTGTACAGCTTTACAGATATGGTGCATTCATGCATTCATGCAAAGCGGGTTGGTCCGCTTTGCAAAACTTCCGTCCAGACAATTGCACAGGCTGGATGTTTACCAGTGTCGCCAAGTGAAGGGGGTCGAGTGAGGCCCAACGTAAATTGTAGGAACAGCTCCTCATATTTCGTTCGGGCAGCTGATACCTCAGCGGTATAAATATTGCCATGTAATTTCAAGTGCCCTTGCTTTCTCTCCCTCCATCCCTCCCCCATCCCAGTTCTCCGACCATGGATAGATCATTAATCAGGAGGACAGTCTCACTGTCCTCCTGATTAAATTTCATCTTTGTATGCTTCATTGTCACATTCCGCGAGCGAACAATCATCAACTCTACATTTCCTTCATCCTCGTCCCCCTTTGATAACTCGTTTTCACGCCTTTCCCATCTATATCTCTGGACTCACTCTCCTGATTCACAGTGAATGGTCTCGACCCGAAACGTCACCCATTCCCACTATCCAGAGATGCTGCCTGTCCCGCAAAGTTACTTCAGGCTTTGTGTCTATCTTCGTGAAAATCTGCACTGGTTTCCTGATGAACCAGTGTGTGTTATTTGGACCAACGGACTGGTTAAAATGAACAAAAACGTACATCTGCTGGAAATCTGAAATGGAAAAAAAAGTTAATTAATTGAGGTATTAATCAGCCTGCCACAACGAGTTACTCCAGCATTTTGTGTCTACCTTCAATAATTGATCTGTAAGGCACACGCTGAGATCACATTCGACTGACCCTAACTTTCTGGGTCGAGTACGATATACACCTAGCAAATAGCATTGTTTTAGGGAGCAGAAATGACGAGCTCTAGCTGTCCCATAAATGGTAATTAAATTGTTTTGAAAATAACCCACGCGGAAGTAATGGGTTAATTCGTTTAATTTAAAACGCTGGAGCTAGTTCATATTACCATTCATTTCTCCGGAGGGGGACATCGCCTACATAAAAGGAACGCTTATTCAGATTACAAAGGATCAGTCAGAGCCGGAGGAACGACTGAGTTCAACGAAAATGCACGCTCCGCCAAAAGGTCTGCTTTATACAATCTACTATATAATCCTCGCAGCTGTCGGCGTCCCTGGTAAGATTTACTACCAGATTCATTTGAAGCTGGAAACAGTGAATATTTACGAGGATGGTGCTAGAACAAGAGGGTCTGACGTAACGGGAGAGGTTAAGCAGGCTGCGACTTTATTCCTTGGAGCACAGGAGGATGATGGGTGATCTTATATAGGTGTATAAAGTCCTGAAAGGAATAGATAGGCACATAATCTCCCAGAGTAGGCGAATCATGGACCAGAGAACATATGTTTAAGGTGAAGGGGAAAATATTTAATAGGAATTTGAGGGGTAACATTGTCATGCAGCGGGTGGTGGGTGTGTGGAACAAGCTCTCAGAGGAGATAGTTGAGACTGGGACTATCCCATCGTTTATGGAGCAGTTGGACATGTATACGAATAGGACAGATATGGAGGGACATGGACCAAACGCGGGCAGATGGGACTCGTGCAGCTGCGACATTTCTGCCGGTGTGTGCAAGTTGGGCCGAAGGTCTTGTTTCCACGCTGTATCAATCTATGGTTATTATTGCCAGCATGTCGCTGTTAACGTAATAACATCGGAATTATGGTTGAAAGCCCTCTACCCCAGTTTACACTGTACTCATGCCCACACCTCAGGAACTACCGCATTGCCGCCTTCTGGATTTTCTTTGTAATATGACTGTGAGAAACGGTCATATACAATATTTCGCATTTCTGTAGTTACCACTGCTTTATCGGTGAAACATTCCGGAACCCGCACGGGTTCACGCTGCCATCCCTAGCACGGATTAAGTCGCATTTTCTGTATTCCAGATACTGGTTTTGATTTTTTTTTGTTTCGTATTTTCCTTTGGAAACCGGCCGATAATCTTTCCGCCTTGGGTCTTTGCAGCGACCCCCTAACAATCCATTCTGGTGTCGTTAAACACTTGGCAGTTATTTTGGGCGCACGATAGCCCCTGAAACGTGGCTTTTCCCATAACTGGAATATCGAAGCAAATTTCGATCACTCTGCCTTGTCAACCCTTTAAAACGATCAGCAACATGTTATCCATAATTTCTCCCTGCTCAGGAGAAGCCTAAAGACAGTTCAGTGGGACACGGTTTCACTCCATCATCCTGTGCGGCACAGAACAAAGTTACTCGGAAAAACAAAGTCCTAAACCATGAACTGTCATTTCAAAGAAAGGTTAAAGGGAGGTAAATTATTCCTTTGGCTTTGAATAATTAACATTCAGAAAGCTTTCAAAAGTTGCATAATTCAATATTATACTTGTCATTTGCAGTTTGCTAACATTAATCTTCCACACTTTCATTTGAATATTTTACACTTTTCGGATAGGAGGCTCACATTTGCATAATGCCATGCCAGCGAATTTCATCAATTATTTACCATGATTAGTTTACGTTTATTTCTATTCCACCTCGCCTCTCTCTGCGGTCTCACTGTCTGTCTGCCCGCCTGTCTGTCTTTCTCTATGCCTCTATGTTCATATGTGTGTCTATCTGCCTCTCTGCCTGTCTGCCAATCAAAATGCCATCTATTTTTTCTGTCTGCCTCTCTCGGTCTATCTGTCTTTGCATTTCACATGAATGAAGTATTTGATGCATTTTAGGTTATTTGTATTTTGCTGGAATATACGGGGTTTTTTCTTGGACTCGGAATCCGGAAACAAATTTAAAAAATAAGGAGTTTTTTTTCCTTCACTCTTTCCTCAGTCTGACAAAGATGTGAAAAAGACGCAAATATAATTGGAATGTTTTCTAATTTGTATCATCGCGGTAATTTCACCCACTTCACAAAATTACGGCAGCATGCGAACTAATTTATTAATCAGCAGTGAACTCATTAATACTCTGCCAACGATAGTGTCGTGTCAGCTAAGGAACATGACTGACATTACGCGAATAGTCCCTGAACATCCCAAATTAGGGAAGAATCCATATGGCCCCTATGAGAGAAAGTGTTGCTCCTTACCCGCTCCGAAACGCATGGGTAATGTTGAGAAATGACTGCTTCTTCAATTCTGGCAAAATCAGGGCGATCAGTTAATGCCAGTGTTACCAAGGATTTGGTACATCATTTGACAGGTGGCACTGCGGCGTAACGATGGAGCTACTGCCTTCCAGCGCCAGAAACCCGAGTTCGATACTGACTTGTCTGGATGGAGTTTGTACGATCTCCCCGTGATCTGTGTAGGTTTTATCCTAGGTCTTCGGTTACCACCCATATTCCAAATAGGCACAGGTTTGTATGTTAATTGACTTGGTATACAATGTAAATTGTCCATTGTGTGTGTGGTAGATGTGTTAATATGCGGGGATCATTGGTCGGTCCATACTCGGTGGAGTGTCGGGCCTGTTTCCGCGCTGCATCTCTAAAACCGAAATACAACCAAATACAAGAGCACATTCGATAATTAATACAGCGCCAGAGACCCGGGTTCGGTTCTGACTATGGGCGTTGTCTGTACGGACTTGGTACGTTCTCCATATTTTAAGGTGGAGTAGGTACCGGTAGGCGCCGTTGAAACTCGACTATGTGGTGGATGCGGACAACAATGTTGTGATTTGATGGTATTTGTTGGAAAATTGCAGTTTGGATTTGTGTACTATTACATAAAATATAAATAGATATTAAAAGGTCCTGGTTAAGTAAACGAAAATATGGAGCAGATTAAAAGGGTCCGAATGACCATCTCACCCCTACTACATATTTTACGGTTCTTTCTTTGAAATTGTATTCCGCATGTGTTTTCTTGCAGCAAATGTGGTGACGGTGGCAATCCTTTCACAGGGAAAGTGCGGTCTCTCCAGCTGTGTCAGTCGTTACCTGGTGTCCATGGCGGTGACGGATCTGCTGGTCATTATCACCGCGGTGATACTCAGCCGGATCAGCGTCACTTACGCAGCGGGCAGTTTCCTGTCCATTACCCCGGCGTGCAGCCTGAGCAGTGTCCTAATTTATGCGGCCAGGGACAGTTCAGTATGGTTGACGGTCGCTTTCACTTTCGACCGATTTGTCGCCATTGCCGACCAGAAACTTAAAACAACTTACTGCACACAGAAGTCAGCCGCCGTGGTCATTGGCCTGGTCTGTGGTCTGAGCTGTTTAAAGAACATCCCATTTTATTTTATCTACAAGCCATCCTACGTAATTAATGGCGTCCCCTGGTACTGTAACGTGAAGTCAACCTTTTACAATTTTCCAATGTGGAAGGCCTTTGACTGGATCGATTGCATTCTCACCCCTTGGCTCCCTTTCGTCTTAATCCTGCTGCTCAACGCTCTGACAGTAAGGCACATTCTGTTCGCCAGCAGAGCCCGCAGGAGGCTTCGGGCGGGCGGACCGGTAGACAACCGGAGCGACCCGGAAAATGAGAGCCGCAAGAAGTCGATCATCTTACTCTTTGCCATCTCCGGCAGTTTCATCCTCCTGTGGATGACGTACGTTGCAAACTTCCTCTACGTTGAAATCACCAAAGACACCTATTCCGCTGGATTTAACTTCAGAGACCCCAAGTTTGTGTTCAGGGAAGTGGGCAACATGTTGCAGCTCCTGAGTTCCTGCTCCAACACCTGCATTTATGCCGTGACCCAGACCAAATTTAGACAACAGATTAAGAATCTGGTCAAAATTCCTCTCCGTCTGTGTTTCCAATGATATTAACAAAAACACTGCTGTACAGATTAGCTGCACGGCTTCAGAGAATTGTAACTGAACACCGAGGCCCCACATGCTCGTCTTAATTCCTTTATCCATGGCTTGTAACTAACTTCCTTCAAATGCCGATTCAACTCCACGCTGAATGATCCGATAGCGCTGCTTGCACGTCTCATACTGCTCCCTTTCTGGAGCGTTTCCGCGCTCAGAATAGAACATTCAGTCATTACTACACCCGTGCGAAACACAAATAAATTATTCAATCAATCTAAAGAATGTCTTGACACATTGCCTCCCCGTGTCCTCAAGAGATGCTGCGTTATCCACTGGGTTATTTCACCATGTTATATTCTTCACAAGATTCCGGCATTTGCAGTTCCGTGTTCCCCATTCTACAATAAAGCTGCCTAAGTTTACTTCGCCGGTTTTCACGGAAAGTATTGCCGCGTATTATCTATCTATCTATCTATCTATCTATTTATCTATCTATCTATCTATCTATCTATCTATCTATCTATCTATCTATCTATCTATCTATCTATCTATCTATCTATCTATCTATCTATCTATCTATCTATCTATCTATCTATCTATCTATCTATCTATCTATCTATCTATCTATCTATCTATCTATCTATCTATCTATCTATCTATCTATCTATCTATCTATCTATCTATATATATCTATATATCTATCTGCCTATCGGTCTGCATTTCTGTCTGTCTGCCTGTCTGTCTGCCTGTCTATCTGTATGTTCATTTGTCGGTCCGCCTATGTGTCTGTTAATCTGTATCAGCATGTCTGTAAATCCATCTATGGTTGATCTTTATGCATCCTTTGTGATTTTTTTATTGTTAATGCCGCCATGTGTTGATGGCCCGTCGTTATTACTCGTGACCCTCCGTTCGCCACATACTGTATACGGACAAAGAGCAATGTATATACGGAATTGACACAAAAACACTGGAGTAACTCAGCGAGACAGACAACATCTCTGGAGAGAAAGAATGGGTGAGGTTTCGGGTCGCAACCCTTCTCCAGACTGGTTCGGGATAAGGGAAATGAGAGATATAAAGGGCGATGTGGAGAGATAAAGAACAATGAATGAATGATATATGCAAAAGAGTAACAATGATAAACGAAACAGGCTCTTTGTAGGATGAAAATGAGAAGCCAGTGCGAATTGGGAGGGAGAGGGATAGGGAGAACAGGAATGCCGGGCTACCTGAAGTGCGAGTAATCACTACTCACACCACTGGGCTGTAAGCTGCACACGCGAAATATAAGATGCTGTTCCTCCGATTTGGGTTTATCCTTACTCTGACAATGGAGGGGATTGACGACAGAAAGGTCTGTGCAGGAATGGGAAGGAGTATTAAAGTGTCCTGCAACCGGGAGATCAGGTTGGTTCACGCGGGCTGAGCGGAGGTGTTGTAAGTTTACCTATTCTGCAATGAACTATTCTGCTAACTATTCGGCTGGGATTTGATACACCACAAAAAAAACTAAGCTGCGTCACAACTGGTCTTGTAGCTGATTTCTAGCAAACCGGCAACACAGATGGATTTTACGTCAATCCAACCGTCTGTGCAAAATTATATACTGTTTGGAAGCACATGCTATTCGATTGCGTGATTTTATTTGCAGTACATTTATTTTTAATGCTGTGTGGGTCATTATAGCTAGACAACATAAATCATTTGTAGAGCGTCCAATCACTCCAGCCTTCCTTCAAGGAGACAGGACCCGGGTTCCAGAATAAACCATTCTGTCTCTTGCGCCACAGGCTTACCCACATCATACCAAATACCACATAAGCACTTCGTAAATTAATATTTACCTCAGATTTTCCATACCCACTCAGATACCGCCACCTCCACCCCGCCTCTGCAGCTCACGTTGCACTCCAAATTATGAAACTGGAAAATAATTACAAACTAGTAATCGAGTCACAGAATCATACAGTTACGCAGCGTGGAAACATGCCATTCGGCTAAACTTGCTCGGTCGGTCAACATGTCGCATCCATGTCGGTCTCACCTGCCTGCGTTCCTCCCATGTCCCTCTAAACCTGTCCTATCCATGTACCTGTCTAATTGTTTCTCAAATGAGATAGTCCTGCTTCAACTACCTCCAGCATTTCGTTCTATACACCCGTCATGTATTGTGTGAAAGGTTACCCCTCAGATTCCTATTCATTTTTCCCCATTCACCTTATACCTTAGTCCTCTGGTTCTCGATTTCCCTACTCTGTGCAAGAGATGTTGTGCGTCTACTCTCATTGTTGTATACACCTCTATAAAAGAACCCCGATGGAAGTTTATAACATCACAAGAGACATACATATTTTTGCCAAGTTTGAAATGTCAAAGACTACAGACCATCAAGTTTAGAGGCACAATGCTTAAAGGGGATGTGCGGGGCAGGTAATTCAGCAGGGGTGTTGTAGGTGCATAAACGCGCTGCCGGGGCTGAACTTGGAGGCGGATGTAGCAGTGGCATTTAATAGGGGCCTTAGATTGGCTGGGACGGAGGTGGAATGTACCATGCCCTGGCATACGCGGTTGGTATATCCTGGTTCAGGTTCAGCAAATACAATACGGATCTAAAGGCCTGTTTCTGTTCTGTACTTGTCTATGTTTTAACCGATACCACTACAACATCCAATCATAGATACAGACAACGCGAGGGAACCGTTGCTTCAGTTGCTCACCACAAGAGCTGAACTATTAAATTCTGGTTTTCATTTTGTTTAGATTCAACTGACATCCTGCGGTATGTTTCCTTATGCATTGTAATTAATTCATCAAATGTTCAGTTGGGTGCGCGTGTGCGGAAAGTGAGTATCGAGGCTGACTTGTGCATATAAATAACGTTAGGAGGAATTGTATGTGTCCTCTGTCGAAGCTATTCGACGGTACGTAAAGAGAGAAGGATTTCTGAGTACTGCTATCAATCTGGTGCACCGAGTTGTGAAAGCGGGTGATGCTTTCAAACAACTGAATACACCCACCCGTATGAGTTGGTGAAGAGTCAATTATAATGAGCTAACAGGTGCTTTAATAAATACCTCAATGAAACATGCTGTTCAGCCTCGCACAGACTCCCAGAGTTATCAAAAGTATGATTGTTGGTGTATAGTAGAAACACAGAAACATAGACACTAGGTGCAGGAGGACGCCAGTTGGCCCTTCGAAGCAGCACCGCCATTCATTATGATTATGGCTGATCGCCGCGTAGCCATAGCCCGTGCCTGACTTCTCCCCATATCCCTTGACTCCACTAGCCCATATAGCTTTATCTAACTCTATCTTAAATCCATCCAGTGACCTGGCCTCCACGGCCCTCTGTTGCAGGGAATTCTATAAATTCACAACTCTCTGGGTGAAAAAGTTTTTTCTCACCTCAGTCTTAAATGACCTCCCCTTTATTCATAGACTTTGGCCCCTGGTTATGGACTCGCCCCTCATTGGGAACATTTTTCCTGCATCTAGCTTGTCCAGTCATTTTATAGTGTTATATGTTTCTAAAAACGCCCCTCGTCCTTCTAAACTCCAGTGAATACAAACCTAGTCGTTTCAATCTTTCGTCATATGACAGTCCCGCCATCCCAGGGATCAATCACGTGAACCTACGCTGCACAGCCTCAATAACAAGGATGTCCTTCCTCAAAATAGGAGACCAAAACTGTACACAATACTCCAGATGTGGTCTCACCAGAGCCTCATACAACTGCAGAAGAACCTCTTTACTCTATACTGAAATTGTCTTGTTATGAAGGCCAACATTCCGTAAGCTTTCTTCACTGCCTGCTGTACGCCCAGGTATCGCTGCACCTCTCCTTACCTAACATAACCCCATTGAGATAATAATCTGCCCCCTTGTGTTTGCCGCCAAAGTGGATAACCTCACATTTATCTATATTATACTGCATTTGCCACGCATCTGCCCACTCGCTCAACCTGTCCAGGCCCCCGTGCAACCTCCTAACATCCTCTTCACAGTTCTCACTGCCACCCACCTTTGTGTCATCGGCAAACTTGCTAGTGTTGCTCCTAATGCCCGCTTCCAAATCATTAATATATAAAGTAAACAGTTGCGGCCCCAACACCGAGCCTTGCGGCACTCCACTCGCCACTGCCTGCCATTCTGAAAAGGCCCCGTTCACTCCTATTCTTTGCTTCCGGTCTGCCAACCAATTTCCTATCCATGTCAACACCCTACCCCAAATACCATGTGCTCTAATTTTAGCCACCACTCTCCCGTGCGGGTCCGGGCTTAGTAGAAAAGCGGCAAAGCAGAAAGCAACACGGGCGGTTTGGATAGAGCAACGCCCAATCAAGTACAATGTTGAAGTCTATATTAGTAATGCTGAGGATTATAATACAATTGTTGGATAGGTAGTGAGAAAAAACATCATATTTGACAGGCAGGTCCCCTTTGGTACAAGCAGTTGGGGAATTCCCTCTGATTCTATCGGGGAACACCGCCCCTGCTCCCCGTTATCGAATAACTAACATCGTCAAGCGCCAACGCCAGATTCATTGGGCACCTGAAACAAACCCTTCGGCCAATAATGTCTGCACCGAACATCGCTGTGCGTCCCCCCCCCCCCCCTCCCACAAATTCCTTCCATATCCACCTGACAATAGTACTTGGCCTATCGGACCATAAATAACAGTACATTCAAGGCACCCATCATTCATTGTTTTAAGAGGTAGCCTCGCTGACTTCTTCAAACTCTGCCCCTCTCACCTTAAGAGTATGCCCGCTCCACTTTCTAAATTCCGCCCTGGGGAAAAGGCTTCCGACTCCCTCCACTATCCATGTCTCTCATAATCTTGTATATTTTATATAGTTATACCACGTTTGGTCCCCGTAATGAAAAAAAATGGAATCGGCTCCATCCCAATCACGGTTCTGGCTACAAATGCAGCTCACGATGACCGTGTGGATTTCCTCCGGATGTTCTGGTTTCATCCCTCGTGCTAAAGACGCGCATATCTATAGGCAAATTAGCTGATTAGTTAATTGCACCAAGTGTGTATGTTGAATAATCTTAGGGGGTGTGGTCGATGGGAATATGGGGAAAATACAATGGGATTAACCTGGGAATTATTATAACTGGGTGGTTTATGGCCAGGTCGGGCTCGATGGGCCGACGAGCCGTATTTTCTATGACTGTGTAACTCTACGCCTTCTTTCATTGGTATTCCATGTGCTTACAAAAGAGAAACTGATGTTTTTGTACGGCGTCGCCTTTGCTGTGTACGACTGTGTGGAGCGAGGCTGGAGTGCACAGTGATATACAGCAGTGTCGCTGATTTGTGCTTTGGGGATCACGAGCAAAACCATTTTCTCAGACAGTTCGTGCAAAGCACCAATCTGGTCCCCGGGATCCTCTTCTTCGTCTCCCGCACCTGATGTGAGTATGCTAAGCAGATACGTCTGTGCTTGCCCTGGTGAGTGTCGGTACCAGAATACATTATGGTGACATTAACCTGAATATACACACGTTAAGGTAACACGGCGTCCGGCATCGGCGAACTACACGTGCGGGTTCTGATGTAGGCTGAATTTCCATTCCAGATCTGCAGAATGAGAGTGCAAGGAAATCATTGTCTTGTACAGAGGAGGCATTTCTCAGTCATTTCACTTAAAGACCTTCGAAGAAAAACGTCTCTTGGGATTATTTCCGTTTCAACAAACAGGAACAACAGTGCTGGCTCGAAGTGCCGAATGGCCTACTCCTGCACATATCTGTCTTTGTTTTTAGTGTTAAACGCATATTTGCGAGCCTGCTTTGCCTCCCCAACGAGAGAGAATATAAATCAACTGTACGATTTACCGACGGGAATGACAGGCCTATTATTGGAGCAGCGCGGCATCCAGTTCTCAACCATTGTCCACTTGGACATTAGGAGCTTAAAACCGGAGTCCCACATACAGTTTGATCACAGGTGATGTTGGAAGTTCAACCTGACTTGGAAGCCACACAGTTCTTCTACAATTTAAGGACAACGGGCAATTTGGTCTGTGGGGAAGATATGGGCCGAAGCGCCTGTTGCCGTGAACTACGACTCTGATTCTATTACAGCATTGCATGTTACTTTTACATTTTAGGTAGTTTTAGTTAACTTCCAATTTGCAGTCATTATCTTTGTAACAAACCTGAAATGTCGCGGAACAGTCTTCTTCTTCTTCATTTCCCAATTCTGAAGAAGGTATGATGACGAGAAACGCTGACTGTTTCCTCTTTCCACAGATTGAGGACTCACAGTCCCCTCACCCAGCTCCACTCTCTGCCTCTGTTCCCTAATAGCCCAGCGCTATTTCCTCTTAATATTGGCTAACATTACATCAACTTTGCAAAGCAGTCGATTTTCCGTTACACTTGTTTTAACATCAACCTACATTAACAACCTTGCTCTCGTTCAACCGCTAACCAACGCTCATTCAACGAACCGGAAGAGCTACCAGCATAGTCAAGAGCGAGTCTCACCCAGGTCACTCCATTATCTCAAAGGAGTTAGGTTAGGTAAGTGTAAGATACAGCGAGACCCGGGTGTTCTTGTATACCGGTCACTTAAAATTGACGTGCAGGTACAGCAGGCAGTGAAGAAAGCTAATGGAATGTTGGCCTTCATAACACCAGGATTTCAGTATAGGAGCAGTGAGGTTCTTCTGCGGTTATGTAGGGCACTAGTGAGACTGCGTCTGGAGTATTGCGTACAGTTTTATTCTCCTAATTTTAGGAAAAACTTCCTTGTGATTGCGGCAGTGCAGCGTCGGTTCACGAGATTGATACCTGGGATTGCGGGACTGTCATATGAGGAAAGATTGAAAAGAATATGCTTGCATTCACTGGAGTTTGGAAGGATGAGCGGGATTCTTATAGAACCATATACAATTATAAATGTACTGGGTAAGCTAGATGCAGGGAAAATGTACCCAATGTTGGGCGAGCCCGGAACCAGGCGCCACAGTCTTGGAATAAAGGGGAGGCCATTTAAGACTGAGGTGAGAAGAAACTTTTTCACCCAGAGAGTTGTGAATTTGTGGAATTCCCTGCCACAGAGGGCAATAGAGGCCAAATCACTGGATGTATTTAAGAGAGCGTTAAATAGAGCTCTAGGGGCTAGTGGAATCAATGGATATGGGGGGCAGGCGGGCACGGGTTATTGATTGGGGACGATCAGCCATGATCGCAATAAATGGCGGTGTTGGCTTGAAGGGCGGCATGGTCTCCTTCTGCACCTATTTTCTACGTCTCTATGTTTCTCCCCTTTTCCCATCAGAAAAGAGGCACAGTCGTGTGCAAACGCATCCCTCCAGATTCAACTACAGTTTCTTCCAAGCTGAACCATCTGGGAAGGCAACTGCACCATTTGAGGCATCTGAAACCAGCATAACAACAACAAGATAATGGTCGTTAGCTACTATTCACCAAATTGAAGACAATTGGGCAATCGTCACTGTTACATTACTGGAATGTGTCTGGAAATAAATGTTATGCTCTGTATCGTGTATAAGTATACTGAGCAAATAACCATCAATTTATGCAAACGTGCAGGAAAGAGCTGCAGATGCTGGTTTATACCTAAGATCGACACAACATGCTGGTGAAATTCAGTGGCCAGGCACCATATTCAGCGAGAAGGAATATATGACGATTCTGGTCGAAAACTTTCTTCATGCTGAAAGATAGGGAAGACCAGAACAAAACGGGCCGGCAACAGACGACCTCAGGAAGAATAGAATATATATTGGCCCATTGTTGGCTGAGAGTGTGCTGACGACATTGATACAATGATACGAATAGTGGAACTAGTAGAATGACTAGGGCGGGGGAGGGACAATGAGAGGGCGGGGGAAGGAATGCAGGAGTTACTCGAAAGTAGAAAAAAAAATCAACGTTCTTACCGCTGGGTTGTAAGCTGCCCAAGCGATTTTTCGAGTGCAGAGTTACAACTTTTTATCGTAGACCTTCATAAATATTTGAACAATTAGTGGTCCAATTGAAACAAATAAATATGCAATTCTTGCAAATTGCCAACCTCTAGAATGCCTCGTCATTCCGCGATATTTGCGTATTTTACAGTATCGCGATTACGTTAATTTTCGAACAGAGAAACTAAGCTTGGAAGGCAAATCTCCTGACAGCGGTTTCCATTGCGGACTTTGTCAAACTTACCAAAACTAATGGTTTCTGTGAACGTGTGATGAATTGCGAAAGGGCGATGTTGGGGTGGACTTACCAGATGTCACAGTCACCACCGTCCCGGTTCCATCCACATACTCAGATTTCTCTCCCCAGGCAGACACACACTGCTTGCAATCAGCACAATATCCTTGCAGCTCGGCCGACAATGGTTGAACGGTGTAGACCAGGAATCCCGGTTCCAGTCTTTGGAGCAACGTCCTGTCTCGTGTCGGAAGAAGGGAAATTACATGTTTAGTTCCTGTTAAACAGCTGTTATTTGCAATCCCCTTCGATGACGAATCCCGCGCAAAGCAATCCTCCTTGGCAAACGCAACATGTGTACTGCAACGTCCTTTCGCCTTTTAGGCAAAAAAACAATTAGAGGTATAAACGCGAGTCGTGGACCTTGGAGGTGGATTAATTTCCAAGTCAAGTCCATTAATTTCCTGTCAAGCAGTGGGAGTTTTTGTGAAGGGAAAGTGGCAGATTCGCAACAGTGTGTGCTCCAGTCCCTGCACTGGGCCTTGCAGTAATAGTTGGCGCTGTCTTCAATTCTCAAAAGCAGAATGTTGAGAGTAAAAGGGTTTTCTGTCGCACTAGTGGCCGCGACAAATCGCCCACCGGGTAACACCAACTCCCAGTTTGTGTCCGATTCGGCTTTCCTGAAGACAAGCCACCGCTCCCATTTTTACCCCACGGCAGCGTCATCAGTGAAGCGACAGGTGATATTAACAGACTGGCATTCCATCCGACTTATCGCGGGCGGCCTTTGTAACACTTGCTGACTGAACGTACCTGAAATTAAACAGAGAGACGGGTTGGTTCATTGCGTCGTCAGAGGAAGGCGTAGAGCGATGCTTAAACCCTGAAACCGCTGCTTATTGGGAAGAGTTTCGGGTGCAATGATAACAAATGTAAAGGGCGCCAGTGTGTTTTAACTAAAACTCACCAGACCGGGAGACACACAGAGACAAAGCAAAAAGGATACCCTTCGCTCGGTTGCCCAGAACCGATTGTTGATTTTTCAACATGTTTGGCAACTTTTGCTGCAGATAAAACCAGGATTCTCTGGTCTGAGGCAACTAAGGACATGGCGTTAATTAACATTGTTTGGTGTTGAGTCGATAACTTGTGGATGTGTACCCGTGTGTTGCGCGACTAAGCTTGTGTGTTTAATTCGGAGTAATTCCCTTTCGTTTCCGCTGCGTTGTATGCCGTTTGCTCACGTTGGAGTCCCGCCTCCGCAACTCTCAAGCGCAGTGGTGAGTGGGGGATTCGAGATGTGGCCTTGCCCACGGACACTGACACTCCCACTTCCCTGCAGGGGGAGTGAGTGAAGATTGTGGCATTGCCACCGTGGGGTGACACTTCCTGAAGCTTGATGACTGCTCCTCTCTTTAAGACATGGACACGACGGTGTCAAAATCCCGCTAACATATCTCGTCGTGGTAGCATTGCATCCCGATTGATACTGATCTTGGAGCTAATCGGGACTTTAGTCCAGTCAGAATATATCTGACAGTGATCCATAATTATTTAAAACATTTTCATTATGTGGCTTGTAAAATTATAGCCATAGCCTCAGATTAAAGGGACGTGTCTTTAGAAAGGAGATGAGGAGGAATTTATTTCTTCGCAGGGTGATGAATCTATGGAATAATTAATTCTCACAAATGTATGTGGATGCGGTCAATAGATATTTCTGACGTGGAGATAGACAGATTCTAGATTAGTACGGGTGTGAGGGGTTATGGGGAGAAAGCAAGAGCATGTGGTGAAGAGGACAAGATAGATCAGCCATGATTGAATCGGTGTATTGGCCTACTTCTGCTCTTGTAACTTATGAACTTGGAAGCACCGTTTATCGAGGCATCGGGCTTAATATGATATTTTGGGATATGGTATGGGTATTTGTTTAACATGATATGCAGGACATATCGTGTTATGACCTGCTGTGTGTTGCAGAGTGAAGCCAGCGGCGAAAAACTCGTTGTACGTAGCAGATTATTAAATTAACTGATAATTGTCCAGTGCTACTGGCCGGCGCAGCTTCATTAGAAAACAAACAACCTGTGTTCATTCCTGGCCTCCATTGTCAACAACATGGACCTTGCAATTCGTGTGGGACCGCGTGCATTTCTTTCGGAGACTCCGATGTCCACCCACGTCAAGGAGCCGTGTAGCAGATAGTCGATTGGCCAATGTAAGTTGCTCCACGTGTGCGGGTGAGTGGCAGAAACTGAGGGTGTGTGTGTGGAATACGCGAAGGCATGCAATTGATGGAAATTTACTGAGACGGAAATAGACCGGTGAGCATGAGAGGTTGATGATCAAAGGGGGCTGTAAGGAACACACGGACCACTTTTGTGTTGTCTGACTCAATTGCTCAATTGCTTCAATCTCCACAGCACAAGGTAAATGTAATATGTGCGGCATCATAAGGCAACCAGAAAATGAACAACGCATTGCGAAATTGTCAACCGTGTTCTCTTCCCTGGTATAAGTAAGGTTTCATATTATTTACACGGAATTGGATCAATTCATGATTGCTTTCAAGAATGGACTGGAAGGCTGTTCTGGTAGAACGGATTAGATATACGGAATAAACGCTTAGCACGATGCAAATTTCTACATAAGAAAGCGAAAGAAACAAGATGAAAATTATCTTTAGTTCAAATAAAGACACATTGCTGCATAAAATTTCATCATTAAAGTGGATATGTTTCTGGAAAATCTTGGCGTCACTTAAAATGTTCGAATGTTATTGGTCTGCCTGAACTCAGCAGCGAAAATAAGTGATCGGCAGAATAACCTGGCATTTTATTGTTATAGATGGAATGGGTCGTCATCGCAGTGTACACAGGCGTGTATCCCAGTTAGTTGGTCAATCGGGTAACTACACTGCAACCTTATTTGCCAAATACTCCGACTAATCACTGATCCACAGAGTCGAACTTGGGGGCACTGCTACTATTGGACGTACGGTATATGTTATCTGAATACAGTAATCAGTGAGGCAGAGCTTGGGGTGAACCACGTCAGGTTGAATATCGGTAACAGGAATGTTCTCAGAGAATGATAAAGATAGGCATCAAGTCGCCAAAGATTTCCACACTGGCGCGCGCTCTTCAAAATAACAGTGACACGAATTTCTCAAATAATTCAATGAATTATCTTGCAACATACATAAAACTTATTTCACTGATAATAATATTAAAACAATAGAACTTTGTCACGGGGATGAAAGCAGATAAGAGCCAAGGCACGAGAAGGGGCGATATGTGGGCACAGAGGAGATGTTAAGAGAAAGGCATGGAACCCGAGATTGAGATGAAAAGTTGAACGCCAAGACGCTCCTCTACTTGAACGGAATGTCACACTTCATATTGCTGCAAATTGTTTCAATGGTTGTTCATCTCCAGTTTGAATGATGAGATCCACACCTCGCTTCATCAAACATTTACCAGATCACAGTTTATTGAAGGAGGAGAAGGCCAGTTATTTTTGAATGTTTTTTTTAGCGCGTGGAAACCTTTGGTAACTTGGTGCATATCTTTATTATTCCCCGCGAAAAAGCGTTGTGTTCATATACCACCATTCACTGTGCGCTCCGAGACCGCAAAGCATTCGCGTGAATTATTTATCCTGCCCACCATTCAAACCCAACCAAATTACATTCCGGGCGGCCACAGGAGCGCAGCAGTAGAGTTGCTGCCTTACATAACATGCAGCTGAGAACATAAATGATCGGCAGAATAACCTGGTATTTTATTGTTATAGATGGAATGGATCGTCATCGCAGTGCACACAAACGTGTATCCCAGTTAGTTGGCCAATCGCGTAACTACACGGCAAGCTTATTTGCCAAATAATCCGACTAATCACAAATCTAGAGAGTCGAACTTGGGGCCACTGATACTGTTAGACGTACGGTATGTTTTACCTGAATACAGTAATCGGTGAGTCAGAGCTTGAGGTGAACCGCGTCGGATTGAATAACGGTAACATCCTGCTAAACTCCAGTGAATAGAAGCCTGGTCTTTTCAATCTTTCCTCATATGACAGTCCTGCCCTCCCATGGATCAAGCTCGTGAACCTACGCTGCACTGCCTCAATCACAAGGAATCCTTCCTCAAATTAGGAGACCAAAACTGTACACAATACTCCAGATGTGTTCTTACCAGAGCCCTATAGAACTGCAGAAGAGACCCTCTACTCCTATACTTAAATCCTCTTGTTATGAAGGCCAAAATTCAATTAGCTTTCTTCGCTGCCTGCTGTACCTGCACGCCAACTTTCAGTGACCGGTGTACAAGGACACCCAGATGTCACTGAATATCACCCTTATCTAACCTAACCCCATTGATGTAATAATCTGCCCCCGTGTTTCTGCCACCAAAGTGCATAACCTCACATTTATCTATATAAATAATTCACCTGACACGCATCTGCCCACTCACTCAAACTGTCCAGGTCACCCTGCAACGTCCTAACATCCTCTTGATGCCACCCAGCTTTGTGTCATCCGCAAAATTGCTAGTGTTGTTTTATGAATGTTGTAATGGCAGGCGGTGGCGAGTGGAGTGTCGCAAGGCTCGGTGCTGGGGCCGCAACTGTTTCTCATGTATATTAATGATTTGGAAGAGGGAATTAGGAGCAACACTAGCACATTTGCGGATGACACAAAGCTGGGTGCCAGTGTGAACTGTGAGGAGGATGTTAGGACGTTGCAAGGGGATCTGGACAAGTTGAGTGAGTGGGCAAATGCGTGGCATATGCAGTATTATATAGATAGTGAGGTTATCCACTTTGGCGGCAAAACAAGGGGGCAGATTATTATCTCAATGGGGTTAAGTTAGGTAAGGGGGAGGTACAGCGAGACCAGGGTGTCATTGTACACCAGTCACTGAAAGTTGGCGTGCAGGTTCAGCAGGCAGTGAAGAAAGCTAATGCAATGTTGGCCTTCATAACAAGAGGATTTCACTTCAGGAGTGAAGAGGTTTTTCTGCAGTTGTATATGGCTCTGGTGAGACCACATTGGAGTATTGGGTACAGTTGTGGTGTCCTAATTTGAGGAAGGACATCCTTGTGATTGAGGCAGTGCAGCGTAGGTTCACGAGATTGATCCCTGGGATGGCGGGACTGTCATACGAGGAAAGATTGAAAAGGCTAGGCTTGTATTCACTGGAGTTTAGACGGATGAGGGGAGATCTTACAGAAACATATAACATTATAACAGGACTAGGCAAGCTAGATGCAGGAAAAATGTTCCCAATGTTGGATGTGTCCAGAACCAGGGGCCACAGTCTTAGAATAAAGGGGTGGTCATTTAAGATTGAGCTGAGAAAAAACTTTTTTACCCAGAGAGTTGTGATTTTATGGAATTCCCCGCCACAGAGGGCAGTGGAGGCCAAATCACTGGATGGATTTAAGAGAGAGTTGGATAGAGCTCTTGGGGCTAGTGGAGCCAAGGGATATGGGGAGAAGGCAGGCACGGGTTATTGATAGCGGATGATCAGCTATGATCACAACGAATGGCGGTGTTGGCTCGAAGGACCGAATGGCCTCCTCCTGAAACTATTTTCTATGCTTCTATGTGCCTTTGTCCTGGCTGTGGGGAGTCTGCAGGTTATCCATGCGATGGCTTATCTTACCTTCGGTTTCCCCCCATATCTCGGATGTCGTGCGAGATTGTAGGTCAATTGGCCGCTGTAAAATTGCCTTCATGCGTAGAGAGTAGATGCGAAAATAGGAATTATTGTGAACTGGTGTGTGATGGCCGATGTGCACTCTGATGACTCAACGGCCTGTTTTCATGTTGCATCTTAACGCCAATCAATTAATGGCGTCGGGGATTCAAGAATTAATTTATTATAGAGACATAAAGTCATACAGTATGGACACAGGTACTTCGGTCTAACTTTCCCACGCCGACCAACATTCCCCATCTGAAGACGTCTGAGGAAGGGTCTCGACCCGAAACGTCACCCATTCCTTCTCTCCAGAAATGTTGCCTGACCCGCAGAGTTTCTCCAGCATTTAGTACACCCGCCTGCTTGCGTTTTGCGCATATCCCTCTAACCCTGTCCAATCCATGCCCCTGTTTAACTGATTCGTCAACGTTGCTATAGTCCCTGCTTTATCTGCTTCCTCCGGCAGCTCCTTCCATCCACCGCCACCGTATGTGTCGAAATAATTACACACCCATCCCCCACCACCTCCACCCACCACCTTATACCCATGTCCACGGGTTCTTGCTTCCCCTATTCTTAGTAAGATATTCTGCGACTAACCGATATATTACGATCTATTTGGACGAACAGGAGAACGTGCAAACTACACACCGACAGTTGACTAACACCGCTTAGCAGACTGCTCTAAAATTGGTTATTAATGGCGTTGTGATCATCGTAATCGGCGGGAAATGATCACAACTCATGGGAGAGTTTGAGTAAAGAATTTCGGAATCCGAATGGAACAAGGAACATTCCAAATACGCCGCCTTCTGAAAAGCTGGGAAACTGAGAGACTTTTATTTCGAAGCTGTTGGAACGAGAGGTGGATGCGGAGCGGAGCATAGAAACGAACAGGAGCCAGTAACGGAAGGAAGGGATTCAAGGGTGACAGCTCTCAGCGAATAGGAAGCAAGCCACCGGCGCACCTGCGCAAATCGCACCAAAAACTACTTGGGAAACAATTCTCAGAGTGACAGGAAACCGCGAACAGGACCCTGTGTGAGACTTGCATTGGATTCAAGCGCGAGCTACGAGGTGCCTGGTGTTTCCATGCGGGTGTATACTGATTGCCATCACTGTGCGGCTCAAAGTGCAGTAATAATCTGCAGAGTCGCTCAGCTCCAGATCTGAGATGGTCAAACTGATGAATTTACTCCCGGTTCGGAGTTCGACAGAGAAACGACTGTCAGCAAACCGCGCTTTCCATTCATCCCCATCGCTGTCTTTCCGTAAAGTGTACTCAGGCTCTGAGCCAGGTATCTGTCGATACCAGTATATCCTGTAGGCACCCGGGGTTTTGTATGTGCATTCCAACGTCACTGCTTCTCCTTATGTCTTCACTGCTAATGGCGGCGATTGAGTGACAGAATATGTGATCTGTAAAAATAGATCCAAACGGAAAAAAAAATTATCAGACCTGCGAGATTTAAAGTCTGAGATTCATACCCTGTTTCACAAGTAAAAGAGAAAATAAATGTATGTGTGTCACTATAACTTATCGTAAATGTTCCCCGCACAATCCAGATAATGAGGAACCACATGGCGTCTGTCGGCTGAGTTGTTGATGTGCCGTCGGCAATCAGAACGCTCCTCGTTGTTGCCCCGTGTCTCCGTTGGCTCTCCAATAGCGGTGAGCGGGGTGGGGCCTATCTGTTGATGGAACAGCTGCGCTGGAGTCACTGACCTTATCACTGAAGCAATAATATCAAAATAGCGTTATCCAAGGAGCTCGGTGTTATATGAAGAGCAAACGTAACGACACGTATATACCTGAAAGTCATTGTGCATAGAACGGCTCCTAAATTATGTCTGTGCGTTTCATTAAGTTTAGTTAGTTTAGCTTACTTTAGTTTAGTTCAGTTTATTCAGATTCATTTCCTTTAGTTGAGTTCAATTCCGTTCAATTCCGTTCAGTTCAGTTTAGTTAAGTTTAGTTTAGTTTGGTTTAGTTTAGTTTAGCTTAGTTTAGCTTGGTTTAGATCAGTTTATGATTGCCACGGATAATGAGAAATAGTAAAATAAACCGTTCTGTTTGAGTGCTGAGGAGTCAAAGAAAAGACTGTACATGTCTGCGTGTGTGCACTTAGGGACTGGGAGATAGAGTGAAAGAACGCTGTGCATATAAATGCCCCATATGAACCAGCGCGGCTATACTCATTGGATGGGAACAATGGGGAGATACCGTCCCTTGTAATCCTCCAAACTCGCCACAGTTCCAATGAATATCTTCCAAACCTCCGTGAAGGACTGCATGTCCCCCGACTGGATGCCGTGCACCCCCACCTCTGCACGTAATGAGTAATCACACGTGTTCAATACACATTTTCCCAGTTTATCTTCGTAACGACACGGTCTATATTTGTCTCTATTCCGTTGCTATATTGTTGTACCTGACACAGTAAACCGTTGTTCATAACATCATTCCTGCATTCCGCCTTTTCCATACTTTCCTGCTGGTTATTCGGGTTCTCTCCAGTGTTATTCTTCTTTCGACCAAATATCCTGTAGCGGAACTATTTAGATCTTTACTTTCGACGGTGAAACTGACGGATGTTCAAATATTGAGCTGAACTGAAAGTACCGGAGAAGCTCAGTACATCAGGATTCAACCGTAGAGGAAAATAGACAGGCGATGCTTAGGGTCAGTAGCCCACAATCAGACCAAGAAGGGTCACGTCTCGAAACGTCGCCCTATCCATTCCTTTCCTGGATGCTTCCCGACCTGCTGAGCACTCGGGCGCTATGTGTTTTACTGTCGGTGGTTCTGTCTATGCGAATATTTATACAAGAATATCGACATAGTTAACTTTGAATTACGTGAGGAAATCAAAGCGGTACAAATAATAATGTACCTGTTGCCCGTTGTATCACGGTCGCCACTGCCAACTACCAGTCTCCCGAAGCACGAATGCGGCCAACAAAGTTAGTTCAATCCCAACCGGTTACTGCGCTGGGCCTACACCGCCTTGCTGTGTCTATCGCCCTACCAACTGCTCTTCTCAGATCTAATCCGAATTTTACAACTGAAGCCGCCATCACTGCTAATATTTGCACTACAGTTCAGGAATAGACTACATAAATGATCATGTAGAGATGTATACGATCGCTAGGGAAATATACAGCGGGTATTCACACAGTATTTTACCCAGAGTAGGTTTATTTCGAATCAAGGGCCTGAGGACAAGATGTTTAAGGTGAGACGGACAGATTTAATAGGAACTTCATGATAAGCTTTTTCACTCTATGGGTGGAGGGTGTATGGAACAAGCTGTCAGAGGAGGATGTTGAGGCCGTCCCTATCTCAACTTCGAAAATACATTTCGATTAGGTACATGGAGAGGAAAGGTTTAGAGGGATATGGGCCAAACGCAGGCAAATAGGGCTGGAGTAGATGGGGCATTTTGTTCAATGTGGGAGGGATTCAGCGGATGGGCCTATTTCCATGCTCTATACTCCCACGACCCTATAACATGGTAAATCGATTGCACAGAAGATGATGTACGACATATAGTTCCCAATGCAACAGCACCTCTCAAATCAATTACATCTGCCACCAAAACATGATGAGCAGCGTGTGCATGGGGCCAAGGACAGCGAAAAGTGGCTCCCACTCTCTCTTTCTCTCTCACACACACATTCACACACACACAAACACAGACCAATATGTCCCATCTAATCACACCAGCCTGCGCTTGGCCCATATTCCACCATGTCTATCCTTTCCATGTGCCTGTCTAAAGCGTTGCGCTGGTACCCTCCTCCACTACCTACCCCGGCAGCGCGATCCAGACACCCACCACCGTTTGTGTAAAAAGGTTACCCCTCTGGTTCAATTAAATCCTCACCACACACACAATCCCCTTAAACCTGAATCCTCTGGTTCTCTATTCCCCTATACTGGGCAAGTGACTCTGGTGGTTTACCCGACCCATTCCTCTCATTTGTAAACACTTCATTCCCATGCACATCATGGAATAAAGTCCTAGCCAACTGATCCTCACCATGTAGCTCAGTGGCACGGCGGCACGGCGGCACGGCGGCGTAGCAATATTGCTACTTTCTTACTGCACCAGAGACCCGGGTATCCTGACTACGGGTGCTTGTCTGTTCACAGTTTGTACGCTCTCCCCGTGACTTGCGTGGGTTTTTCCGAGATAATGGTTTTCCGCCCACAATCCAAAGACGTACATATTTGTAAGTTAATTGGCTTATTATAAAATGTAAATTTGTCCCATGTGTGTGTAGGGTGTTGTTGATGTGAGGGGATCACTGGTAGGTGCGGACTCGGTGGGCCGAAGGGCCAGATTCCGCGCTGTATCTCTGAACTACACTAAACAAAACGTAGTCCCTTTGGTGCTGTCAACACCGCCGCAAGTCTTCTCTGCATCCTTTCCTGCTTGACAACATCTTTCATACTACACATGCCCAAAACGGAACGCAATACTCTTAAGGTGGCCTCGCATCCTACCTTGCATCTATCTCGCATATAATACGTTCCTTGCCGTATTAAATTGGGAATGGGGATAATTTCTAACTCGTGGATAAATGTAAACAGAACGTACATTTCGCCAGACAATCAACGTAACCTATAATTCCTTCATTTATCCCGCTCCTCACAGTTCCTTTATATTACGATACCTTAGAGTTCCTCATAAGGCCGAGCCAAATTTCCCCTTTTACATCGATAAGAACCTTTCCATCCCCACCCAGTCACTGCAAACCTAACCTGAAAGAACGCTGAGCGAGTCCCAACTCGGGAGGAAACTGGGGTAGGCGGAAGTCAGTCGCTTCCCGCCCACCGTTACCACTGCGCCACTAGCACCAGCAGTAGAGTCGAGAACATCAGAAAGCCGCACAGCACCAGGTCGAGGAGGGACATTCACAAAGGGGTTTTCACTGGGATAATGCGCCCATTTGCCATTTGGATTGTGTGGGGAGCATGCCTGATAGGTAAAATCGCAGCAGTTAATCCGGCTACTCACGCCGACGGAACGTCGACCATCATTGTGAATGCGAACCGGTCTAATATTTATCTATATGTAAATGCAAAGCCGGGTGCAACTTAATGGCCATCCACATGTCATGGAGAAAATGAATTGTTATAGGTAATGTTTGGGGTCGAGACCCTCCTTCAGGTCACCTATTCTTGTTGTCAAGAGAGGCTGGCTGACCCGCAGAGTTACTCCAGCTTTTCATGTCTAACCGGTTGAAGTCAACATCGACAGTTCCGTCTTACCTATAAGCCGCGGCAATGTTCGGTTCACCTCGATAAGGAAGCGAACTATACGATGTATGTCTACCCCAGTGTAGACAGTGGCCTTTGTCTCTGGAACTGATTCGCTACAATAATATGTACTTTGTTCTGCATTTTCTACCTTTGCTTTATCGATCTATTGAACGTGCGTTTGATTTGATTGCATTTAAGTACATTATCAGTTGATCTGTTTAGGTAGCATGTAATACAAAGGTCTTCTGTATTTTTGGTGCACGCATAACAAACCTAAATCTAATCCTTTTTTTTCAGATCCCAATCATGGAGATACCGTCACACAATCGCTGCCGTCAGCACAGAAGGTAGAAGGAGAGTGGATGTCTTTCAGCTGCACCTATGATACCACAGCAACGAGCTACGACTTATTTTGGTACCGGCACCATCAGGACTCAAGGCCCGAGTTCATACTGAGGACATATTCAAGTGGAAGAACTGAGGAGAAAGCCGACTTTGCAGGCGATCGCTTCTTTACCCAGCTCCAGACCGATAGAAAATTATTCAGTTTAACCCTATCGGGGCTGAAGCTGAGCGACTCTGCAGTTTATTACTGCGCCTTTCGCCGCACAGTGATGGAACCAAATGAAACCTTCCTACAAAAACATCAGCTTCTGCTTTGCCTGCTGCAGCTAGATACGTCTGCACTGCGTTTGCAGGTTGTGGTTTCCCACCACCTGAGAATTCATCCCAATTCACTCAGTTTCTCTTGAGGGCGGTTTGCGGTGACATCGGCGCAACTGAAACCCACCAACTCCCTTTCTGTGCTCCGTGCTGAGGGCGGCATCTGTGTGAACAGAATCGCCATGTCTGGTGTCCGGAAAACACATGGGTTAGGTTTACATTTATAATGGTCAAAGATGCAGTTTTAAACTATGCTTCCCATGCTGGCCAGATCAGATAACGATCCATAAATACAACCCATTCAAACCGAAGTGCAATAGATAGAGCAAAGGGAAAGATACAGAGTGCAGAATAACGTTGGAATAAAGAGTGCAGATGTGCACTGGCCTGTACTGCTCATTGTGGGGTTACATCTTGTAGTACCCTACCGCAGATAGACACAACACGCTGGAGTAACAACGGGACAAGCAACATATCCGGAGAGAAGATGGGTGACGTTTGGGTTCGAGACTGAAAGTCAGGGGAGAGTGAGACTAAATATATAGAAACATAGAAACATAGAAAATAGGCGCAGGATACCCCCAACATTGGAAACATTTTTCCTGCATCTAGCTTGTCCAGTCCTTTAATAATTTTATATATTTATTTAAGATCCCTCCTCATCCATCTAAACTCTAGTGAATACAGGCCTAGTCTTTTCAATCTTTCCTCAGATGGCAGTCCCGCCATCCCAGGCATCAATCTCGTGAACCTACGCTGCACTGCCTCAATCACAAGGATGTCCTACCTCAAATTATGAGACCAAAATTGTGCACAATACTCCAGATGTGTTCTCACCGGAGCCCTATACAACCGCAGAAGAACATCTTTACTCCTGTACTGAAATCCTCTTGTTGTGAAGGCCAACGTTCCATTAGCTTTCTTCACTACGTGCTGTACCTGCACGCCAACTTTCAGTGACCGATGTAAAAGGACACCCAGGTCTCTCTGTACCTCCTCCTTATCTAACCTAACCCAATTGAGATAATAATCTGCCCCCTTGTACTTGCCGCCAAAGTGGATAAACTCACATTTATGTATAATATACTGCATCTGCCCACTCACGCAACCTGTCCAGATCCCCCTACAACCTCCTAACATCCTCTTCACGGTGCGCACTGCCACCCAGCTTTGTGTCATCCGCAAACTTGCTAATGTTGCTCTTAATTCCCTCTTTCAACTCATTAATATATATGGTAAACGCCGAGCATTGCGGCACTCCACTGGCCGCTGCCTGCCATTCCGAAAATGACCCTTTCACTCCTACCCTTTGCTTCCGGTCTGCCAACCAATTTTCTATCCATGTCAGCACCCTACCCCCAATACCATGTGCTCTAATGTTCGACACCAGTCTCCCGTGTTCGACCTTATCAAAGGCTTTCTGAAAGTCTAGATACAATACATCAACTGGCACCCCTTCATCCATTTTACTTGTCACATCCTCAAAAAATCCCAGAAGATTAGTCAAGCATGATTATCCTTTCATAAATCCACGTTGACTTGGACTAATCATTTATTGCTCTCCAAATGCCCCATTATTACCTCTTTAATAATTGACTGCAGCATCTTTGCCACCACCGAAGTCAGGCTAACTGGTCTGTAATTCCCCGTTTTCTCTCTCTCGCTCCTTTCTTGAAAAGTGGGATAAAATTAGCTGTCCTCCAATCCCCAGAAACTGATCCTGAATCGTTTGAACATTGGAAAATTATCACCAATGCGTCCACTATTTCTAGAGCCACCTCCATGAGGACCCTGGGATGCAGAACATCAGGCCCAAGGGATTTATGATCCTTCAGTCCCATTAGCCTACCCAATACTATTTCTCGCCTAATGAACATTTCTTTCGGTTCCTCTACCCCCTTAGATCCGCTGTCCTCCAGTACATCTGGGAGATTGTTTGTGTCCTCCTTAGTGAAGACAGATCCGAAGTACCTATTCAACTCTTCTGCCATGTCCTTGCTGCCCATAATAATTTCACTAGTGTCTACCTTCAAGGGACCCACATATGACTTTGCTACTCTTTTCCCCTTAACATATCTGAAGAAGCTTTTACTGTCCATCTTTATATTCCTGGCCAGCTTCCCGCGTACTTAATCTTTTCAGCCCGTATTGCCTGTTTTGTTTTCTTCTGTTGTCCTATGAAAGTTTCACAATCCTCTGGCTCCCGGCTACTCTTTGCTGTGTTATACATCTTTTCTTTTAGTTTTTTTCTATCCCTAACTTATCATGTCCGCCAGGGTTGCCTCCTACTGCCCTTGGAATATTTCTTCATTTTTGGAATGAAATGGTCCTCCGTCTTCTGGATTTTGCCCATAAATTCCTGCTATTGCTGTTCCACCGCCATTCCTGCTCGGATCCCTTTCCAGTCTACTTTGGCCAGCTTCGCTCTCGTGCCTTCACAGTACCCTTTATTCAAGTACATCACGGCCACGTTTGATTTAACGTTCTACTTCTCAAATTGCAGATAGAAACATAGAAACATAGAAAATAGGTGCAGGAGTAGGCCATTCGGCCCTTCGAGCCTGCACCGCCATTCAATGTGATCATGGTTGATCATCCAACTCAGTATCCCGTACCTGCCTTCTCTCCATGCCCCCTGATCCCTTTAGCCACAAGTGCCACATCTAACGCCCTCTTAAATATAGCCAATAAACTGGCCTCAACTACCTTCTGTGGCAGAGAATTCCAGAGACTCACCACTCTCTGTGTAAAGAATGTTTTCCTCGTTTCGGTCCTAAAGGAATTCCCCCTTATCCTTAGACTGTGACCCCTTGTTCTGGACTCCCCCAACATCGGGAACAATCTTCCAGCATCTAGCTTGTCCAACCCCTTAAGAATTTTGTAAGTTTCTATAAGATCCCCCCTCAATCTTCTAAATTCCAGCGAGTACAAGCCGAGTCTATCCAATCTTTCCTCATATGAAAGTCCTGACATCCCAGGAATCAGTCTGGTGAATCTTCTCTGTACCCCCTCTATGGCAAGGATGTCTTTCCTCAGATTTGGAGACCAAAACTGTACGCAATACTCCAGGTGTGGTCTCACCAAAACCCTGTACAACTGCAGTAGAACCTCCCTGCTCCTATACTCAAATCCCTTCGCTATGAATGCTAACATACCATTTGCTGTCTTCACTGCCTGCTGCACCTGCATGCCTACTTTCAATGACTGGTGTACCATGACACCCAGGTCTCGTTGCATCTCCCCCTTTCCTAATCTGCCACCATTCAGATAATAGTCTACCCTCATGTTTTTGCCACCAAAGTGGATAACCTCACATTTATCCACATTATACTGCATCTGCCATGCATCTGCCCATTCACTCAGCCTATCCAAATCACCCTGCAGTCTCCAAGCATCCTCCTCACACCTAATTATACCCCCCAGCTTGGTATCATCTGCAAATTTGGAGATGTTGCATTGAATTCCCTCGTCCAAATCATTAATATATATTGTAAATAGCTGGGGTCCCAGCACTGAGCCTTGCGGCACCCCACTAGTCACTGCCTGCCATTCTGAAAAGGACCCGTTTACTCCTACCCTTTGCCTCCTGTCTGCTAGCCAGTTCTCTATCTACATCAATACTGAACCCCCAATACCGTGTGCTTTAAGTTTGTATGCTAATCTCTTATGCGGGACCTTGTCGAAAGCCTTCTGAAAGTCTAGATATAACACATCCACTGGTTCTCCCTTATCCACTCTACTAGTTACATCCTCAAAAAATTCTATCAGATTTGTCAGACATGATTTACCTATCGTAAATCCATGCTGACTTTGTCCAATGATTTCACCACTTTCCAAATGCGCTGCTATCCCATCTTTAATAACTGACTCTAGCAGTTTCCCCACTACCGATGTTAGACTAACTGGTCTGTAATTCCCCGCTTTCTCTCTCCCTCCTTTTTTAAAAAGTGCGGTTACATTAGCTACCCTCCAATCCTCAGGAACTACTCCAGAATCTAAGGAATTTTGAAAAATTATCACTAATGCATCCACTATTTCTGTGGCTACCTCCTTGAGTACTCTGGGATGCAGACTATCTGGCCCTGGGGATTTATCGGCCTTCAATCCATTCAATTTACCCAACACCACCTCCCGGCTAACCTGGATTTCACTCAGTTCCTCCATCTTATTTGACCCCCGTTCCACCGCTATTTCCGGCAGATTATTTATGTCTTCCTTAGTGAAGAGAGAACCAAAGTAGTTATTCAATTGGTCTGCCATGTCCTTGTTCCCCATGATCAATTCACCTGTTTCTGACTGCAAGGGACCAACATTTGTTTTAACTAGTCTCTTTCTCTTCACATATCTATAAAAACTTTTGCAGTCAGTTTTTATGTTCCCTGCCAGTTTCCTTTCATAATCTATTTTCCCTTTCCTAATTAAGCCCTTTGTCCTCCTCTGCTGCATTCTGAATTTCTCCCAGTCCTCCGGTAGGCTGCTTTTTCTGGCCAATTTGTATGCCTTATCTTTTGTTTTTGTACTATCCCTGATTTCCCTTGTTATCCATGGATGCACCACCTTCCCCGATTTATTCTTTTGCCAAACTGGTATGAACAACTTTTGTACTTCATCCTTGCAGTCTTTAAATACCTTCCATTGCACATCCACTGTCAACCCTTTAAGAATCACCTGCCAGTCAATCTTGGCCAATTCACATCTCATACCTTCAAAGTTACCTTTGTTCAAGTTCAGAACCCTTGTTTCTGACTTAATTTTGTCACTCTCCATCCTAATGAAGAACTCAACCATATTATGGTCACTCTTTCCCAAGGGGCCACGCACAACAAGACTACTAACTAACCCTTCCTCATTACTCAATACCCAGTCTAGAATAGCCTGCTCTCTCGTTGGTTCCTCCACATGTTGGTTGAGAAAACTATCCCGCATACATTCCAGGAAATCCTCTTCCTCAGCACCCCTGCCAATTTGATTCACCCAATCTACATGCAGAGTGAAGTCACCCATTATAACCGTGTTACCCTTGTTGCACGCATTTCTAATTTCCTGTTTGATGCCATCCCCAACTCCAATACTACTGTTAGGTGGCCTGTACACAGCTCCCACTAGCGTTTTCTGTCCCTTAGAGTTTCGCAGCTCTACCCATATCGATTCCACATCCTCCACGCTAATGTCCTTCCTTTCTATTGCATTAATCTCCTCTCTCACCAGCAACGCTACCCCACCTCCTTTTCCTTTTCGACTATCCCTCCTGAATATTGAATATCCCTGGATGTTCAGCTCCCAGCCTTGGTCACCCTGGAGCCATGTCTCCGTGATCCCAACTATAGCATAGTCATTAAATGAAAACTAATCACATTATGATCACTAGCTCCAAGCGGTTCCTTTACCCCGAGTTCTCTTGTCATATCTGATTCATTCGACAAAACTAAATCCAGAATTGCCTTCTCTCTGGTCGGTTCAACAAACTCTCTTTCTTGGGGTCCTGAACCAATCTGATTTTCCCAGTCTACCTGCATATTGATTTCCCCCATCACCACACTGGCATTACCTTTGTTACATGCCAGTGTTAACTCCTGCTGCAACTTACACCCTACATACGGGCTACTATTTGGGGGTCTGTAAAGAACACCAATTGGTGTCTTCTTGCCTTTGCAATTCCCCAACTCAATCCACAGTGACTCTACCTCATTTGTCCCTATGTCTTCCCTGCAAGGGACTGAATTCCATCCCTCACCAGCAGATATGGAAGGGTAATGTGCGAAAACGATAGGTCAATGTAGACGGTTATCATGGAAATGTCGAATATCATTGATAGCTGGACGGAAGATAACAACGTTGCATTAAAACAGAAACATTATTGCGATTATGAATAATACCGAGATTGAAAATGTATCGCTTACTGGCGACGAAGATGAACATAATCATTTTCATCTGCGTATTCCCTGCATTGGCGATATTAGGCTCGATTGGGGGATGCAATGTTGCTAATTGCAGCTGAGCGCAGTACATCGAGTGCTTTATTGCCAACGTCATCGCAGCCGAGATGAGAAGAGAGCGATTCACAAGAAGAGAGCGATTCCACACTTGCTCATGGATAGCACCGCGGAAGCCTGGCGCGGTTCCTATTTCCGAGTTGGTGTCAACCATGCAACTACACCGGCCCCCGAATCCATTCGTGGACGGCAAAAGGAAAGTGCTCGATAAGAGGAAACGATGACGACGTGAGTCTGTGTAAACTACAGCACATCACGTGATCCTGCGTGCCTCCTCTATGTGTTTGCAAAAACTCATATTGATACTTCCTACTTGCACCAGGAAGCCATATCTACCGCCCCGTTGTGCAGTTTGCCAGGATACCATATAACCATATAACCATATAACAATTACAGCACGGAAACAGGCCATCTCGGCCCTTCAAGTCCATGCCGAACAACTTTTTTCCCTTAGTCCCACCTGCCTGCACTCATACCATAACCCTCCATACCCTTCTCATCCATATGCCTATCCAATTTATTTTTAAATGATACCAACGAACCTGCCGCCACCACTTCCACTGGAAGCTCATTCCACACCGCTACCACTCGCTGAGTAAAGAAGTTCCCCCTCATGTTACCCCTAAACCTCTGTCCCTTAATTCTAAAGTCATGTCCTCTTGTTTGAATCTTCCCTATTCTCATAGGGAAAAGCTTGTCCACATCAACTCTCTATCTCTCATCATTTTAAAGACCTCTATCAAGTCCCCCCTTAACCTTCTGCGCTCCAGAGAATAAAGACCTAACTTATTCAACCTATCTCTGTAACTTAGCTGTTGAAACCCAGGCAACATTCTAGTAAATCTCCTCTGTACCCTCTCTATTTTGTTGACATCCTTCCTATAATTGGGCGACCAAAATTGTACACCATACTCCAGATTTGGTCTCACCAATGCCTTGTACAATTTTAACATTACATCCCAGCTTCTATACTCAATGCTCTGATTTATAAAGGCTAGCATACCAAAAGCTTTCTTTACCACCCTATCTATATGAGATTCCACCTTCAAGGAACTATGCACGGTTATTCCCAGATCCCTCTGTTCAACTGTATTCTTCAATTCCCTACCGTTTACCATGTACGTCCTATTTTGATTTGTCCTGCCAAGGTGTAGCACCTCACATTTATCAGCATTAAACTCCATCTGCCATCTTTCAGCCCATTTTTCCAACTGGCCTAAATCACTCTGTAGACTTTGGAGATCCTCTTCATTATCCACAACACCCCCTATCTTGGTATCATCTGCATACTTACTAATCCAATTTACCACCCTTTCATCCAGATCATTGATGTACATGACAAACAACAAAGGACCCAACACAGATCCCTGAGGCACCCCACTAGTTACCTGCCTCCAACCCGACAAACAGTCATCCACCATTACCCTCTGGCTTCTCCCATTCAGCCACTGTTGAATCCATCTTGCTATTCCTGCATTTATACCCAACAGTTGAACCTTTTTAACTAACCTTCCATGAAGAACCTTGTCAAAGGCCTTACTGAAGTCCATATAGACAACATCCACTGCTTTACCCTCGTCAATTTCCCAAGTAACCTCTTCAAAAAATTCAAGAAGATTAGTCAAACATGACCTTCCAGGCATAAATCCATGTTGATTGTTCCTAATTAGACCCTCTTTATCCAGATACTTATATATATGATCTCTAAGTATCTTTTCCATTAATTTGCCCACCACTGAAGTCAAAATAACCGGTCTATAATTGCTAGGTTTACTTTTAGAACCCTTTTTAAACAATGGAACAACATGCGCAACTGGGCCCAACAGAGTTCCAGTGGACGCAGCTCCAGCAAATGGTTTTATTTTTTTGCTGCAGATTACATCACCCCTTATCTGCTGAGTCGGTGTAACCACCGGGTTACAGAGCCAAGACGATTAGGAAAAAGGAGGCGCAACGTGGTTCCAGTCAATTTGAAGCCGGGGCAGACATTAGTGGCGAAGTTAACAATATTAGTCCGTACTGCCTGGTCCCAAGAGGCAGTCCACAAAACGGAGTCCGCGCAGCGGTAGTGCGAATGGGGACATTTGCGAGAATGTGTTTTGAACAAAGGATGTTACATGTGGCCAACGAAGAAACAGGCAACGTACCAATCTCTGCTGTTATCTCCACCAATCTCTCCCTCAGCATTCCATCCACTAATTCTTTAATCCTCACATGGGGATTCACCGTTCGTGTACACCTCGTCTCACGCATTCCATTTACTTATACAATGTCTGGCAGACGGCGCTCAGATCCTGCAACACATAATGTTATTTTTGCTGCACATTCCAGCATCTCTAGTCATTTGTGACTTGCCTCTAATGCAATAAAATGTTTTCATTTGCAAATATAATATCTGCTGCATCATAAGGAAACTAGAAAATGAATAAGGCATTGCGAAATTGTCAACCGTGTTCTCTTCCGTGGCATCAATAAGGTTTGGCCTGATTTACATGGAATTAGACTAATTTCCGATTGCTTTCAAGAATGGACTGGAAGGCTGTTCTGGTAGAAAGGGAAAAATATACGGAATAAACACTTGGCCCAATCCTAATTCCTACATAAGGAAGCGAAACTAGCAAGATGCAAATTATCTTTATTTCAAATAAAGACACGTTGCTACATAAAATGTTCTTCGCTACATTGGATAGCTTTCTGGAAAATTACGGCGTATCTTCAAATGATCGAATATTATTCATCTGCGAAAATAAGTGATCGGCAGAATAACCTGGTATTTTATTGTTATAGTGTGAATGGATCGTCAATCACAGCGTACACAGGCGTGTCCCGGTTAGTTAGTCAATCGGGTAACTACACGGCAATCTTATTTGCTAAATACTCCGACTAATCACAGATCTACAGAGTGGAACTTGGGGGATCTGCTACTGTTGGACGTACGATATATTTTATCTGAATACAGTAATCAGTGAGGCAGAGCTTGGGGTGAACCACGTCAGGTTGAATAACGGTAACAATAATGTTCTAAGAGAATGTTAAATTGCTGGAGCATATCATTGACAGTAATCTGTTTCGTCACGTGAGCAAACATAATATTCTTGTCCACAACCAACATGCATTTAGGAGGCATAGATCATGCGAGTCTCAGCTTATCCTGTCAACAAATGACCTGGCCAAGCACCTTGACAGTAACGTTACCATGGATTTAGTTGTACTGGACATTTCTAAAGCATTTGATGTTATCGCACACCAGAGACTGCTTCGGAAGCTTGACTTCTATGGCATTCGTTCCAACACGAAACGATCGATATCCAGTTTCCCGACAAAACGTCTACAGCGCGTGTGTGTGAACGGAAAGAGCTCCAATTGGCACCCAGTGTTGAGTGGTGCAGCCCAGGGCACAGTACGTGGCCCACACCTATTTTTGCTTTACATCGATGACAACCATGAAAAAGTCGCAAGTACGACCAGATTATCCACTGATGATTGTTTGCTGTACCGTCCAATTAAGTCAGCTGATGGTGAAGATGCTCTCCAAAAGGATCTCGATACTATGGTCGCGTGGTCACAACAATGGGGGATGCAGTTCAACCCTTCCAAATTTGACACCATGCGTGTCACCAGAAAGAGGAATCCAGGCGTCACATCTTACAACATACTTGGTGTCACCCTTGAAGAATCCAAACAAACCAAGTATCTTGGCATCAAATTGCAGAATGATCTACGTTGGAATGGTCAGACTCATCATGTAACAGTGAAAGCAACAGGTGTCCTAAACTTCCGGGGGCGCAAATTCCATCATTGTTCAGCTTCTGTCAAGGAGAAGCAGTATTTCACCCACGTTAGACCTCATCTGTTCTAGCAGTTGCAGCTTGGGACCCAGACACAGATACAAATATTTCATCCATCGAACGTGTCCAAAGACAGGCCGCTCGATTTGTTACTAACACTTACGAGAGAGAAGCGAGTGTCACCAAACTTCTGAATTCTCCGGGGTGGTACCCTCTCAAAGTGAGACGTGAAGCTCACCGTTTGACCAGTTTTTACAAAATGTTAAATGGTCCCAAACCAATTCGGAGCAAACGACGGCATTCGATCCAATTTGTTGTCCCATCCACAAAGACAGATGCTTACAGCAATTCATTCTTTCCACGCACTATTAAAGCATGGAATAATCTCCACAAACCCACGGTTGCCCAGCCAGATGCAACTAAATTTAAAGTGGCACTTTCTTCCCAATAACGCTCTCTGGCTAAACCGCTCCCTTCACCACCTCCAGTTTAAATTCCAGTTGGAATATTTTGGAGGACCAAGTAACCAAGAAACCAAGAATGATAAAGATAGGCATCAAGTCGCCAAAGATTTCCACACCGGCGCGCGCTCTGCAAAACAACAGCGACAATAATTTCTCAATTAAATGAATGAAGTATCTTACAAAATATATAAAAATAATGCCACTGATGACAATATTTTAACAATCGAGCTTTGTCAGGGTCTGAATTGAGATGAGAGCAAAGGCACGAGTAACGGCGATATGTGGTCAAGGGCTTGGTAAAATGGCACAGATGAGACGTTTAGAGAAAGGCATGAAATCCGAGATTGAGATGAAGATTTGAACGCCAAGACGCTCCTCTATTGAGATGAGAGCAAAGGCACGAGTACGGGCGATAGTCTAACATCAGTAGTGGGGAAACTGCTAGAGTCGGTTATTAAAGATGGGATAGCAGCGCATTTGGAAAGTGGTGAAATCATTGGATAAAGTCAGCATGGATTTACGAAAGGTAAATCATGTCTGACAAATCTGATAGATTTTTTCGAAGATGTAACTAGTAGAGTGGATAAGGGAGAACCAGTGGATGTGTTACATCTTGACTTTCAGAAGGCTTTCGACAAGGTCCCGCATAAGAGATTAGCATACAAACTTAAAGCACACGGTATTGGGGGTTCAGTATTGATGTGGATAGAGAACTGGCTAGCAGACAGGAGGCAAAGGGTAGGAGTAAACGGGTCCTTTTCAGAATGGCAGGCAGTGACTAGTAGCGTGCCGCAAGGCTCAGTGCTGGGACCCCAGCTATTTACAATATATATTAATGATTTGGACGAGGGAATTCAATGCAACATCTCCAAATTTGCAGATGATACCAAGCTGGGGGGTATAGTTAGGTGTGAGGAGGATGCTTGGAGGCTGCAGGGTGATTTGGATAGGCTGAGTGAATGGGCAGATGCATGGCAGATGCAGTAAAATGTGGATAAATGTGAGTTTATCCACTTTGGTGGCAAAAACACGAGGGTAGACTATTATCTGAATGATGGCAGATTAGGAAAGGGGGAATTGCAACGAGACCTGGGTGTCATGGTACACCAGTCATTGAAAGTAGGCATGCAGGTGCAGCAGGCTGTGACGAAAGCAAATGGTATGTTAGCATTCATAGCGAAAGGATTTGAGTATAGGAGCAGGGAGGTTCTACTGCAGTTGTACAGGGTTTTGGTGAGGCCACACCTGGAGTATTGCGTACACTTTTGGTCTCCAAATCTGAGGAAAGACATCCTTGCCATAGAGGGGGTACAGAGAAGATTCACCAGACTGATTCCTGGGATGTCAGGACTTTCATATGAGGAAAGATTGGATAGACTCGGCTTGTACTCGCTGGAATTTAGAAGATTGAGGGGGGATCTTATAGAAACTTACAAAATTCTTAAGGGGTTGGACAAGCTAGATGCTGGAAGATCGTTCCCGATGTTGGGGGAGTCCAGAACAAGGGGTCACATCTAAGGATCAGGGGGAATTCCTTTAGGACCGAAACGAGGAAAACATTCTTTACACAGAGAGTGGTGAGTCTCTGGAATTCTCTGCCACAGAAGGTAGTTGAGGCCAGTTCATTTGCTATATTTAAGAGGGCGTTAGATGTGGCACTTGTGGATAAAGAGATCAGGGGGTATGGAGAGAAGGCAGGTACGGGATACTGAGTTGGATGATCAGCCATGATCACATTGAATGGCGGTGCAGGCTCGAAGGGCCGAATGGCCTACTCCTGCACCTATTTTCTATGTTTCTATGTTTCTATGTGGTCAAGGGTTTTGTAAAATGGCACAGAGGAGACGTTTAGAGAAAGGCATGGATTCCGAGATTGAGATGAAGATTTGAACGCCAAGACGCTCCTCTACTTTAACAATGATATGTCACACTTCATATTGCTGCAAATTGTTCTGTTGGCTGTTCATTTCCTGTTTCAATGATGAGATCCACTCCTCGCTTCATCAAACATTTACCAGATCACTATTCATTCATGGAGGAGAAGGCTATTTTGTTATTTTTAAGTGTTTTTTTAGCGTGTTGAAATCTTTTTGACTTTGTGCCTATCTTTATTATTCACAGCGAAAATGCGTTGTGTTCGTATACCAACATTCACGATGTGCGCCCAAACCGCAAGGCATTCGCCTGAATTATTTAGCCTGCCCACTAATCCAACCCAACCAAATTAAGTTCCGAGCGGCCACGGTACCGCATCAGTAGAGTTGCTTCCTTACAGCACTTGCAGCGCCGGAGACACGGGATCGATCCCGTCTAAGGAGTTGGCTGTACGGAGTTTGTAGGTTCTCGCCGTGACCTCCTGGGGTTTCTCCGAGATATGTGGTGTACAGTTACGTAGGTTAATTGGCTTGGTGTAAGTGTAAATTGTCCCGTGTGTGTGGGGGATAATGTTAATGTGTGGGGGTCGCTGGTCGGTGCGGACTCGGTGGGCCGAGGGACCTGTTTCTGCGTTGTGTCTCTAAAATAAACTAAATTAAATTTATTTTTCGATTTAAATAAATTGTATTCCAAACATTGATGCCCCATTTCTCTATTACGCCTCACCCCTCTACCATGGCACAGTGGTGAAACGTTCCGTATTTTTTTCAGCTGATGTGCTGGATTTGTGGAGTCTGCAGGTTATCCACTTATTTTCCCCCCGGTTTCCCCCCATGTATCGAATGTCGTGCGAGATTGTAGGTCAATTGTCAGCTGTAAATTTGCCTTCATGCGTCGGGAGCACATGCGGAAGTAAGAACTAGTTTGAACGGGTGAGTGATGGTCGACGTGCACTCTGTTGACCGAAGGGCCTGTTTTCATGTTGCATCTTAACACCAATCAATTAATGGTGTCAGGGATTGAAGAATAAATTAATTATAGTCATAAAGTCATACAACATAGAAACAGGTCCTTCGGCCGAACTTGGCCACGGCGACCCACATGGCCCATTTGAAGACGTCCGAAGAAGCGTCTCGACCCGAAACGTCACCCATTAACTCCAGAAATGTTGCATGGCCCGCTGAGTAACTCCTGCATTTAGTACACCCCCTTGCCTGCATGTTACCCATATCCCTCTAAACCTGTCCAATCCGTTCCCTTGCCTGAATGTTTCTTCAAGGTTGTGATAGTCCCTTCCTTAACTTCCTCCTCCGCCAGCTCGTTCCATACACCGCCACCTATGTGTCTAACAAGTTACCCCTCAGGTTCCTATTAACCACTCCGCCCACCTCCACCTTATACCCGTGTCCTCAAGTTCTTGCTTCCACTATTCCGAGTAAGATATTCTGCAACTAACCGATATATTACGATCTATTTGGACGAACGGGAGAACATGCCAAGTACAGACAGACAACGGCGAGGTCAGGTTCACACCCGTGTCTCTGGCGCTGTCGGAGCAGTGGACTAACCCGGTTTAGCAGCCTGGATTAAAATAGCTTCTTAATGACTTTGTGATCATCGTAATCGGCGGGAAATGATCGCAACTCATGGGAGACTTCGATCAAAGAATTTCGGAAACCGAATAGAACAAGGAACATTCCGAATACGCCGCATTCTGAAAAGCTGGGAAACAGAGAGATTTTCATTTCGAAGCTGTTGTAACGGGAGGGAGAGACAGGGTGCGTTGAATAGAAAAGAACAGGAGCCAGCAACGGAAGGAAGGGATTCAGGGGTGACAGCTCTCAGCGAATACGAAGCAAGTCACCGGCGCACCTGCGTAAATCGTACCAAAAACGGCTTTGGAAACAATTCTCAGAATGACCGGAAACCGCGAACAGGAACCAGTGTGAGGCTTGCATTGGCTTGCATTGGCTTGCATTGGGTTCCAGCACGAGCCACAAGGCGTCTGTTCTTTCTGTATGGGTGTATACTCATTCCCATCAGTGTGCGGCTCAAAGCGCAGTAATAAACTGCAAAGTCGCTCAGCTCCAGATCTGAGATGGTCAAACTGATAAATTTAGTTTATATTTAGTGCGGATTTCGACAGAGAAACGACTTTTAGCAAACTCCGCTTTCCATTCATCGCCATTGCTGTCTTTCCGTAAAGTGTACTCGGGCTCTGAGCCGGGCATCTGTCGATACCAAAATATACTGTTGGCACCCGGGGATTTGTATGTGCATTCCAACGTCACTGATTCTCCTTCTGACTTCACTGCTATCGGCGGCGACTGAGTACAGAATCTGCACGGCCGTGATCTGTAGAAATAGATCCAAACGGAAAAAAACGATCAGACCTGCGAGATTTGAAGTCTGAAATTCATACCCTGTTTCACAAGTAAAAGAGAAAATAAATGCATGCGTGTCACTATTACTTATCAAAAATGTTCCCCGCGCCATCCAGATAATGAGGAACCACATGGTGTCAATCAGCTGAGTTGTTGATGTGCCGGCGGCAAACAAAGCGCTCCCTCGTTGTTGCCCCGTGTCTCCGTTGGCTCTCCAATGGCGGTCAGCGGGGTGGGGCCTATCTGTTGACGGAACAGATGCGCTGGAGTCACTGACCTTATAAGGGAAAATCTGAAGCAATAAAAGCAAAATAGTGGTACCCAAGGAGCTCGGTGATGATATATCATGAGCAAACGTAACGACAAGTATGTACCTGAAAGTCATTGTGCATTGACAGCTCCTAAATTATGTCTGTGAGCTTCATTAAGTTAAGTTTAGTTTAGCTTAGTTTAGTTCAGTTCAGTTTATTCAGTTTAGTTTAGTTTCATTTCGTTTAGTTTAGTTCAATTCAGTTCGGTTAAGTTAAGTTTAGTTTAGTTTAGTTTAGTTTAGTTTGTTTAGTTTAGTTCAGTTTAGCTTGGTTTAGATTACTTTATTTTTGTCACGTATAATGAGAAACTGTGAAAGAAAAGTTTTGTTTGCGTGCTGAACAGTCAAAGAAAAGACTGCACATGTCTTCGTGTGTGCACTTAGGGACTGGGGGATAGAGTGAAAGAAAGCTGGACATTGAATGCCCCATATGGAGCAGCGCGGCTATACTCCTTGGATGCGGACAATGGGGAGATACAATTATTTGGAATACTTCAAACTCGCCACAGTTCCAATTAATATCTTCCAAACCTCCGCGAAGGACTGCATGTCACCTATGCCGCGCACCGATGTATTGAATGCCGCGCACCCTCAACTCTGAACGTAATGTGCATTCACACGTGTTCAATACATCAATTCCCCTTTGATCTTCATAACTACAGGTCTATATTTGTCTCTGCTTGTCCCGTTGCTCTATTGTTGTGCCTGGCACAAAAAACCTTCTTCATAACATCATTCCCCAATTCCGCCCTTGTCCATACTTTCCTTCTGGCTATTCGAGTTCTCTCCAGACCTTATTTCGACGGTGAAAGTGACGGATGTTGAAATATTGAGCAGCATTGAAAGTAGCGGTGAAGCTCAGTAGATCAGGCTTCATCGCTGGAGGAAAATAGACAGGCGATGTTTGGGGTCAATTGCTAATTACTATTGTGTTAAGTAAGGAACTGCAGATGCTGGAGAATCGAGGGTTACACAAAAAGCTGGAGAAACTCAGCGGGTGCAGCAGCATCTAAGGCGCGAAGGAGATAGGCGACGTTTCGGGTCGATACCCTTCTTCAGACTGGTCAGGGATCAGGGAAACGAGAGATATAGACAGTGATGTGGAGAGATAAAGAACAATTAATGAAAGATATGCAAAAAAGTATTGATGATAAAGGAAACAGGCCATTGTAAGCTGCTTGTTGTGTGGAAATGAGAAGCTAGTGCGACTGGGGTGGGGGGGGGGGGAGATGGAGAAGGAATGTCAGGGCCCGAGGGCTGAGGGAGAGGTGGGGAGGGGGAGGGGGCAGTCTTGGTTAACAGAATTGAGAAAATTCAATGTTTAAGCCCAGAGGATGCAGACTCCCCAAGCGGAATATGAGGTGCTGTTCCTCCAACTTGCGGTGTTGCTCACTCTGGCCGTGGAGGAGGCCCAGGACCGAGAGGTCGGATATGGAATGGGAGGGGGAGTTGAAATGCTGAGCAACCGGGAGGTCGGGTTGGTTATTGTGGACCGAGCGGAGTGACCTCAGTGACTATTCCACTGGGTCTTCCCCATCCACCTCCTACCATGTAACCCCTGCTCTTTCCCACCCACACCACAGCCCCCATACCCCCACACCCCCTGACCACCCTCCACCCCCCCACCACACAACGCTCCGTCCTCAGTCCACTCACCTGCCTTCCTCCAGCCACAACCCCCATCACTGCCGCGTGTTCACCATCCACCCGGACCTCCCCCTCTCCGACACCGAAAGGTCGGTCCTCAGCAGAGGTCTTACCTTTGTCCCCCTCCGTCCCCACCTCAATGAGTTCCGCGCCCACCACGACTTGGAGCTCTTCTACCGTCGCCTCCGCCTCACAGCATTCTTCCACGGGAATAAGTCCTCGCCCCCCACTGATGATCCCTTTTCCTGTCTCCCATGTACCCCATCCTCGTGGACCCCCCCTCGTGGCCCTCCAGCTTTACAACTTTTATACAGAACTGCCGTCGGGACATCAACCGCCTCGACTTCTCCACTCCCCTGTCTCACTCCAATCTCTCCCCCTCCGAACGTACTGCCATCGACTCACTCCGCAACAACCCAGACTGGGTTATCAAACCCGCCGACAAGGGAGGTGCCGTGGTAGTCTGGCGCGTCGATCTCTACAAAGCGGAGGCCACGCGCCAACTCTCGGACACCTCCTCCTACTTACCCCTGGATCATAACCCCACTGACGAGCACCAGGCCACCATCTCGAGCACCATAACCGACGTCATCAACTCCGGCTCCCTACCCACCCGAGCCTCCAACCTCATCGAGTGTTGCTCACTCTGGGCCTCCTCCACGGCCAGAGTGAGCAACACCGCAAGTTGGAGGAACAGCACCTCATATTCCGCTTGGGGAGTCTGCATCCTCTGGGCTTAAACATTGAATTTTCTCAATTCTGTTAACCTAGACTGCCCCCTCCCCCTCCCCACCTCTCCCTCAGCCCTCGGGCCCTGACATTCCTTCTCCATCTCCCCCACCCCAGTCGCACTAGCTTTTCATGTTCACACCACAAGCAGCTTACATTGGCCTGTTTCCTTTATCATCGATACTTTTTTGCATATCTTTCATTCATTGTTCTTTATCTCTCCACATCACTGTCTATATCTCTCGTTTCCCTGATCCCTGACCAGTCTGAAGAAGGGTCTCGACCGGAAACGTCGCCTATCTCCTTCGCTCCTTAGATGCTGCTGCACCCGCTGAGTTTCTCCAGCTGTTTGTGTAACCCTGCCAATTACTATTGCTAATTACAATTACTAATTAGCCGGTTGCCCGTTGTATCCCGGTCGTCACTGCCAACTACGTGTCTCCTCAAGAGCTCATTGTCGACTTCAGGAAGCACAGCACCGATTTAGCCCCCTTATACATCAACGGCGAGTGTGTGGAGAGGGTCCACACCTTCCGGTTTCTCGGCGTCCTCATCTCCGCTGACATCTCCTGGACAGACAACACCACAGCGGTCATCAAGAAGGCTCAGCAGCGGCTGCACTTCCTGAGGGTCCTCAGGAAGCACAACCTGGACTCCAACCTGCTGCTGACCTTCTACCGCTCGTCCATTGAGAGCCTGTTGACATACTGCATTACAGCATGGTACGGCAGCTGCACCATGGCAGACAGGGAGAGGCTTCAGAGGGTAGTTAGGGCAGCACAGAAGATCATCGGCTGCCCTCTCCCCTCTCTGATGGACATTTACACCTCCCGCTGCCTCAGCAGGGCGAAGAACATTATCAAGGACAGCTCCCATCCTGCATTTGGCCTCTTCAACCTGCTACCCTCAGGGAGGCGCTATAGGTGCATCAGCACAAGGACAAATAGACTCAAGAACAGTTTATTCCCAAAATCCATCATCTCCCTGAACTCACACATGCATTGACATCACAGCCTAACCCCGGACTTTCATCTATCCACCTACTGTAATTTGTACTGTAACTGTAACCTATACTGGATATAGGAATCCTATTGTCCATTCTATTTGTCCATTGCCTTTTTATAGATATGTATATAGCGCTGCAGAAACTGTGCACCTTACCCCCCCCCCCTTTTTGTCTTGTTTTGCACTGAGTAGGAACAGTTTTTAATCTCACTGTCCATGTGTATAGTGACATAAAAGGCATTCAGATTCTGATTCTGATTCCTGAAGCACGAATGCGGCCAGCAAAGTTGATTCAATTCCAACTGGTTATTGGGCTGGGCCGGCATCGCCGTGCTGCGTCTATCGCCTTACCAACTGCTCTCCTCAGATATATTTCAACTTTTACAAATGAATCCGCCATTCCTGCTAATATTTGCACTACAGTCCAGCAATACACTACATAAATGATCATATAGACGTGTATACGATCACGAGGGGAATAGGCAGCGTGTATTCACAGAGTAGGGTTCTTTCGAATCAAGGGCTTGAGGACAAAAGTATGAGGTGAGACGGGGACATTTAATAGGAACTTGAGGATAAGCTTTTTCACTCAATAGGTGGAGGGTATACGGAACGAGCTGCCAGAGGAGGTTGTTGTGGCAGTCACTATCTCACCTTTTAAACAACATTTTGATTAGGTACATGGAGAGGAAAGGTTCAGAGGGATGTGTGCCAAACGCGGGGAGATCGGACTGGTGTAGATGGGCCATTTCGATGTGGGCGGATTGAGAGGAAGGGCCTATTTCCATGCTCTCTACTCCCACGATTCTATAACACGGTAAATCTACTGCACAGAAGATTATGTACGGCATATAGTTCCCAATGCAACAACACCTCTCAAATCAATTATCTCTGTCACCAAAACATATTACGCAGCGTGTGCATGGGCCCCAAGGACAGCGAACAGTGGCTCCCACTCGCTCTTTCTCTCTCACACACACATTCACACACACACAAACACCGACCAATATGTCCCATCTACACTAATCACACCAGCCTGCGCTTGGCCCATATTCCTCCATGTCTATCCTTTCCATGTACCTGTCTAAAGCGTTGCGCTAGTACCTTTCTCCACTACCTACCCCGGCAGCTCGATCCAGACACCCACCACCGTTTGCGTAAAAAGGTTTCCCCTCTGGTTCCTATTAAATCCCCACCACACACACACCTTAAACCTGTATCCTCTGGTTCTCTATTCCCCTATACTGGGCAAGTGACTTTGTGTGTTTACCCGATCTAGATATCTTATTTGTAACCCCTTCATCCCCATGCGCATCATGGAATAAAGTCCGAGCCAACTTATCCTCGCCATATATGCTCAGAGGCACGGCGGCACGGTGGCGTGCGGTAGAGCTACATCCTTACTGCGCCAGAGACCCGGGTATCCTGAATACTGGTGCTTGTATGTACACAGTTTGTACGCTCACCCCGTGACTTGCGTGGATTTTCTCCGAGATCTTGGGTTTCCGCCCACACTCAAAAGACGTAATGTTAGTAAGTTAATTGGCTTGTTATAAAATGTAAAATTTTCCCTCATGTGTGTAGGGTATTGTTGATGATAGCGGATCACTGGTAGGTGCGGACTCGGTGGGCCGAAGGGCCCGATTCCGCGCAGTATCTCTGAACTGCACTAAATAAAACGTTGGTGCTGGCAACATCGTCTCAAGTCTTTCCTGATTGACAATATTTTTCATATAACACGTGCCCAAAACGGAACGCAATACTTTAAAGGTGGCCGCGCATCCTAACTTGCACCAATCTCGCATCGAATCCGTTCCTTGCGGTTCGATGGGGATAATTTCTCACTCGGAGATAAATTTAAACAGAAAGAACATTTCGCCAGGCAATAAACGTAACCTATCAATCCATAATTGACCCGTTCATCACAGTTCCTTTGCATTATGGTTACTTAGAGTTCCTCATAAGGCCGAGCCGAGTTTCCCCTGTTACATCGATGAGTAACTTTCCATTCCCACCCAGTGACTACATGCCTAACCTGAATGAACGCTGACCGAATCCCAACTGGGGAGGAAGTTGAGGTTGGTGGAAGTCAGTCACTTCCCGCCCACCGTTACTACTGCGCCACCAGCACCAGCAGGAGAGGCGAGAACATTCGAAAGCCGCACAGCACAAGGTCGACGATGGACATTCACAAAGGGTTTTTCACTGGGAAACTGCGCGTATTTGCCATTTGGATTGTGTGGGGAGCATGCCTGAGAGGTAACGTCGCAGCAGTTAATCCGGCTAATTACACCGACGGAACGTCGACCATCATTGTGAATGCGAACCGGTCTAATCTTTCTCTATATGTAAATAGAAAGCCGGGTACAACCTAAGCGCCATCAATATGCCATGGAGAAAATGAGTTGGTATAGGTAATATTTTGGTTCGAGACCCATCTTCAGGTCACCTATTCTTTTTGTCAAAGAGAGGCTGGCTGACCCGCTGAGTTACTCCAGCTTTTAGTGTCAAACTTCGGTTTCAGTCAGCATCTGCAGTTCCTTCCTACCTATAAGCCGCGACAATGTTCGATTCACCTCGATATGCAAGGGAACTATGCGATGCATGTCTACCCCAGTGTGGACTTCGGCCTTTGTCTCGGGAACTGATTCTCCACAATAATATGAACTTTATTCTGGACTTTCGATTTTCCCTGTATCTATCTATTCAACGTGCGTTTGGTTTGATTGTATTTAAGTATATTATCAGTTGATCTGTTTGGGTAGCATGTAATACTAAGGCCTTCCGTATTTTTTGTCCACGCATAACAAACCTAAATCTAATCCTCTTTTTCAGTTCCCAATCATGGAGATACCGTCACACAATCGCTGCCGTCAGCACAGAAGTTAGAAGGAGAGTCGATGACTTTCAGCTGCACCTATGATACCGTTGTGGTTTTCCGCCGCCTGAGAATTCTTCCGAACTCACTCAGTTTCTCTCGGGGGCGGCTTGCGGTGTCATCGGCGCAGCTGAAACCCACCAACTCCCTTTCTATGTTGAGGGCCGCATCTGTGTGCACAGAATCGCCGTGTCTGGTGTCCGGAAAACACATGGATTGGCTTTACATTTATTATGGTTAGAGATACAGTAATAAACTATGCTTTGCATACTAGCCAGCAGATCAGATAACGATCCATAATTACAACCCACTCAAAGGGAAATATGCGGAGGTGTGCTCCCTACTTGGCGATATTCTGCTCGATTGGGGAATGCAATGTTGCTCATTGCGGCTGAGCGCAGTACATCGAGTGCTTTATTGTCAACGTCATCGCAGCCGTGGACAAGAAAAGAGCAATTCCACACTTGCTCATTGATAGCATCGCGGAAGCCTGGCGCGGTTCCCAATTTCTGAGTTGGTGTCAACCATGCAACAACACCGGCCCCCGAAACTATCCGTGGTAGTCAAAAGAAAAGGGCTCGATGAGCGGAAACGATGACGAAGTGAGTCTGTGTAACCCACAACACATCAAGTGATCCTGCGTGCCACCTATTTGAGTTTTCAAAAACTCAAATTGACACTTCTTTCTTGCACCCCTCTTTACTCGGTTTGCCGGGAGACTGGTGCCAACATGGTTCAAGTGGACGCAGCTCCAGCAAATGGTTTTATTTTTTGCTGCCGATTACATCACCCCTCATCTGTTGAGTCGGTATAATCACCGGGTGATTCAGCGGCAAGACGATTAGGAAATAGGAGGGGCAAAGTGGTTCCAGTCAATTGGAGGCCAGGGCGGACGTTAGTGGCGAAGGTAATAATGTTAGCCAGTCCTGCCTGGTTCCAAGACGCAGTCCACAAGCCGTAGTCCGCGCATGGGAGTCCGAATGGGGATATTTGCGAGAATGTGTTTGGAACAAAGGATGCTCCATATGGACAACGAAGAAACAGGCTTCGTACCAATACCTGCTTTTCTATCCACCCGTCTCTCCCTCTTTAATCTTCTGGTGGGGATTCACCGTTCGTGTACTACATTTTGTCTCGCGCATTCCATTTTCTTGTACAATGTCTGGCAGGCGGCGCTTAGTTCCTCCAACACATAATTTTATGTTTGCCGCAGATTCCATGTCTAGTCATTTGTGACTTGTCTCTAATGGACTACAAAGTTTTCACTACAAAACTGCGTATGGTGCAAATACATAGAATTATTTCCCGCACTTTCGAGCAAAAAGGAGAAGCTACGCTCTGGAAATTTTGTCCTCCTGCAATGCGTCTATGCAGCGAATAAGGATGAGGTGTAGATTCAAATTGACATCCTTCAGGTGGCAGCTCAACCAACCGCTCGTCACCCGCGACGGCGGTTTCTTGCTCCTCCAAGGTCAGCTTGCAGTTACTGAATATCCCACAGGAGGGCGCTCAACCTTAGACAAGTGGGATATGAAATAGCGGAGTCAAGTCAACTGCAGATGTTGAAACAAATAACTGCAGATACTTATTTGCAAACTAAACTACGCAAAGTGCAGGAGTAACTGAGGGATTCAGATATATCTCTGGCGAACGTGGATAGGCAACGTTTACGGTCGGACGCCTCTTCAGAAGGATCGTGGTGGAGGACTTGGAAGAGAGCTGGGGTGGTACAATGTCTGTCAAGCGACTGGTGGATTCTGGGTCGGTTTGATTGCCAGTTGGTTGGACAAAGAGGAGAGATGTAAAGATAAAAACTGTGAGATAATAGGATAAGGACAGAACAGGCTCGTAAATGAATTGTTCGCCACGTCCACCTGCTCGGCGTTTATCCTCCTCGTTGGGTTTCCCTCATAGTTCAGACAAAACATGTGAACTGAAAAGCGAACGTGGTATCGACGTTTCTTGAATTGCGGAAATCGGTTGGATTTTTACCCAACACCAAATGCGGGATAGAATAATTTAATAAAATCAATTATATTAATCTAACAGTGAAAGGGTTTATTGGGGGGAAACATGAGAAACTATTAATGCCTGCAGTAACTGATGATCAGATAATGTGCGAGTATAAGATGTGTGGAGCGATTAGGAAGGGTGTGCTTATTATTGTCTATTTTTGTTGGTTATTGTCCATTTATTTCTCCGTTTTTACGTAAGGTTTTACTGAAGGTTCTTTGTTGGTTTTATGGGTTTGACACGGTACAATGTTTATATATATGGTGCTAGTGCAAGAGAGACTTTCATTTTTCCATTTCGGGACATGTGACAAAAAAGGAATGCGGAAAACCCCATCTTGGGACCACATGCCGTGGAGATGGAGGAATTCAGAGGAGACGATATAATATCTGTAAGAGGCAGAGTGGGAAGAGATATATACTCTGGGAGTCCGTGGGTTTGTATATAACAGTTACAACAGTTTGCACGGGCAGCAAAGAAACATGGTTGATCATATTTTGGCCTGGAATAAAGGGGTTGAAGGGTAACTTCACAGAAGATTGTAACGTTGCGAGAAGCATCGCGTGAGGCGGCAGGGAGTATCCCTGTCGGTATAGTGTCGGTATAATCAAAAACATGATTAGAAGTGTAAAAGCATTCTGCCCCCCGAGTCAATACTTTGTAGAACCGCCTTTCGCTGCAATTACAGCTGCAAGTCTTTTGGGGTATGTCTCTGCCAGCTGTGCACATCTAGATACTAACATTTTTGGCCATTCTTCTTTGCAAAATAGCTCAAGCTCAGTCAGATTGGATGGAGAGCGTCTGGCAACAGCAATTTTCAAGTCTTGCCAGAGATTCTCAATTGGATTTAGGCCAGGACTTTGACAGGGCCATCATAACCCATGAATATGCTTTGATCTAAACCATTCCATTGTAGCTCTGGCTGCATGTTTAGGGTCGTTAGCCTGCTGGAAGGTGAACCTCCGCCCCAGTCTCAAGTCTTTTGCAGACTGTAACAGGTTTTCTTCCAAGATTGCCCTGTATTTGGTCCATCCATCTTCCCATCAACTCTAACCAGCTACGCTGCCGAAGAAAAGCATCCCCACGGCATAATGCTGCCACCACAATGTTTCGCAGTGGGGATGGTGTGTTCAGGGTGATGTGCAGTGTTAGATTTCCGCCACACATAGCGTTTTGCATTTAGGCCACAAATTTCCATTTTGGTCTCATCAGACCAGAGCACCTTCCTCCACATGTTTGCTGTGTCCCCCACATGGCTTGTGGCAAACAGCAAGCGGGACTTCTTATGGCTTTGTTTCAACAATGGCTTTCTTCTTGCTACTCGTCCATAAGGGCCCGATTTGTGGAGTGCACGACAAATAGTTGTCCTGTGGACAGATTCTCCCACCTGAGCTGTGGATCTCTGCAGCTCCTCCAGAGTTACCATGGATCTCTTGGCTGCTTTTCTGACCAATGCTCTCCTTGCCCGGCCTGTCAGTTTAGGTGGACAGCCATGTCTTGGTAGGTTTGCAGTGGTGCCACACTCTTTCCATTTTCGGATCATCGATTGAACAGTGCTCCGTGAGATGTTCAAAGATTGGGATATTTTTTTATAACCTAACCCTGCTTTAAACTTCTCCACAACTTTATCCCTGACCTGTCTGGTGTGTTCCTTGGGCTTTATGATGCTGTTTATTCACTAATGTTCTCTAACAGACCGTTGAGGCCTTCACAGAAGTATTGATACTGAGATTAGATTACACACACGTGGACTATTTATTAATCAGGTGACTTCTGAAGGCAATTGGTTGCACTGGATTTTATTTAGGGGTATCAGAGTAAAGGGGGCTGAATACTTTTGCACGCCACACTTTTCAGTTTTTTTATTTGTAAAAAAATTTGAAAACCATGTATCATTTTCCTTCCACCTCACAATTATGCGCCACTTTGTGTTGGTCTATCACATAAAATCCCAATAAAATACATTTACTTTTGCGATTATAACGTGACTAAATGTGGAAAAGCTCAAAGGGTATCAAAACTTTTACAAGTCACTGTGTATTTTGTTGCAGAGAGAGTCCTTGATATTCGGAAGAAGCCTGCAGAAGAGGGAGTGGAACCAGATAAAATCACAATCTTCACAAAGGAGGTTACATAACGAACTCTGCACGGGGCGTGCGCTGGTGCAGCGGTGGATTTGGAGCCTGATAGTGCTTGCAACGCCGGGTTCAAATCCAAACACAGGTGGTGTTTGTACGGGGTTTGTCCGTTCTCCCCGTGACCTCGGTGGGTTTTCTCAGAGATCATCTGTTTCCTCGCATATTCGAACGGCGTACAGGTATCTAGGTGAATTGGCTTGGTAAATGTAAAAAATGCCCTAGTGTGTGTAGTATAGTGTTAATATGCGGGATCGCTGGTCGGCGTGGACCCGTTGGGCCGCAGAGCCTGTTTCCGCGCTGAATCTCTAAACTAAATTCAAAGGGAATCGCTGCAAGGCGAACCGGGCGAACGTGATTGGTGCAGAAGGTAAAAATATCGACATGGACGTCGTGGATTGAATAGACCTATTTTGTGTTGTATGAACATGTTTTACTATGTCGTGGTTGATTTAACCATGCTTTTTCAGACGCCTGTGTCATAAATAGTGTAAAATTTGTTCCCTGTATTGTTACGACGTTGTCGATGTCTCCAAACTACACGATTATAACGAAGATCGTGCAACGCACCTATTTCGGACATAACCCTTTTTCTGAGATTCGATGACTCTCGAAGAGTTCCTCAGACATCATGATTCAACGGGCATTCGGTAAACTCGCTCATGTCTATTTAGATCGAGTACTCGTTGCTCCGTAATGCCTGTCAGGTCTATCCCTTCCCTGTACAAGGATAAGGATGTTTTCTTCCCCACCGGGATCTCTGCAAGCGGAACCACTTCCCTGGAAGGACGCAGACGTGTCGTGTCTTGGGAAGTTGACGAGGACGGGGTATGGAGGGCGGAGCGATTCGGCACAGGGGTTCCCATTCGTTGTCCGTCACTGCCCGCTCACCCTCGTCACAGCCTCATCAGCGCAAGCAGGAGAGACGATCAAACCCGAAAGCCCCACAGCACCCGATCGAGCAGGTTATTTATCAAACCATCCTTCATTAGAAAATGCGATACTTCGCCATCTGGATTGTGTGTGGAGCATGTCTGACAGGTAAAACAATAGCAACAGTTGAGATGTGAAAGGGAATGCATTTGGAGTGGCGACTGGAACCAGACTAAGTTGCCCGTATAAAAATATATATTGGGTAATGTGCGTTACACCACCATAGAAAACATAGAAAATAGGTGCAGGAGGAGGCCATTAAGCTCTTCAAGCCAGTTCCATGATTCATTGTGATCATGCCTGATCATCCACAATCTGCCATCCGTGCCTGCCTTCTCTCCATATCCCTTGATCCCGCTAGCCCTCACAACTATATCTAACGGTTATATTCATCCAGTGAATTGGCCGCTGCTGCGTTCTGTGGCAGAGAATTCCACAAATTCACAACTCTCTCGGTGAAAATGTTGTTTCTCATCTAATTTCTCATCTCAGCCATGATCACATTGAATGGCGGTGCAGCTCGAAGGGCCGAATGGCCTAATCCTGCACCTATTTTTCCATGTTTCTATCTTTCTATTTGTAAATGGCCTCCCTATATTTTTAGACTCAGGCCCATGGTTCTGGACTCCCGCAACATTGGGAGCATGTTTCCTGCATCTGGCTTGTCCAGTCGTTTCATAATGTTATATGTTTCTATAAGATCCCTCTCGTCCTTCTAAATTCCACTGAATACAAGCCCAATCTTTCCAATCTTCCCTACACTGCCGCCATCCCGGGGATTAACCTCGTGAACCTACGCTGCACTGCCTCAATAGCAATGATCTCCTTCCTCAAATTAGGAGACCAAAACTGCGCACAATTCTCTGGATGTGGTCTCACCAGGGCCCTGTAGAACTTTACTCCTATACTCTCATTATGAAAGCCGACATGCCATTAGCTATATTCTCCGGCTGCTGAACCTGCATGTTTACTTTCAGTGACTGGTGTACAAGGCCACCCAGGTCTCGTTGCACTTCCCTTTCTTCCTAATCTGATACCATTGCGATTATAATCTGCCTCATTGTTCTTGGCGCCAAAGTGGAGAACCTCACATTTATCTACATTATTCTGCATATGACATGCACCTGCCCACTCACTGAACCTGTCCGAGCCACACTGCAACCTCCTCGCATCCTCTTCGCAGTTCACTCTGCCGCCCAGTTTTGCGCCATCTGCAAATTTGCTCGTGTTACTTTTCATTCCATCGTCTAAATCATTAATATATATTATTAAAAATCGCGGCTCTGGCACCGAGCCTTGCGGCACTCCTCTGACCACTGCCTGCCATTCAGACAGGGGCATGTTTATTCCTGCTCTTTATTTCCGGTCTGCCAACCAATTATCTGTCCATGTCAATACCTTACCCTGGGTTACTGTGCCATTCATTTCCATAAGGTGGGGTACTGTCCGAATCAATTTCCTTCTAATGTGATCATTGGGCTTTGTACATGGAACTGGTTAACTTAAATAATGACTATAATCTTTATTCTCTATCTTCCCTTTTGCTCTGCCTATTGCACATGCGTTTGATTTGATTGTTTGTTTGTATTGTATTAGCTGCTCCGTTTGGATAGCATGTAATGCAAAACACTTCCGCGTATCTCGTTGCAAGTATGAGAATAATAAAACCAAACCGAATCCATATTGTCTTCAGATCCCAGTCATGGAGATTCCGTCACACAGTCGCTGCCTTCTGCACAGAAAGAAGATGGAGAGTCGGTGACTTTCAGCTGCGCCTACGCTACCGCCGAGCTGTATTACATCTTATATTGGTACCGGCATATTCCACACTCAGGGCCCGAGTTCATACTGTGGGAAGATTCACAAGGAAGTGTGAGATAAGCAGATTTTGCCCGTGCTCGCTTCTATGGCCGGCTCCACACCGAAACAAAATTCACTAGCTTAACCCTTTCGGGGCTGCAGTTGAGCGATTCCGCAGTTTATTACTGCGCTCTGAGGAGCACAGTGATGAAACCAGTTAAATCTTCCCACAAAAACATCAGCTTCTGCTTTGCTTTCTGAGCCGATATATGCCTGTAGCGCGCTTGCTGTTAGTGGTTTCCTGCCGCCATGAAAATTCATCCCTCATCACTCGGTTTCTCTTGCCCTCTGCGCCTTCTGCAGTTACCGCCGTTCATTCGCTATAACTGGCTTAATTTCCAGCGATTGTCCTCATCAACGTTGGCCTTATCAACAGCCTAGCTCTCTAAATATATATATATGCATCTAGTTTCCCCTTTCTCTCTTCGTCAATCTCACTTATTTCATCCCTGTCAAACTCCCCCCCACCCCAAAGCACACAAACACACACACACACACACACACGCACGCACACACGCACGCACGCACGCACGCACGCACGCACGCACACACACATGCACGCACGCACGCACGCACGCACACACACACACACACACCCACGCGCGCGGGCACACACACACGCACACACACACACACACACACACACACACACACACACGTCCCGCTCTGCTTATTCCACATTCCTTATTCTCTCCCTTCTCTCCCCATGTTTCCCATAAAATTAATAACATTTCTCTATTAAACGGAATATCTGACCTTATGCCTCGCTGACAAGTAGAAAGGTGAAATAGCGCGCAGTAAAACCGTTACGTATGATGCACAACGACGAATCACCGGCGGAACTGCCGCTATTTTGAAGGAAAATCAACGTTCAACACACAAAACGATGACTTGAACAGCGTAGAAAATAGTTCATAGAAATGTACTGCACAGAAATGGGCCCTTCGACCCGTCGGTACCGAAGAAAATGCCAAGCGAAACAAATCTCATACCTTACAATGTACTAAACGTTCCCCAAAAGGGAATATTTGCAAACGGCATTTCCATAAACGGTGTCAACTAAGGGTGAATGAAATCAGTCAAACTAAAATGAATGCAATGCATAACAGTCGAGTAATTCAACGGTCCGTTGTTTTCCTCCAGTGCGTTAAGTTTTGCCCAATGTTCCAATATCTGCAGTTTCCTGTGTCTCTGCATTCAAATTAATCCAGGGCACGGAATTAATACATTATTTAAGAAATGTCACTTGCTCAGTTCATTGATGTTGCTAGTGATAATAGCAGAAGGCCGAGTTGAAAAAAAGAATGTTTACTTAAGGGAACAAAACATTCTACCTTCGTTCTACTGCAGAACCGATCTGTAATGCAAACATAAACCAAACAACTGACAGTTCAGACGTCATCCGTGGAAGGAAATAGACAGTTTCTGGTCGAGATCCTTCCCCTGGAGTGAAGGGGTGGATGGGAGATATCTATCTTCAATATGCTAGCGCAACAGAAACATACAACATAGAAACATAGAAAATAGGTGCAGGAGGAGGCCATTCGGCCCTTCGAGCCAGCAACGCCATTAAATATGATCATGGCTGATCGCCCACTATCAACAATCCGTGCCTGCCTGCCTTCTCCCCATATCCCATGACTCCACAAGCCCCGAGAGCTCTATCCAACTCTCTCAAATCCATCCAGTGATTTGGCCTCCACTGAACTCTGTGGCAGGGAATTCCATAAATTCACAAATCTCTGGGTAAAACAGTTTTTTTCTCAGCTCAGTCTTGAATGACCGCCCCTTTATTCAAAGACTGCGGCCCCTGGTTCTCGACTCACCCAACATTGGAGCTTGTCCAGTCCTTTTATCGTTTTATATGTTTCTATAAGATCCCCCCTGATCCTCCAGTGAATACAAGCCTAGTCTTGTCAATATTTCCTCATATGAAAGTCCCGCCATCCCAGGGATCAATCTAGTGAACCCACGCTGCACTGCCTCAACCACAAGGATGTCCTTCCTCAAATTAGGAGACCTAAACTGTACACAATACTCCAGATGTGGTCTCGCCAGAGCCCTATACAACTGCAGAAGAACCTTTTTACTCCTGTACTGAAATCCTCTTGCTATGAACGCCAGCATTCCATTAGGTTTCTTCAATGCCTGCTGTACCTGCACGCCAGCTTTCAGTGACTGGTGTGCATGGACACCCAGGTCTCGCTGTACCTCCCCCTTACCTAACCTAACCCCATTGAGATAATAATCTGCCCCCTTGTTTTTGCCGCCAAAGTTGATAACCTCACATTTATTTATATTATACTGCATCTGCCACGCATCTGCCCACTCACTCAAACTGTCCACGCCCCCCTGCAACCTCTTAACACCTTCTTCACAGTTCACACTGCCATGCAGCTCTGTGTAATCCGCAAGCTTGCTAGTGTTGCTTCTAATTCCCTCTTCCAAATCATTAATATATATGGTAAACAGTTGCGGCCCCAACACCGAGCCTTGCGGCACTCCACTCGCCACGGCCTGCCATTCTGAAAAGGACCCGTTCACTCCTACTCTTTGCTTCCGCTCTGCCAGCCAATTTTCTATCCATGTCAACACCCTACCCCCAATAGCATGTGGTCTAATTTTAGTCACCAATATCCCGTGCGGAACCGTATCAAAGGGTTTCTGAAAGTCGAGATACACTACATCCACTGGCACCCCTTCATCCATTTTACTTGTCACGTCCTCAAAACATTCCAGAAGATTAATCAAGCATGATTTCCCTTTCAATAAATCCATGTTGACTTGGAGTTATCCTTTTTACTGCTATCCAAATGCTCCATTATTACCTCTTTAATAATTGACTCCAGCATCTTTCCCACCAAGGAGGTCAGGCTAACTGGTCTGTAATTCCCAGTTTTCTCTCTCGCTCCTTTATTGAAAAGTGGGATAACATTAGCTATCCTCCAATCCACAGGAACTGATCCTGAATCTATTGAACATTGGAAAATGATCACCAATACGTCCACTATTTCTAGAGCCACCTCCCTGTGGACCATGAGATGCAGACCATCAGGCCCAGGGGATTTATCATCCTTCAGTCCCATTAGCCTACCCAATACTATTTCTCGCCTAATGAAAATGTATTTAAGTTCCTCTACCCCCTTAGATCCTCTGTCCTCCAGTACATCTGGAGATTGTTTGTGTTCTCCTTAGTGAAGACAGATCCGAAGTACCTATTCAACTCTACTGCCATTTCCTTGTTGCCCATAATTATTTTACCCGTGTCTGCCTTCAAGGGACCCACATTTGATTTGCTACTCTTTTTCCCTTAACCTATCTAAATAAGCTTTTACTGTCCTTCTTTATATTCCTGGCCAGCTTCCCCTCGTACTTCATCTTTTCAGCCCGTATTGCCCGTTTTGTTTCCTTCTGTTGTCCTATGAAAGTTTCCCAATCCTCCACTTTCGGCTACTCTTTGCTGTGTTATACATTTTTTTCTTTTAATTTTTTTCTATCCCTAATGTCTCTTGTCAGCCACGGTTGCCTCCTACTCCCCTTAGAATCTTTCTTCCTTTTTGGAAAAAAATGATTTTGCGTCTCCCGGATTATGCCCAGAAATTCCTGCCATTGCTGTTCCACCGTCATTCCTGCTAGGATCCCAGCTCCCCTCTCACGCCTTCATAGTCCACTTTGTTCAACTGCATCACTGCCACTTCCGTTCTCCTTCTCAAATTGCAGATTAAAACTAATCATATTATGATCACTACCTCCAAGCGGTTCCTTTACCTCGAGTTCTGTTATCATATCTGGTTCATTGGACAACACTAAATCCAGAATTGCCTTTTGTCTGGTCGGCTCCATTACAAGCTGCTCTAAGAATCCATCTCGGAGGCATTCTACAAACTCTCTTTCTTGGGGTCCTGAAACAACCTGATTTTCCCAGTCTACCTCCATATTGAAACCACAGTGGCATTACCTTTGTTACATGCCAGTTTTAACTCCTGCTGCAACTTACACCCTACATCCGGGATACTATTTGGGGGTCAGTAAATAACACCAATTAGTGTCTTCTTGCCTTTACAATTCCTCAACTCAATCCAGAGTGACCCTACCTCGTCAGTCCGTATGTCTTCCCTCGCAAGGGACTGAATTCCATCCCTCACCAGCAGAGCTCCCCCCCCCCCTCCTATGCCCACCAGCCTGTCCTTTCTATGGGATGTATAACACTGTATATTAACTTCCCAGGCCCGATCCTCCCGCAGCCACGTCTCAGTAATCCCCACAATATCATATCTACCAACCGCTAACTGAGTCTCAAGCTCATCTACTTTACTTCTTATACTTCGCGTATTCATATGCAATACATTTAATTCCTTACGCATCTGACCTTTCACATCAATCCCTATTACACTTGGCCATACTATCCTGTCCCTCTGTGAACTTCCTTTCCCGTTAATGCTGTGGTCATTAACCATCCCTTTACTCTCTTTCCCTTTAACTCCATCTTCGACTATACCATTTGACACCCCACGCCCCCCCCTTATTCAGTTGAAAACCACCAGTGTAGCAGTGGCAAACCTGCCTGCCAGAATGCAAGTCCCCCACCTGTTAAGATGCAATCCGTCACTTTTGTACAGTTCCCCCTTACTCCAAAACTGATCCCAGTGATCTAAGAATCTAAATCCCTGCCTCCAGCACCAGCAACTCAGCCACACATTCAGGTCCCGTACATCTCTGTTCCTGCTCTCGCCAGCACGAGGAACTGGAAGCAAACCGGAGATAACAACCCTGGAGGTCCTGCTTTTCAGCATTTTTCCGAGCTCTCTAAAGTCACGCTGCAGAATATTAATTCCCTTCTTTCCGACATCGTTTGTGTCGACATGCACTACCACTTCCGGCTGTTCGCCTTCGCCTGTGAGGGTTTTCTGCAGTCTGTCCGTGACATTCTGGATCCTGGCACCAGGAAGGTAGCACACCATCCTCGAATCCCGTCTGTTGCCGCATAAACCCCTGTCCGTACCTCTCACAATGGAGTCTCCAACTACAATGGTGTTCCCTGACGTTGGCCTCTTTGGCTTTGGCGCAACAGCCCTTTTTGCAAGCCAGTCCGCCGCTCAGTGTTTTAACGTCTTCTGTCCTGACAGCTTCTAAGTGGGTGAACCTGTTCACAAAAAGTACAACACCCGGGGACCTTTGCATTCCAAGTTTCCCTCCCTTTCTCACCGTCACCCACATTTTCGCTTCCAGTGCCTTAGGTGTAACAATCTCGCTGTGGGACATGTCGAGGAACGACTCAGTTTATCGGACGAACCTGACGTCATCCACTTGCTTCTCCAATTCCCCAACACGGTCCTTCAGGAGTTGTACATGGACGAGCTTCACATGTTTGTAGCAGCCAGAGGCACCAGCAGTGTCCTTGATACTCCCACATACTGCAATGATCAAGCTTGGCTTGCGACTGGGGGATCAAAGTGAGAAGAGATGGATTGGTGGGTGGAGCCAGCCAGGGGGGAATGGGGAAGGTAACAAAGGCTGTGCCGTGATTGGTAGCGGTAACCGTGCTGTAGTTGATGAAATCACACGAGAAAGGAAGGTGGAATAAATGCGAAAATTTGCCTGGGGTGGGGAGGTGGGAATAGTCAGGGTACGGTACCCATTGGAATGAATGTGCAGATGTTGGACAGATGGTGTAGGGGAGGTTGGGTGACAATGAGCGGGATGTTTTGAGAAGGATTTATATGAGTGAGTGCCTGTGGGTGGATAAAGGGCCCGATGGCGAAGGGTTACCGAGAATTATAGAATCCATTGCCCATACCGTCCGCCTGCACACTAACAAAGAGGAACGTGAAGTAAAGAACCTATTTTTTCAATTTGGCCTCACGCTGGCAGTGGAGGAAGTGGAGGAAACGGCAGGTTGGCTGGGGAATGGTGAGACGTATTGAAATAGCAACCGGGAGCGCCGGGTGTCCGTAGCGTACAGAGAAGAGATGGACATCAAAGCGTCGCTTAGTTTGTGCTGGCGTTGCCCTCGGATAAGGTGGGACTGCAAATTCAAATGTGCTTCCTGGGGAAGTAGTGCAGCCGACCGCTCGTCACCTGTCACCGCGGTTCCTCGCACCCAGGTGGTGAGATTGCCGCTACCAAATAATCCACAGGAGGGCGCTGTACCACGGGCAAGGAAGACGTGAAAAAAAGATAAGATACAAGGAACTGTACATACCAGAATCCTGGGCCAAACTTCAAGTGCTGAAATAACAACGGTTCCGGCACCATTCCTGCATGACATGATCTACACGACCCTGAAGAATTGTCCCGACCCGGAACGTCACTTTCCCATGCGCAATAGTGTGGTGCCTGTCGCTATGAGTTACTCCAACACTTTGAGATTTGCTCAACGTTCTGAAGTAATATGTCAAATTAAAAGTGAAAGTTTTATGTGCATTTCATTGAATGATCAATTGCGAATGACGGCAAGATGTCCACGCTCAATCATATGCTTGAAGGAATACATATAAAAATATGTTCATCCTATTATTTAATATGTGTAAATTATGCTTTCCATTAGGTCGTGAGTAGCTGCGATCTGGAATTTGAAGGTCGAGTGGGCAGGGGAGCAGATTTTCAAAAGGCCTGCTGAAGACCTTTGGATCGACACACAAGGATGACCGTGAAGCCTGTTTAAACAACAATGCATGAATGACATTGCCACTTGCAGCAGCAATAGAGGCCTGTGGGAGGAGACACACAAAAATCATTAAATCAATAACTCCGATAGTAGTCCAAAAATACAAAGTGCTAAGTACAGCCAAATACATCGGTGCATCGGTTATCGTTGCACCGTATTGATCAACAGCAGTAAAATCGGAGGGAATTATTGCCTTTCCTTCCATTTCGTACAGCCCCAGAGTCCCGTGTTCGATCCTTAATACCGGTGTTGCCTATCTGTAGTTTGTACGGTTTTTTTGTGGCCTTGTGGGTTTTCTCCGGATGTTCCGGTTTCCTTCCAAATTCCAAAGACGTGCAGGTTTGTAGATTGATTGGCTTATATAAATTATGCCCATGGCATTGAATACAACTAGTGTGCGGGAAATCGCTAGTAGGCGGGCGGAATGGCCTGTTTCCACCTTTTGCCTCTAAACTACTCCTAAACTTAACTAAAACGTACGTTTGTTTCAGAGAACGGGTGGTTGTGATCCGGAATACGCTGGTCAAATGAGCGCAGGATCAGGAATCGTCTGCTGAAGACCATTGGATCAAGCGTCGAAGGACAATGGTCAAGAAAGTATATTGTCATGCGTATAGACAAAGGAACGGTGGCAACAGCATAACATGACTGTAAGAAAATGTACATAGATAATATATACTAAATGCAATCCGACACATTAATAAACTAATGCCAGTGCATAAAATAATGTGGTACTCAGTCCAAACAAAAGCAGTTCACAGTTAATCTTGTAGTGTTCTGTAGCGTTCAAGACCCCGATATTTGTTTGTGAGAAGGTATTCTTCAACCCAATTGTAGAGTAGTTCTAATATTTTACAATCGGGTGTTAACGACAGCAAACACACTGGCGTTGTGACTGGTACAGCAATCAGTAAGGACACCCCGATGCTGATAAAGTTCTACTTCCGCGCTGACACTTGACGGGGTGTTCTGGTGGTTTTTGTACAGGGAAATACCAATGCTGCGCCTCCGTGGCGTTCAGGGCGCAGTAATACATCGCCACGTGTCGGGGCGGCATTTGCGACACAGTCAGCGGGGCTGTTCCTCTCAAATGGTTGAGCTCAGCAGAAACTAAAGGGATCCGCCGGGATACTGACGGTACCACATTAGTACAAGATTGTTCGTGCATGTGGCTGTATAGTTGCAGTTCAACTGGGCATCATCCCCTTCGCTCATTGTTACCACTACTGGTGTCTGGGAAACGGCGTCGCCTCGACAATGCCCTGCAAGAGTCCGGGAACGAAGTTAAAAATCAACATCACTGCATTTTGCTAACGCTCACCTTATCCTGGTACTGATCTGAGGTAGAACGGCAACAAAGATCTCCCTGCACTAAAAGCTAAATGAAGGTGGGAGAAAACGCGCTTTGAATTACCGAATGAAATTATATTTAAAAATCATCCACCTGTTTCCATCGCCACCTGCTCGTCATCATTGCATCTCGGGAGGAGCAGAGGAATTGCTGAGCGCACGACCTTAGAACACGGGCGTTGTCTAATATACCTGGAAACTCAACACAAAATCCTTACAGCACTTTGGTCGGAACTGCATCTACATTATTATTATACTCTTGTGCTCTTCGTTTAGTCCACTCATTGATTCCCTTTCTAAAGTCATTCTATTGCATGCAAGGTATTTCATTGATTAAATACCATGCCCTACAGTAATATAATGTACAGGCTTGGAAACGTCCTGAACTTACGCGTTAAGAGAGCTGCAGCTGCAAGAAGCGAATACATTGTCAAGCTCAGCATGTTGCAATTGCATTGAGCGTGAATATGAACTGAAATGGTCTCACCCGGAAACAGGTTAATCTGCTATTGTGAAAGAGCTGTGGTCTTGGTTCTTCATTGATTGGCTTATTCGTGACAGCGACACCTCCCGTCGCTGTGCGGAGCGAATTTGTTCTCCATCTCCTCGAAGGTTCTTAATTCCGCCAATTACTTCACTGCTTTTGCTGCCCAATCATCTCAGATCTCATTTGTTTTCTGTCCGATTACGTCATGATTGGGGGGGGGGGGGGGGAAGGGACGGAGGCCTGAAGTATAATATACAATAAACAAAATTCAATACATTAACAGCCTGGTCCATGTCCATAAGATGCATGAAGTGCTTAATGCAACCGAATACATTGCATAGTTCATCTTTTAGTGCTGTGTAGTGTTCAAGAAGCTAGTGTTTGTTTGTCAGAAGCTATTCCTCAACTCAATTGTCTAGTTTTTTTTTAATATGAAAAATCGAGTATTAATGACTGCAAACATGTTGTCGTTGGGACTGGTGCAGCAATCAACGAGGACGCGCCGATGCCGACAAAGCTGCGCTTACGCGCTGATACCTGACGGGGTTCTCTGATAGTTTTTGTACAGGCTCAGCCCAATTCTGCGCCTCCGTGGGGTTCAGAGCGCAGTAATACATTGCCGAGTCTCGGAGCCTCGTTAGTGACACCGTTAGCGGGACCGTTCCTGTCGAATGTTTGAGCTCCGCTGAAAAACGTTCCCCGGCATTGTTCTTCTCACCGCCTTTGAATGTCGTTCTGAGCAGAAGAAACTCAAGGGATCCGCCGGGATACTGACGGTACCAGATTAGTCCAGGAGTGCTCGTGCTTGTAGCTGTATAATTGCAGCTCAATTTTGTATCATCCCCTTTACTCACTGTAACCGATACCGGTGTCTGAGAAACGGCGTCGCCTCGACAATACGCTGCAAGAGTCCGGGGATAAATAACACAACATCGCCTAATTCAGCACATACTTCAGAATACCCCTCATCCTGATACCGATATGAGGTACAATGACATCAAACATACCCCTCCCCTAATAGTTAAATAAAAATGGGCCGAAAGGCGCTGGGAATTACCGAAAAAATATATCTTTAAAGATATCCAACCGGATTCATCGTACTGGACGTCGTTGTTGCTTCCGGGGATGAAAAGGGGAATCGTAGAGCACTCCGTACGTCCACCTGTGTGTTCTAACCTCGATGCTTCTCGGTCGGGGATGCTTTCCAACAATTAACCAGGACACTCACCTCAACTTTCCGAACATCAATTACTGTGAAACCACATCTTTTTTACTAATGTGCTCTTCGTTTGCTGTCCTCATACGGACTCCCTTTCTAAAGTCGTTCTGTTGCTTTCAACATATGTGGTTAATTAAATATCATGCCCTACATTATTGCAAACATCGTGAACTTACCGGTTAAAAGAGCTGCAGCTGTAAGAAGCCTATAAATTGTCAAGGCCAGCATGTTGTCATTGCATTGAGAGTGAATATGAACTGAAATGCGCTCACCCGGAAACAGGTTTAATCTGACATTGTGAAAGAGCTGTGGTCTAGGTTCTTCATTCATTGGCTTATTCGTGACAGCATCACATCCCGTCGGCGCGGAGCTAATTTGTTCGCCAATTACCCGAAGTTTCTTAATTCCGCCAATGCCATCACTGCTTTTGTAGGGCAATAATCTCACACCACCTTTGTTTTATGTTCCATCACGTCATGGGGGGGGGGGGGGGGGCAATGCCTGAAGTATAATATGCAATAAACAATCTTCAATAAATTAACAACCTGATCCATGTGCATAATAGGCATGAGACATAGAAACATAGAAACATGGGGAATAGGTGCAGGATTAGGTCATTTGGCCCTTCGAGCCTACACCGCCAATCAATTCCTTAAAAAGGGAGGGAGAGAGAAAACAGCGAATTGCAGACCGGTTAGTCTAACATCGGTAGTGGGGAAACTGCTAGAGCCAGTTATTAAAGATGGGATAGCAGCGCAATTGGAAAGTGGTGAAATCATTGGACAAAAACAGCATGGATTTACCAAAGGTAAATCATGTCTGACGAATCTTATTGAATTTTTTGAGGATGTAACTTATAGAGTGGATAAGGGAGAACCTGTGGATGTGTTATATCTGGACTTTCAGAAGGCTTTTTGACAAAGTCCCACACAAGAGATTAGTATACAAACTTAAAGCACACGGTATTGGCGGTTCATTATTGATGTGGATGGAGAACTGGCTGGCAGACAGGAAGCAAAGAGTATGAGTGAACGGGTCCTTTTCAGGATAGAACGCAGTGACTAGTGGGGTGCCGCAAGGCTCAGTGCTGGGACCCTAGCTATTTACAATATATAATAATGATTTGGACGAGGGAATTGAATGCAACATCTCGAAGTTTGCGGATGCCACGAAGCTGGGGGGAAGTTAGCTGTGAGGAGGATGCTAGGTGGCTGCAAGGTGAATTGGATAGACTGGGGGAGTGGGCAAATGCATGGCAGATGCAGTATAATGTGGATAAATGTGAGGTTATCCACTTTGGTGGCAAAAACAAGAAGGTAGACTATTATTTGAATGGTGACCGATTAGGAAAAGGGGAGATGCAACGAGACGTGGGTGTCATGGTGCACCAGACATTGAAAGTAGGCATGCAGGTGCAGCAGGTTGTGAAGAAAGCGAATGGTATGTTGGCATTCATAGAAAAGGGATTTGAGTACAAGAACATGGAGGTTCTACTGCAGTTGTACAGGGTCTTGGTGAGGCCACACCTGGAGTATTGTCTACAGTTTTGGCCTCATAATCTGAGGAAAGACATGCTTGCCATAGAGGGAGTACAGAGAAGGTTCACCAGACTGATTCCTGGGTGGCAGGACTTCCATATGAAGATAGACTGGATAGACTCGGCTTGTACTCGCTGGAATTTAGAGGGTTTTGGGGGGATCTCATAGAGACATACAAACCTCTTAAGGGGTTGGACCGGCTAGATGTAGGAAGATTGTTCCCGATGTTGGTGAAGTCCAGGACAAGGGGTCACAGTTTAAGGATAAGGGGGAAGTCTTTTTGGACCGAGATGAGAAAATCTTTGTTCACGCAGAGAGTGGTGAATCTGTGGAATTATCTGCCACAGAAGGTAGTTGAGGCCAGATAGTTGGCTATATTTAAGAGGGAGTTAGGTGTGGCCCTTGTGGCTAAAGGGATCAAGGGGGTATAGAGAGAAGGCAGGTACAGGATGCTCAGTTGGATGATCAGCCCTGATCACATTGAATGGCGGTGCAGGCTCGAAGGGCCGAATGGCCTACTCCTGCACCTAATTTCTATGTTTCTATGTCTGTGTTTCTTTAATCATGGCTGATCATCCAACTCAGTATCCCGTACCTGCCTTCTCTCCATGCCCCCTGATCCCTCTAGCCACAAGTGCCACATCTAACTCCCTCTTAAATATAGCCAATGAACTGGCCTCAACTACCTTCTGTGGCAGAGACTTCCAGATACTCACAACTCTCTGTGAAAAATGTTTTCCTCATCTCGGTCCTAAATGATTCCCCCCTTATCTTTAATCTGTGACCCCATGTTCTGGACTTCCCCAACATCGGGAACAATCTTCGTGCATCTAGCCTGTCCCAGTTTACCCAGTCTTTCTTCATATGAAAGTCCTGACATCCCAAGAATCAGTCTGGTGAACCTTCTCTCTACTCCCTCTATAGCAAGAATGTCTTTCCTCAGATTTGGATACCAAAACTGTACGCAATACTCCAGGTGTGGTGTTACCCAGACCCTGTACAACTGCAGTAGAACCCCCCTGCTCCTATACTCAAATCCTTTTGCTATGCAAGCTATCATACCATTCGCTTGCTTCACTGCCTGCTGTGCCTGCATTCCTACTTTCAATAACTGGTATACCATGACACTCAGCTAACACTTCCCCCTGCTTCGTGTCATCCGCAAACTTGGAGATGTAGCATTCAATTCCCTAGCCGAAATAATTAATATATATTGTAATTGTATATATATACAATTGTATATATTACAATATATTGTAATATATTGTATTTATTACATGAACTGATTAATGCAACCAAGGGCAGTTCATAGTTCATCTGTTAGTGCTGTGTGGTGTTCAAGAAGCTAATGTTTGTTTGTCAGATGCAATTCTTCAACTCAATTGTCTTGTTTTTTAATATTAAAAATCGAGTATTAGTGACTGCAAACATACTGGCGTTGGGACGGGTGCAGCAATCAACGAGGACGCGCCAATGCTGACAAAGCTGCGCTTACGCGCTGATACCTGACGGGGTTCTCTTTTAGTTTTTGTACAGGCTCAGCATAATTCTGCGGCTCCGTGGGGTTCAGAGCGCAGTAATAGATCGCCGAGTCTCGGAGCCGCGTTTGTGACACCGTCAGCGGGACCGTTCCTGTCGAACGGTTGAGTTCCGCAGAAAAACGTTCCCCGGCATTGTTCTTCTCGCCGCCTTTGAATTTCGTTCTGAGCAGAAGAAACTCAAGGGATCCGCCGGGATACTGACGGTACCAGATTAGTCCAAAGCTATCCGTGCTTGCAGTTGTATAGTTGCAGTTCAACTCGGCTTCGTCCCCTTCATTTACTGTTTCCACTACTGCTGTCTGAGAAACGGCGTCGCCTAGACAATGCCCTGCAAGATTCAGATGTAGAAATTAAATTATTTTATATTATCCCAATATGTTCATACTGGAGAATGCCCGATATCTTGATACCGATCTGAGGGACAACGGCAGCAAAGAATACTCTCCCCTAAAACGCGCATCAAGGTGGCGGAAAAGCGCTGGGAATTACTGAATTAAATTGTCTTTAAAGATCATTTAAACCTTTTCATTTTCCTCTGCTCGTCATCTTTCTGTCTTGGGATGGGGAGAATCTTTCAGCACTCGTCCATAAAACATGGGTGTATCTCCCTTTCTTAGGCCATTCTATTGCATTCAACCTAGTTGATTGATTAAATATTATGTCCCGTAGTAATATAATACCCAGGCTCGGAAACGCCGTGAACCTACCGGTTAAGAGAGCTGCAGCTGCAAGAAGCGAACAAATAATCACGGCCAACATGTTGTGATTGCTTTGCGAGTGAATATGAACTGAAATGCTCTCATCGGGAAATATGTTTAACCAGATATTGTGAAAGAGCTGTGGTCTAGGCTCTCTATTCATTGGTTTATTTTTGTCGAGGGCACATCCCCTCGGCACAGAGCGAATGTGTTCTCCAACCCCCCCCCCCCCCCGGAATTAGCTCACTCGTTGAATTCCGCCAATCACCTCACTGCTTCTCAGTTGCCAATCATGTCAAACCTCCTTTGTTTAATGTTCCATTAAATCACAGGAGAGACAAGGCCTGAAGTATGATAAATAACAAACAAAATTCAATAAATTCATAACGTAATCCATGTGCATTAAAAAGCACGAATTGCTTAGTGCACACACGGACAGTTGATAGTTGATAGGTTAGTGTTGTGTAGTGTTTGAAAGCCTGGCATTTGATTGGAAGAAACAGTATTTAAATATTGCTCGCATCTCTCTGGCGTTGGGACGGATGCAGCAATCAGCGAAGACGCGCCAATGCTGACAAAGTTGTGCTTACGCGCTGATACCCGACGGGGTGCTCTGGTAGTTTCAGTACAGGCTCAGCCCAATTATGCGCCTCCGTTGGGGTCAGAGCGCAGTAATATATTGCCGAGTCACGAAGCCGCGTTTGCGACACAGTCAACGGGATCGTTCCTGTCAAATGGTTGAGCTCCGCTGAAAAACGTTCTCCAGCACTGTTCTTCTGGGCGGCTTCGAATTTCGGTCTGAGCAGCAGAAACTCATCGGATCCCCCTGGATACTGACGGTACCAGATTAGTCCAGGATTGCTCGTGATTGTAGCTGTGTAGTTGCAATTCAACGGTGCGTCATCGCCTTCACTCACTGTTATCATTGCTGGTGTCTGAGAAATGGCGTCGCCTCGACAATGCCCTGCAAGAGTCCGAGTACGAAGTTAAACAACAGAACATCACCTGTGTGTCCACAGTCGAACCCCCCACCCCCCCCCCCCCCCTCCTCTATCCTGGTACTGCTTTGAGGTGCAATGGAATTAATAATACCCATCCCCCAAAAATTAATAATGGTGGGGGGCAGGCGCTGGCAATTACCAAATGAAATTATCTTTAAAGATCATTCAACCATTTCCACCGGCCTCTGCTCGTCACCATTGCGTCCCAGAAGGAAAAGGGGAATCGTAGAGCGCTCGTCCGTAGAACACTGGTGTCTTCCAACTGAAGGACTCCACCCAGCCGGGGCTAGTTTCCAGCTATTAACCTGGACACACCTCAAATTCCCCCAACATCACTATTGAGGAACTGCATCTATATTCCTCTTTGTACTCTTCATTTACTACCCTTCCATTGAATCCCTGTCTAAAGTGATTCCATTGCATTCAATGTATTTGAATGATGAGATTTCATGCCCTGAAGTAACATAATATACATGCTTGGAAACGTCGTGAACATATCGGTTAAGAGAGCTGCAGCTGTAAGAAGCGAATACATAGTCAATGCCATCATGTTTCAATTGCATGGAGAGTGAATATGAACTGAAATCCGGAAAAAGGTGTCATGTCATATTGTGAATGAGCTGTGATCTAGGCTCTTTATTCATTGGCCTATTCTTGATGGCGTCGCATCCTCTCAACGCAGGGCCTATATGTCTTTCAACTCCCAGAAATAGCTCCGTTTCTTAATTCCGCCAATCACTTCACTGCTTCTTTGTTGCCCCATCCTATCAAACCTTCATTGTGTTTTGCTCCGTTTCGTCGCAGGAGGGGCAAGGTCGACAGTAAATGTAGTGGACAGTGTGTCGAAGCCTCTTCTCCAATCTCCACTGTAAAATAACACAGAACCGGTGAACGCATGCGAATCTAAAACTTGAGATCTAGATAGGGCTCTTAAATATAGCTGAGTCAGGGGATATGGGGAGAAGGCTGGAACGGGGTACTGATTGGGGATGATCAGCCATGATCACAGTCAATGCCGGTGCTGGCACGAAGGGCCGAAAGGCCTACTCCTGCACCTATTGTATAATGTCTATTGTTGCATGAAGACTATTTTTGATAAGTCATTAAGAACAGCCATAATGATTAGTGAGGAATACGGGCAACACACTGGGCCTGGTATGGTAACGAACGGAGATCAACATGATGATTTCAATATGTTTACACTTGATACATGATTCAGTAGTGTAAATTTGTTGCGTTGCACCTCAGCGCACAATAATTAGAACATAGAACAGTGCAACAGACTTATCCGCCCACAATGTCCGTGTCGAACATGATGTCCAGTTAAACTGATTATCTCTGCTGGCATCTCATGAATATGCCCCCATTCCCCGGATATCTTGTGACTGTCTAAAGACCGCTATTACTTTCAACGGATCAAAGGTAACCACACAGAGTCGTGTGGATGGGAAATTGTTTTTTTCATCTAGTACCTAGACCGATAAATGTACTCGATACAGCACGTGTGGGGAAACTGTTTGGCGTAATTCTGCCGAGGAGATGGTGTGTTTCACGTGGAACACTATTGGAATATTGTAGATGGTGTGGATCGCTCTAGAAGTTCGCGATCGCGGTTGCATTAGACACACTGTAGATTTCTCACACAACCGCGCCATCTGGTAGCCTCTCGAAAGTGGTCCATCGTACGGTGTTTGGACCCTCTATTTCTCGGCAACAGTGTGGGCGCCATGGCGCAGTAATATGTCGCAGCGTCCGAAAGGTGTATCCTGGAGATATTTAACGGGAAGGTCTTACTCTCCTCGTGTAAAACGGCAAAGAATCTTTTGGAAATATCTGGATCTGGTTGGGATAACCCATCGCGGAATCCCTTCAGCACGTATCTCGCTGCATGGCCGCGATACTCGATGTACCAGAAGAAGTTGTTAGAAGAGAACTTTGTGGAGTAGTTGCAGTTTAACGTTACGTCCAGCCCTTCCTCGGCCCTCAGCGCAGCCAGACTCTGGGACACTGACTCCTCGCAGACTCCTGTAACAATGAATACGACATGCAATCACTCCAGGAAAGAATCTGACTCCCTTGACGGTCACAAACACCACTTAAACGCCAACTCACTTGCCCGAACGAGAATAAATATCAGGAAGGAGGATAGGGTAAACATAACTCCTAATTGGGACAACGCGCTAAAAAAATGGAGCGGCCTTAGTTTATTTCCGTCGTGGATTCTGTGCGAATGAAACGGTCAACAGCGTTTTCATCATTTAATGCGCAAGGGGGCGTTTATTTTAGTTACCGTTGTTGATTGGCCAATTTCCCATACCGAAGGATATTTTTGCACATTTGAAAACGCGCTGTTGTTTCTAACGTCCGTTATTTCTCTTCCTTCTCCCGTCTCTTTCTCTCTCTTTCTCAATATTTCTCTCTCTCTCTCTCTCTCTCTCTCTCTCTCTCTCTGTCTCTCTCTCTCTCTCTCTCTCTCTCTCTCTCTCTCTCTCTCTCTCTATCACTGCCCCCCACCGTTCCACTACACTTTCCTTTTCGCCTTCGCCACTTTCTTTCCCTCTCGGGCTCTCTGATGTTCGCGCTGTCTCTCGGCTCATTTAGCTTTCTTTCCACCAATCCATAACATACCATATCGATCTAGCTCTCTTTCTCTTCATTATCTTTTCACGTATGTATGTAAGTATCTATCTCCCATTTCCCTCTTGCACTTTTCCCCTTTCTCTCTCTCTCGCGTTCATTCGCCGGAAAATCCATGTGAATTCTGCACCTGCTTTTATACTAAAGATTTTTGACCGCAGTCACCGCCTCGGGGAAAGTTTCGTGGGAAGAAGGTCACCCCTCGGCATTATCCATCTGTCTGGCGGCGTAATCTGTAACCGCCGGCTGAGATACACACCTCCGCGAAGTAGAGGTACCACAACGCACAGGCATTAGAAGATGGAACAGTACAACACAGGGGTAGACCTTTACAAGAATAAAAAGATGGAACTCCACAACACAGGGATAGGCCTTTCGGCCTACAATGTCTAATCCGACCATGATACCAAGTTAAACCAATCACCTTTATCTGCATCTCATCAATATGCCGTCATCATTTGCATATCCTGTGTCCATCTATAGACGTTGTTGGATTCAACAAATCCAATTGATCTTCAGAGGCGTGTCGCTGGAAGATGAGGGAATAAATGTTGTTAGATCTAATACCATTGCGATAATTAAATAAATAAATACATACATAAATAGATAAATAGATAAATAAGTGGACTGCTCGGTGCGGACTCGGTGGGCCGAAGGGCCAGTTTCCGCGCTGTATCTCTACTCTACACTGAACTGAACTAAATTAAATATCAAGGGCAGGAAAGGCACTGCTGGAGGATGTCGCTTAGAATATGATGCAGTTGACATAGAATATGCTGCTGATATTGCGGATGTTACGGAGCGGTTGGTGGTTCGGGATCCCTGCCGCGTAAGATGTACTTCACATTACTTGCGCAACAGCGCCCCCTGGGACGACGGATGTCTAGCGCGTGGTTTTTTGTGCGAAGCCTCTATCTCTCTCCAACAGTGTGGATTCATGGCGCAGTAATATGTCGCAGAGTCCGCGAGAATTATCCTGGAGATATTTAAAGGAAATGTCTTACGTCCTTTGTGCAAATAAGCAGAAATTCTGTCAGAAAAATCTGGAGACGGAGAGGCCAACCCATTGCTGACACCCTTCAGCACATATATTGGCGCATCGCCGGGATACTGGATGTACCAGAACAAAGTTACACTGACGGCTGTGGAATAGTTGCAGGTTAGTGTTACGTCCTGTCCTTCCTCAACCATCAGTGCACCCGGACTCTGGTAGACGGACTCTGAGTCCGAGTCCGGGTCTGGTAGAGCACAATTAGAAAGAAGGATCGGAGGGAGAACATGACTGCTGATCCGAAAAACGGGCTGCAATAATGGGGCGCTCTCAGTCTCTTTGCGTCGTCGGCTGTGAAAGATTGGAAACCTATTTCTGGGGGTTCAACACATTTTGTGCGGAAAGGGGTAGTTCCCTCGCGCGCGGTTAGCGATTGGTTGACGATTGACGAGCGTTTCTTTGCTAATGTCTGTCATAATCAACGTCAGATACCCAAAAATCTATGCCGTAGGTCTGTCATGAAGAAAACGTCTGTAATATTTTCTCTCTCGCAATACCGCA
>OY740795.1:145392-257892 GCA_963514005.1 Raja brachyura
TTCGCAGATCTACCCAGATCGATTCCACATCCTCCAAGCTAATGTCCTTCCTTTTTATTGCGTTAATCTCTAACCAGCAACGCTGCTCCACTTCATTTTCCTTTCTGTCTATCCCTCCTGAATATTGAATATCCCTGGATGGTCAGCTCCCAGCCTTGCTCAGCCTGGAGTCATGTCACCGTGATCCCAACTATATCATATTCATTAATAACTATCTGTACATTCAACTCATCCACCTTATTACGAATGCTCGTTGCATTGAGAAACCAAGCCTTCAGGCTTGTTTTTACGACACTCTTACCCCTTATGCAATTATGTTGAAAAGTGGCACTTTTTGATTTTTGCCCTGGATTTTCCTGCCTGCCACTTCTACTTTTCATCTTGCTACCTATTGCTTCTACCCTCATCTTGCATCCCTCTGTCTCTCTGCTCATGCTCCCATCCCCCTGCCACGTTAGTTTAAATCCTCCCTGACAGCACTAGCAAACACGCTCCCAAGGACATTGGTTCCATTCAAGCCCAGGTGCAGACCGTTCTGTTCGTACTGGTCCCACCTCCCCCAGAACTGATTCCAATGCCCGGGAAATTTGAATCCCTCCCCTTTGCGCCATTTTTTAAGCCACGTATTCATCTGCAATATCCTCCTATTTCTACTGTGACCAGCACGTGGAACTGGTAGGAATCCAGAGGTTATTACCTTTGAGGTCCTACTTTTACGTTTATCTCTTAGCTCCCTAAATTCGCCTTGAAGGACCTCATCCCGTTTTTTACCTATATCGTTGGTGCCAATGTGCACCACGACAGCTGGCTGTTCACCCACCCCTTCCAGAATGTTCTGCAGCCGTTCAGTGACATCCCTGACCCTTGCATCAGGGAGGCAACATACCATCCTGGACTCTCGTTTGCGGCCGCAGAAACGCCTATCTATTCCCCTTACTTATGAATCCCCTATTACAATAGCCCTTCCACACTTCTTTCTCCCCTCATGTGCCGCAGAGCCACCAATGGTGCCATGAACTTGGCTGCTGCTGCCTTCCCCTGATGAGCCATCCCCCCCAACAGTATCCAAAATAGTATATCTGTTTAGGAGGGAGATGACCGCAGGGGATTACTGCACCACCTGCCTACTGCTACGCTGGGTAATGGCCACCCGTTCCCTTTCTGGTCGCTTAACCTGCGGTGCGACCAACTCACTGTACGTGCTTTTCACGAGCTTCTCAGCACCGAGGATGCTCCAGTATGAATCCAACCGCAACTCCAATCGTTCAATGCGGTCTGCCAGGAGCTGCAGCTGGACACACTTCCTGCAAATGTAGTCACTAAGGACACCGGCAATATCCCTGATCTCCCACATGTTGCAGGATGATCAAACCATGGGGCCGATCTCAAATGAATTGGCTTGCCCCCAAATTAAATCATCTCACACTATAAAAATCTTAATCCTTTAAACTAACTTTTACTAAAAAGCACTGAACCCTTTAGCCAACTGAACCCTTTAGCTCACTAAACCCTTTAGCTCACTGTACCTTTAACTCACTTTACCTTTAACTCACTTTACCTTTAACTCACGGAACCCTTTAACTCACTTTACCTTTAACTCACTTTACCCTTAACTCACTGAACCATTTAGTTCACTTTACCTTTAACCCACTTTATCTTTAATGCAAACCAGGGGTTGCACCCAATCAGCTGCTTCCATCAATCAGCGGCTTCCACCAGAACACTTGTGTGGAACGTTACAGGTTTGGGTTCCTCCTCCGCTTGCTCCAACCGCTCCCGGGCTTCTGTTAAAACAAAGCCCCGCGCTCGATTTTTAAACTCACCACCCGGAGACTCCTCCTCTTGCTCCAACGTCTCCTCGGTCTCTGTTAAAAAAAAGCCCCGCGCTCGATTTCTAAACTCACCACCCGGAGACTCCTCCTCTTGCTCCAACGTCTCCTGGGCCTCTGGCCATGGAGGAGGCCCTGAACATAGTGAGGACCACCGCAAATTGGCACCTCATATTTCGTTTGGGTAGTTTATACCGCAGCGGTATGAACATTGACGTCTCCAATTTCAGACCATCCTTGCTTTCTCCCTCCACCCCTCCTCTTCCAGGCTCGCCCATAGCACACTGACTCCGCCTGTTCCATTGTTATTCCCGTCCCGCCCCCCCTCCCCCACCACCACATTAATCTGCAGAAGGGCCTCGTCCCGAAACGTCACCTATTCCTTCTCTCCATAGATCACCGGTCGCCAGGGTCCACTCCCCCTCCCCCACTCCCCAGGACCTTCATGTAGTCACCCCCAGGACATCCCAGAAAACTCAACCGTCAGCCAAACCGGCTGGAGATTTGCCGCTGCACAGTCAGCTCCGCCACTGAAAAGTGGTCATGAAGGAGTTCAAACGTCTCACTATCCACAGTTAGTAGACCATCCCGCAGGAGCAGATGAGCCTTCCCGCTGCATCCAAGTGGGGGGAACAGAGACATATAAAATGACAGAATTAAAGCACCGATCATCTCTGGATCTTTAACAGAGGAGCCGTCAGCCGGGAGCAGCTCTACGAGATGTTCGCGGATTCCCAGCCCTTCAGCCAGAGAGAAAAATAATGGTAATGCACTGTCCGGATCGTGCAGCATCAGGACCCGCGAACTCACATAAGCTCAAGCTGCAGGTCTCTCCGTGCTTCTTTCCTGTCATGATACTCTCCCCACTCACAGGAGTCCTCACCAATCCGACACAAGCGAGACTCTGCGTCGAGTAATTCTCTGCGCCCCGCCTTCTGGTCGAACCCGTCGTAAACTTCTGATAAAAGGATGCAAGCCTTTCCCACATCCCACCACTGCCTAAGGGAAGGGAAACCCCTCCGCCTCTCTCTTCACTTCATCCAAAACCGACTGAATGACTCCTGGAATCGGCTATCCTCCAGCTGCTGGTTATTAAAGCGCCAGAACGCTGACCAGCTGCTGTGTGCGCTAGGATAAACTCCACTCACACCAGATACTGGTCCGAGCACGGCACCGGCCGCACAGAGGCCACGAGACACGAGAGAAATAAGCTCCGGAGATGTACATGCGATCGATACGGGAACCACCCCCTTCAGACATGCGCAAAAAAATGTTGGAATGAGGCTGGAGCTGAAAGAAAAATATAAAAGATTCATGCAACAAATGTTCACCTTTATTTAGCTGTAAAGAAACTTCCAAATTTGTTTCCCGAGAGTTCAGCAAGTTTCAAAAATACCACATAGTAAGGCTCCACATTAGAGTTGATCGGCAGAATCATGAATGTTTTTATGGGACATGCAATATACTTTCAATGGGGACAACAGCGGAGAAGATAATATTTTAGCAACTGAAATCCGGCCATTTGGACTAAGGAGGCTGCTGCATTCAAAGAAACACACGAGTAGGAAGAGGGGCAATGGTCTTCGTTGCGATTATCCCTACTAAATGGGGAGAAATATGTTTCACAATTTTCCCCATCACACATAGAAAAATAGACACATAGAAAATATGTGTAGGAGTACGCCATTCGGACCTTCGAGCCTGCACCGCCATTCAATATGATCATGGCTGATCATCCAACTCAGTATCCCGCACCTGCCTTATCTCCATACCCCCTGATGCCTGTAGCCACAAGGGCCACATCTAACTCCCTCTTAAATATAGCCGATGAACTGGCCTCAACTATCTTCTGTTGCAGAGAATTGCACAGATTCACCACTCTTTGTGTGAGAGCACAGAATAATTCCGCTCAGATTTACATTTTACGGAATCCGCGATTAAACATGTACGTTGTAGAAACATGTACATGTAGATATGTGAAGAGAAAGAGACTAGTTAAAACAAATGTTGGCCCCTTGCAGTCAAAAACAGGTGAATTGGTCATGGGGAACAAGGACATGGCAGACCAATTGAATAACTACTTTGGTTCTGTCTTCACTAAGGAAGACATAAATAATCTGCCGGAAATAGCAGTGGAACGGGGGTCAAATAAGATGGAGGAACTGAGTGAAATCCAGGTTAGCCGGGAGGTGGTGTTGGGTAAATTGAACGGATTGAAGGCCGATAAATCCCCAGGGCCAGATAGTCTGCATCCCAGAGTACTCAAGGAGGTAGCCACAGAAATAGTGGATGCATTAGTGATAATTTTTCAAAATTCCTTAGATTCTGGAGTAGTTCCTGAGGATTGGAGGGTAGCTAATGTAACCCCACTTTTTAAAAAAGGAGGGAGAGAGAAAGCGGGGAATTACATACCAGTTAGTCTAACATCGGTACTGGGGAAACTGCTAGAGTCAGTTATTAATGATGGGATAGCAGCGCATTTGGAAAGTGGTGAAATCATTGGACAAAGTCAGCATGGATTTACGAAAGGTAAATCATGTCTGACAAATCTGATAGAATTTTTCGAGGATGTAACTAGTAGAGTGGATAAGGGAGAACCAGTGGATGTGTTATATCTAGACTTTCAGAAGGCTTTCGACAAGGTCCCGCATAAGAGATTAGCATACAAACTTAAAGCACACGGTATTGGGCGTTCAGTATTGATGTGGTTAGAGAACTGGCTAGCAGACAGGAGGCAAAGGGTAGGAGTAAACGGGTCCTTTTCAGAATGGCAGGCAGTGACTAGTGGGGTGCCGCAAGGCTCAGTGCTGGGACCCCAGCTATTTACAATATATATTAATGATTTGGACGAGGGAATTCAATGCAACATCTCCACATTTGCAGATGATACCAAGCTGGGGGGTATAGTTAGGTGTGAGGAGGATGCTTGGAGGCTGAAGGGTGATTTGGATAGGCTGAGTGAATGGGCAGATGCATGGCAGATGCAGTATAATGTGGATAAATGTGAGGTTATCCACTTTGGTGGCAAAAACATGAGGGTAGACTATTATCTGAATGGTGGCAGTTTAGGAAAGGGGGACATGCAACGAGACCTGGGTGTCATGGTACACCAGTCATTGAAAGTAGGCATGCAGGTGCAGCAGGCAGTGAAGAAAGCAAATGGTATGTTAGCATTCATAGCGAAAGGATTTGAGTATAGGAGCAGGGAGGTTCTACTGCAGTTGTACAGGGTTTTGTTGAGGCCACACCTGGAGTATTGCGTACAGTGTTGGTCTCCAAATCTGAGGAAAGACATCCTTGCCATAGTGGGGGTACAGAGAAGATTCACCAGACTGATTTCTGGGATGTCAGGACTTTCATATGAGGAAAGATTGGATAGACTCGGCTTGTACTCGCTGGAATTTAGAAGATTGAGGGGGGATCTTATAGAAACTTACAAAGTTCTTAAGGGGTTGGACAAGCTAGATGCTGGAAGATTGTTCCCGATGTTGGGGGAGTCTAGAACAAGGGGTCACAGTCTAAGGATAAGGGGGAATTCCTTTAGGACCGACATGAGGAAAACATTCTTTACACAGAGAGTGGTGAGTCTCTGGAATTCTCTGCCACAGAAGGTAGTTGAGGCCAGTTCATTGGCTATATTTAAGAGGGCGTTAGATGTGGCACTCGTGGCTAAAGGGATCAGGGGGTATGGAGAGAAGGCAGGTATGGGATACTGAGTTGGATGATCAGCCATGATCACATTGAATGGCGGTGCAGGCTCGAAGCGCCGAATGGCCTACTCCTGCACCTATTTTCTATGTTTCTATGTTTCTATGTTGTGGGCCGAGGAGCTTTATTCTAATGTTTCGAGACACAGGTCACAGAACTACATGATATATTCAAATATTGTGTACAAATATTATATAAATCACCGCTGAAACTCGTCAAGAACAGGACTTGCTCATTTCTTATTAAATTAGAGAAAACCCGGAAAATCTTCGCGTATTTTTGTTCCAATCAAAGCACGTTTAACATTGAATTGTACGCCATTTGGCCAATCGCGCGCTTTGTTTCAGGCTAGCCAGGCAGGCCGCACACAACATGGCTGAGAGGACTTCCACAGATGCCCGTTTTACTGGAGATTCTGATGAAGGTTCTTTCTAGTTCTGTGGAATACATGTCGTGGAAACTTGCAGCAGGGTGATTGAATTTAGTGAGAAAAGCATTAAGAAGTCTGAAGAATGTGCAGCTAAGTGGACAGAAGTGAAAGAAAGTATTGAAAGCAAAGTCCCTGCTGAGATGCTGCAACGCAAATTTGAAACCAGTCAAACTTTAGGAATCAACGAACTGCAAGGTAAGATCTAAAGTCTGAATTTATGAAAATTAATCTGTATGGAGTTTAATTAATTGCACCCTTTATAATGTGAAAAAAAGAGATTTGGAGGCTGTACATTCACTCATTCAGTCACTCATTCACTTAGTCATTCAGTCACTCATTCACACTCATTCACTCATTCACTCACTCACTCATTCATTCACACGCTCACTCATTCATTGAATCATTCACACTCATTCATTCACTCACTCACACTCATTCATTCATTCACATATTCATTCGCTCATTCACTCATTCATTCATTCATTCATTCATTCATTCATTCATTCATTCATTCATTCATTCATTCATTCATTCATTCATTCATTCATGAAGTTGAGGGCCTAAACTACCCGTAACAAGGTAAATGACACATTTTCGCTAATGCCAGTTTGCTGTGGTCTAATAAATCTTGAACATATAATCTCGGAGCTGCCTGCAATAACTTACCGAGTACAAGTGCTCCGATCGTGGGGCGTATGTACTTAACATAGTGAAACCGCGGTCTCAATGAAGAAGCTGCCAATTCGCGAACGCGAAGCCGCGGAGTGTGTTTGGATCATGTCCGCGGGGGCGGAGGGGGGCGTGGGTGGGGGCTTGGGGGGGGGGGGAGGCCGTACATAGTGCCGTCCGTAGCGTTCGTTTCCAGGCCCCGACCATGGGAGAAAAACGGACGAATATTCATTGCACCTTATAGGCTTCCATTGGAGTGAGAAATGGTCAGAAATGGCTGATGTTTATGTATAAATAAATTGGTGCATGTGAACTTGAACTTGAACTAATTTATCTATGGTTGTAACAGTGTTATTCTCATTAACATTAAGAAGAGGTTGACATTTTATGAATTGAAGTCCATGCAGACTTAATGACTATGAGATGGGTTTTTTTTGTAGCCTTTGCCTGACCCTCCACTTGAACTTGAACTAACTTATCAATGGACCTATGAAACTTATCAAAAGACTTGGAATCTGATGAAGAATATTCAGATGAAGATCAGATGTAATGTAAACAAATAAATTGGGGGATTAAATGAATAGGTAAAGTTTTATTTTAGTGTCAATCGTTTCACTGTTTATTTGGGTAAATTATTTAAACAATGTGTGAATTACTTATGAGAATGGCGTGCTGGTGAATTACAGTGCGATAGTCCTGTGACAGTGCGACATCCACACATACATCCACACACATATCCATCCGCAGGCAGGCATACATGTACACATGCATCCACACACATACATCCACACATAGATCCACACACATACAGCCACACTTACATACACACATCCACAAACACATTTGACAGCTATACACAGACACACACACAAACTACAGATACTCAAATAATGCAACACATTTAGGGTTATTTTAGGTTAAAGGTAATAGCCCTCATTTGCAAAGGCACCATCGGGGGGGGGGGGGGGGGTCTCTAACATAAATATAGGCTCATTATAGCTTAAAATGAATACTCATCGAGTAAACATCAGAGCATCAGAAATAAGACAGGTCTCTTACAGGTCTGTCACCCATCCTGGCCCTGCCCCAGTCGCACTATGGCAGCTACCCCCACTCTTCCCACTATGGTAGTCAGTGGGGTTCAGTTAAAGTGGGAACCCAGAGGATCTGTCCCGACCCTTTAATTAGGCAGGTTCATGAGCCCTTAAAACCCGGGACCTCTGCTGCAGTCTCATTACATTTCCTATTAAAGCGACTGGAAGATGCCTTGCAGGAATGTCCCCCAGCCTGGCACTTCCCCAGTCCCACTCTGGCCGTGATCCCACTCTGCACACTGGCAGTCAGTGGGGTCCAGTAAAGGGAGGACCCCACAGGAGCTGTCCTCACCCATTATTTAGGCTGGTTCAGGAGCAGGACCTCTGCGACAGTGTCATTAAAAAAAGTCTCAATTATATTCAACATATTATTTTTATATAATATAATTATACTTAATTATATATGATTACAATCATATTTACAAGTCATATATATTATATATAGGTATAATAATATATAGTTTACCTGATCCTGAATGTCGAAAAAACAAAGGAGGTTATCGTCGACTTCAGGAAAACCCGGCACAGTCCCACACCACTTCACTTCAATGACAGCGATGTGGAGGTGGTCAGTAGCACAAAGTTCCTGGGGGTGTAGATCACTAACAGTCTGACCTGGTCGAACAACATCTCATCAACAGTTAATTGAGCGCAGCATCGGTTGCACTTTCTGCGCCGGATGAGAAGAGTTCATCTCCCCCATCCCATCCTCACTACTTTATACAGGGGCACCATAGAGAGTATTCTGACCAGCTGTATCTTTGTCTGGTTTGGGGACTGTAGAGCCTCCGACTGGAAGTCTGTGCAGAGAGTGGTGAGGACAGCGGAAAAAATCATCGGGACCTCTCTCCCCTCAATCGGGGACGTTGCGTGTCTAAGGCCAGCAGTATTATAAAATACCCCACACATCTCCATCACGGTCTGTTCACTCTGCTGCCCTCGGGAAAAAGATATCGCAGCATAAGGAGCAGAACATCAAGGTTCTGCAACAGCTTCTTCCCACGAGCCATCAGACTCCTGAATGCCATGTAAAGGGCTGCCATCGTTGTCTATTTATCCTTTTATCCTTTTCATCCATGCCTATCCTTCTGTTAATTTATTGTGTTGCACAGGGAGCCAAATGGAACGTAATTTCGTTTGGAACTGCATATATCAATGTATTTCTAAATGACAATAAAGTTTATTTGACGTTTGACTTTTTGACTTGATTTTTAAAAGGACTGCAACACGGAAATAGGCTGCCCATGGTGTAATATGTGCATTGGCCACTTGATGACGCTTACTTTCCCGCTCTCATTTTCCAATTTGTTTAATTAATTAACGTGCAACTTTTGGCAGTGACATCCTTCTCGATTATATTTCATCTAAATCTGTGGAAATGTTCATGTTGTTCTGTGACGTGGGTCACAAAACGGATTTCTAGACACATTTTTGATGCTCGGCCCACAGCCCAATGTCACTGTCAGGGGATGCTGCATGATAATATTGGAAGAGTTGACGTATGGACACCTGGAGGAGTGTATTAACACGTAATTTATTAGCCATTGGTGAACGACAGAGTGCTCGAGCAATGATTTATTTTAGAACAAGATATCTTCATTTTAATTCATAATTGACAGAATATTTTATTTTCTTCACAGATTGTGAGGGAAGACGAAAAATAGGTAGATACAAAGTTGACCCTCCACCAGCCCCAACGTTGTAGTATCAGGGAAACAGTATGCGGCTTACTGCCTCTTAGGTGCAAATGAACAGCAGGCAGTAACTCTGCAGGAAAATGATAGATAACATTTCTGGTCAGGATCATTCTTCCGTCTGAAAGTAGGGCGAGGCCACTGGATGCAAGAGTAGGCCAGAACAAGGCAGGGAAGGCAACAAATGTCTAAGAAAGAAATTAGCCCATAATCACCCATTATTGACTGGGGAACAAGTGATAACAAACAACTACAAAAATGCGAGCAGTACAACTAGTATGATGACTTAGCTGGGGGAGAGGGTGAGAGAAAGGGAGACATGTAACATACGATAAGCTGTCCCTCCATTTTTCGCGTGGCCTCGCTCTAACAGTTGAGGAGGACAACGACAGAAAGGTTTACATGGGTATGGGAACAGGTGATAAAATGTTTGCCCACCGGAAGAACGTAAAGGCAAATGCGGAAAATAATTTGTTACCGTTCATAGGACCATAGAATCACAGAGTCATAGAGTGATACAGTGTGGTATCTGGGCCTTCGGCCCAACTAGCCTCACCGGCCAACTATATCCCAGCTACACCAGTCCCACTTGCCTGCACTTGGTCCATATCCCTCCAAATCTCTCCAATCCACGTACCTGTCTCATTGTTTCTTAAACGATGGGATAGTCCCAGCCTCGACTACCTCCTGTGGCAGCTTGTTCCATACGCCCACTACCCTTTATGTGAAAAAGTTTCCCCACGGATTCCCATTAAATATGTTTCCCTTCTCCATAAACCTATGTGCTCTGGTAGTCGATTCTCTGGGCAAAGGTTTCTGTGCATCTACCCGATATATTCCTCTCGTGATTTTGTATTTCTCACACTGCTCACCTGTAGCTTTACATTCGATAGATGTTTTCCGCATACATAAGGTATTTTAATCACGGCATCTGTATGGAACTTTACACAATCTAGATCATCCGCTGCTAAAACAGCAGATTCTCTTTGAACCGATGATGAAAGGAAATCATATATACAACACGTTGCACATATATTCACTCATTTTGCAAACAATATGTTCTCGGCATATGTGTACAAATTCTTGAAAAACAGAAGTGGAATGATTGAACTGAGCACTTGGGAATACGCACATATGGCGCGATTGAGCCCATGAACCCCCGAAGCACTTGCGCGTGCACGACAGGGCGAATGGACATAGAATGTCCACACATTAAATGTTGTATTTTCATATAAACCCTACAGCATGAAGCCTAGCAGGTCGATCGTTTTTGTTATATTAATTTAACTATCAGTTTGCCGATTTAAATATCTTTCCAGTGTAACGGATTGGAATGGTTAGCACGCGGAACAGCTCCTCTCTGAACTTTTTCTGTGTCACGATGTAAATGGCCGTGTTGGTGCAGGAGCTCAGCAGCTGAAGCATATATCCAACCCTTTCCAATTCTTCCAAAGGGTATCCCGAGGACTTGTACATAAACACTTTCAAACTTCGAACCGCTATAAAGTGTACAACACTTGTGGCCCAGAGCAGGATGAAGCAGCTCGAGATTGCCAGAAGTAAAACGACCGACCGTCTGCGGTTCACCATCTCCTGGTCTTTCTTTTTCTCCCCACCGCTTAGGTCTCGGAGGTTCCTGCGGACCCGACTGGCCATGAAAATACGCCTGACAGTGAGCGCGTTAAACAACAAAATCAGGCAGAATGGAATCGCCGGGGTGAACAACTGTTCGATCCAAGAGTACACCATCCATTCGGGACGCATATAAAACTCTAAAGGTTTGAGGCAGCCGTGCAGCCCACCCGTTCCGGGATAGGAAATGTATGCGAAGGGCAAGGGAAGGTTTTTAAGGCAGACGAACGGGCTCACTGTCAGGATAACAATCGACGCGCTTCTCTCGGTGCAATATTTTACTTTCATGTTCTGAGTAGAAATCGCAACAAAGCGATCAAATGTGAAAGCGACTGTGAACCATACAGAAGAATCCACCGCCACGGGAGCGAGGTAGAATATAATTTTGCACACAGGAGTGTAGGGCAAGGAAGCAGGCCACAAATAAATATCAGCAATCCGACGAAGTATCACGTCAATGAGAAGCACAGGGAGGTCCGCGGTCGCCATGGCTACCATGTAACGAGTGGTGCACTTGGAGAGGCCGCACTTGCCACGGGACAGGATCATAATCGCCATCAGATTGACTGGGAAGGAATAAAAACATAAGATGATTAATTGTGTGCGGTATGCGTCGGTAGGTGAGGGTTATTTAAACGTGCGAATATATGGGACGATCAAACAACGTTTGCTATAAAGATGTTCAATCGTCAGCAAATTATTAAATAACTGGGTACCAAAATGAGTGAGATTTCCGTTTCTATTTATCTTCACATATTTCTGCCAACCGTTTAATATTGAAGCTTTGTTATCCCGGCATAATCTCTGCAGCTACAGTCTATATTATATGTACTTGAAAAACCTATCTTAAAATTGCCTCCCGACCGCAGGGGGAGCATGTACGGTTGTTCACAGTGATGTTTTTTGTTGAACAAGTTGTTCATACGATCTTCAAATCTGTCTCTGCGAAATTATCCCTGTGAAATTTTAAGAGCTTTACAGATAATGCTGTGGCAAATTACTGGACGGTGTGTTTTTTTTCTTTCTACCGAGTGCACTACGCTCTGCGGAACCGGTAGTCTCACACACTGCGATTACGCCGTGTCGCTTGCCCCACCAACAGAGCAGGTGCGGGGCATCGTTTGCAGCCAAAATCAGTGCAGGCTAAATTTGTATCAGAGTCTGTGAGCCGCCATCCATCAACGAAGCCAACGCGTTCCCTCTCTCCGAAGATGCAAATTGGTTTATTTTAGTGTAGTTTAAATGTACAGCATCGAAGCGAGTCCTCCGGTCCATCGGGTCCGCGCACACCAGCGACCCACGCAGAACAACAATATTCGACACACACTAGCGACTTAAAACAAATATATACTAAATCAATTAACCTACAAACCTGTCTGTCTTGGAGAGTTGGAGGAAACAGAAAATCTCGGAGAAACCCCACGTTGGTCACGAGAAGAACCTACAAATTATGTAAAGACAAGCAACCGTAGTGGGGAGCGAGCCCTGCACCATCTATCGCTGCGCCACCGTGCAGCACTTAATCCTGCTGGGTTATTCAGTATGTTCTCTTAATCTTTACTCCTATGCACTTTTCAAACAGTCTTTGTCAATTCAATGTGATGTACCGAAAATTACCTACCGGGTACTCCAATTGCTGCAAGAATCGGGTAATACACAGATTCTATATACACGGTCTCACTGTAATACATTTTAATGCGACGGTCTAGGCGATCACTCCTGGTGCTGCCACTCAGCGATTGTCAGCGAAACGAACCAATCTCTGGCAAATTTATAAAGTAAATAAAGGAGAAAATAGGCAATTAGATTCCATCCCTGTGGACATTACTTACAGACTTTGGAACAAACATGTACTTGTTTTCAATGTAATATTCAGATATCACAATCATGCGGGCGACCGCTCCATACTTTTCCAACAGCAGGCAGTGAAGCATGAATTTAAATAAAAAATCCAAACTAACGCTAGCGCTGTGAAGTTGCTCGCGAGTGTTCCGAGCAGCGATTTATTTCGTTGAACCTTACGTCCGATGACGGGAGAAGGAAAGCTGTCAATTCTGGCCTGTACCTGTGCAACTTGAGTATCCAGACGGCGATAGCAGAGCCAGACCGCAACGCAGTATCGGCACCTGAGCATATCCACTGGGCACTTTGAGGCAGTTTTCTCAGAAAAGTTACTGATGGGGCGAAAGAGCAGGAAAATAGAGAAGAACCGCAGAGTTTATCAAGCATTAATAAAACACGAACATGTAAGTTAATTATCATGGCAGCGTCGTTTGTCGGCTCCGTCCCGGGGTTAGCAGCCAGAGGTCGGAAAGGATGGGGGGGGAGGGGGGGGGGGGGGTCATGAGGTCATCAGGGTTCGGAGTAAAATAAGGCCATTCTGCCTTTTATGTCTCATGCGCCTTTCAATCATGACGTATCTATACCCTATCCTACACCACTCTCTTACTTTCTGCTCATAACCACTGATACCTGTACTATTCAATCATCGATCTATCTCTGCGTGGAAAATATCCACAGTTATCCCCCACGGCCTTTGTGACAAAGTATCCCACAGATTGAAAATAGAGGACTAAGAAGGCGTGTTGACCAAAGAGGTCTATGAAGACATGAGAGAGGAGCTCATGCTATTCTGAAAAGGAACCGTTCACACCTGCTCTTTGCTTCCTGTCTGCCAACCAATGTTTTATCCATGTCAACACGCTAACCCCACTACTAATATTGTCCGCTATTTGCTTCCAATATTGTCTATTGTCTATTGAGTTGGCCAAGGTAAACTGGAAAGGGATCCTAACAGGAAAGACGATGAAACAGCAATGCCTGGAATTTCTGTGCATATTCTGGAAGACGCAGGATCATTTAATTCCAAAAAGGAAGAAAGATTCTAGTTGAGTAGGAGGCAACCGTGGGTGACAAGAGATGTTAGGGATAGAATAAAACTAAAATAAAAGATGTATAACACGGCAAAGAGTAGCCGGAAGCTGGAGGATTGGGAAACTTTCATAACACAACAGAAGGAAACAAACCGGGCTATACGGGCCGAAAAGATGAAGTACGAGGGGAAGCTAGACAGGAATAGAAGGAAGGACAGTGAAACCTTATTTAGATATGTTAAGGGAAAAAGAATATCCAAGTCAAATGCGGGTCCCTTGAAGGCAGACACGGGTGAAATTATTATGCGTAACAAGAAATGAAAGAAGAGTTCAACATGTACTTAGGATCTGTCTTCAGTAATGGAGCGAGAGGGAAAACGGGGTATTGCAGACCAGTCAGCCTTACGTCGGTGATGGAAAAGATGCTGGAGTCAGGTATTAACGAGGTAACAATGGGGCATTTTGATAGCAGTAAAAGGATTAGTCCAATTCAGCATGGATTTATGAAAGTTAAATCATTCTTGTCTCTTTTTTGAGGATGTGACAAGTATAATGGATGAAGGGGAGCCAGTGGATGTAGTGTATCAAGGCCTTCTTGAAATCCTTTGATGAGGTCCCGCACGGGAGACTGGTGAATACAATTAGAGCATATGGTATTGGGGTAGAGTATTGACATGGATAGAAAATTGGTTGGCAGACAGGAAGCCAAGTGTAGGAATGAGCGGGTATTCTTCAGAATGGCAGGCAGTGGCTAGTCGACTGCCGAAAGGATCGGTGTTGGGGCCGCAACTGTTTACCATATATATTCGTGCTTTGGAAGAGTGAATTAGGGGCAACCGGCAAGTTGGCAGTGTGAATTGGGAAGAGGATGTTAGGAGATGGCAGGGTGATCTGGGCAGATGCGTAGCCGATGCAGTATAATATAGATAACATAGAAACATAGAAACAGATAAAATAGGAGCAGGAGCAGGCCGTTCGGCCCTTCGAGCCAGCACCGCCATTCATTGTGATCATGGCTGATCGACCGCTATCAATAACCCTTGCCTGCCTTCTCCCCATATCCCTTGACCCCACTAGCCCCCAGAGCTCTATCCAACTGTCTCATAAATCCATCCAGTGATTTGGCATACACTGCCCTCTGTGGCAGGGAATTCCATAACTTCACACCTCTCTAGGTAAAATAGTTTTTTCTCACCTCAGTCTTAAATGACCTCCCCTTTATTCTAAGACTATGGCTCCTGGTTCCGGACTCACCCAACATTGGGAACATTTTTCCTGCATCTAGCTTGTCCACTCATTTTATAATTGTATATGTTTCTATAAGACCCCCCTAAACTCCTTCTAAACTCCAGTGAGTACAAGCCTTGTCTTTTCAATCTTTCCTCATATGACAGCCCCGCCATCCCAAGGATCAATCTCGTGAACCTATGCTGCACTGTCTGAATCACAAGGATGTCCTTCCTCAAATAAGGAGACTAAAACTAGACACAATATTCTCGATGTGGTCCCATCAACGTGAGGTTATCCACTTTGATGCAAAAATAAGGGGGCATATTATTATCTCAATGGGGTTATGTTAGGTAAGGGGGAGGTGGAGCGAGACCTGGGTGTCCTTGTACACCAGTCTCTGAAATATGGTGTGCAGGTACAGCAGGCAGTAAAGAATGCTAATGGAATGTTGGCCATCATAACAAGAGGATTTCAGTCCAGGAGTAAAGAGGTTCTTCTGCATTTGTACAGGCTCTGATGAGAGCTCATCTGGAGTATTGTGTACAGTTTTAGTATCCTAATTTAAGGAAGGACATCCTAGTGATTGAGGCAGTGAAGCGTAAATTCACGAGATTGATCCCTGGGATGGCGGGACTGTCGTGTGAGGAAGGATTGAAAAGACTGGAGTTTAGAAGGATGAGAGGACTCTTAAATAAACATATAAAATTATAAAAGGACTGAACAAGCTAGATGCACATGTAGGGGCCACAATTTTAGAATAAAAGGGGAGGGGCATTTAAGCGTGAGGTGAGGAAAAAACCTTTTCACTCTCAGAGTTGAGAATTTGAGGATTCCCTGCCACAGAGGGCGGTGGGGGCCAAATCACTGGATGGATTTAAGATGGAGTTAGATAGATCTCTCGGGGCAAGTGGAATCATGGGATATGGGGAGAAGGCAGGCACGGGTTATTGATTAGGGGCGATCAGGCATGATCACAATGAATGGCGGTGCAGGCTCGAAGGGCCGAATGGCCTCCTCCTGCACGTATTTTCTATGTTTATTTGTTTCTATTCGCCACGCTCTGACTAAAGCCATTTCTCATCGGCTCCATCCGAAAAGAACGTCCGTTAATTCTGAAGCAATTACCTCTACTCCGAGACCTTCCTACTCGTAGCAACATCCTCACCACATCCACCTGTCCATGCCTTTCACTATTGTGTATGTTTCAATGAAGTCCCCTCCTCATTGTTCTAAACTCCAGTGAGCACAGGCCCAGTGCCGACAAACGCTCATCGTAGGTTAAACTACTAATTAATGATTAGCAGAGTGGATAAGGGAGAACCAGTGGATGTGTAATATCTAGACTTTCAGAAGGCTTTCGACAAGGTCCCCCATAAGAGATTAGTATACAAAACTTAAAGCACACGGTATTGGGGGTTCAGTATTGATGTGGATAGAGAACTGGCTGGTAAACAGGAAGCAAAGGGTTGGAGTAAACGGGTCCTTTTCAGAATGGCAGGCAGTGACTAGTGGGGTACCGCAAGGCTCAGTGCTGGGACCCCAGCTATTTACAAGATATTAATGATTTGGACGAGGGAATTGAATGCAACATATCCAAGTTTGCAGATGACACTAAGCTGGGGGGTAGTGTTAGGTGTGAGGAGGATGCTCAGAGGGTGCAAGGTGACTTGGATAGGCTGGGTGAGTGGGCAAATGCATGGCAGATGCAGTATACTGTGGATAAATGTGAGGTTATCCACTTTGGTGGCAAAAACAGGAGGGTAGACTATTAAGTGAATGGTGGCAAATTAGGAAAACGGGAGATGCATCGAGACCTGGGTGTTATGGTACACCAATCATTGAAAGTAGGCATGCAGGTGCAGCAGGCAGTGAAGAAAGCAAATGGTATGTTAGCATTCATAGCGAAAGGATTTGAGTATAGGAGCAGGGAGGTTCCACTGCAGCTGTACTGGGTTTTGGTGAGACCACACCTGGAGTATTGCGTACAGTTTTGGTCACCAAATCTGAGAAAATACATTCTTGCCGTAGAGGGGGTACAGAGAAGGTTCACCAAACTGATTCCTGGGATGTCAGGACTTTCATATGAGGAAAGACTGAATAGACTTGGCTCGTACTCGCTCGAACTTAGAAGACTGAGGGGGGAACTTACAGAAACTTACAAAATTCTTAAGGGCAGAACAAAGGCTCACAGTCTAAGGATAAGGGGGAATTCTTTTAGGACCAAGATGAGGAAAACATTTTTCACACAGAGAGTGGTGAGTCTCTGGAATTCTCTGCCACAGAAGGTAGTTGAGGCCAGTTCATTGGCTATATTTAAGAAGGAGTTAGATGTGGCCCTTGTGGCTAAAGGGATCAGGGAGTGTGGAGAGAAGGCAGGTACAGGATACTGAGTTGGATGATTAGCCATGATCATATTGAGTGGCGGTGCAGGCTCGAAGGACCGAATGGCCTACTCCTGCACCTATGTTCTATGTTTCTATTTTTCTATGTTTCTATGTTTCTATTATAAACTTCCTCTGGACCGTATCCACACCCAGCACATCCATCCTCAGATATTGTGGCCAGAATTGCTCACAGTATTCCAAATGCGGCTTTCTCGGAGCCTTATAGAGACTCAGCATTGCAACCCTGGTTTGGATACAAACCCTCTTGAAATTGATGCAGACATTGAATTTGCTTTATTCGATTTGCAGATTCACTTTTTGGGAATCCCGCATCCGCACTCCCAACTTCATTTTCATCTCCGATTTCTGAATTATCTACCTATTAAAAAAAATATTCTACGCCTTTATTCCTACTAACAAAATGCCGGACTCCACACTTCGCTACACAATTTTCAGTCTTCCGCCTTTCTGCCACTCACCCAAACTGTCCAAGTCCTTCCATAGAGTTTCTGCCCTCTCTGCAGCACCTGACCCTCCACCAATATTTGTATCATTCGCAAACTTGGCCACACAGCCTTCAATCCCCTCATGCAAAACCTGAATATGCAATTTTTGAGTAACGTTCCCAGAACCGACCCATGCGGAACTCCACTAGTCACAGGCAGCCAACCAGAAAAAAAGTCCCGTTTATTGCCACGTTTTGTCTTCTGCCATCCAGCCAACCTGCTCTCCATGCGAGTTAGTATTTGCCCTTAGATACCGTGGGCTTTCTTCCTCCTTAGGAAGAGTTGTTAGCACGTGTTGTTCATTATCAAAGTATTTACAGAAATCTGAGTAAACAGACCACCCTTGGTATTTTACTTAAGTATTTACCTCTTCAAGGGATAACAGAACAATTGAAAAACAAGACTGCCCCTTCACAAAGCCCTGCAGTCTTCGACCTATTTTGTCGTGAACTTCGAAGTACTATGCAACCTCAACCTGAATCGTGGACTCTTTAAGCTTACCAACCAACGAAACCTGACAAACCAGCCTATAGTCCCCACTATTCGGCCTTGCTCGCTTCTTGTGCATTGGAGTAACATTACCAATTTTCTAATCATCTGGGACCACTCCTGCCTCTAGTGATTCTTAAAATATCACTGTGAATGTCTAGAAAGTCTCTGAGGCTCTCCTCTTTCAGAACACTCGGGTGCAGTCCATCAGGTCCAGGTGGCTTATGCACCTTCAGCCTGTTCATCATCCCAAGGACCTTCTACAGAGTTAAATACACTACACCAACTACCACGCCCTGACTCTCTTGAATTCAGGCACGTTCCTGGTGTCTTCCATTATGAAAGACACCAGGACCGACACCACACGCGTTGTCGGTAAAACGCCTATGATTAGAAGATGCTCCCACGCGTGACAGGTTATACACGGCTTCTTATTATCAGTTTATCCCCGCTGTAATTCGAAATCTTACTTCAGCGCAGAACACCAGGTATCCATTTTCCGGAAGTATTAGCAACAAGAAGCGCTATTCAGCCCACGTTCTGAAGGATGAGCTGGAAGCAGCGGTTTCGCCACCTCCTCATCGGCTGCCCCATCTCGCCGTTCATGGCGTGGTCAGAGAGACGATATGATCTGTGTGGACTTTCAACAATCTGGTGTAGGTGCAGGTTAAAGTGTGCTCCATCCTTTCTGCCGGGTGAGAGCGGATTCCCTTTGTCGCGAAATCGGCTTTGCTCAGACCCGGAGCACGCGTGGCAAAAGTGTAGTTCTCATTTTAAAAGTAAACATAGACGTCGTGATAGCGAGGATACACCTCCACGTCAAAGTACAATGAACGTTCCCAGCAAATAACGGGATTGTGTCTGTTCGAGGCTTATATAAACGTCCGTAGGCTTTACCTTGTCATCTTTCCCCAATTACGTTACATGGCCTAATTCAAGTTTTGTCTATAAACGCCTGTCATTTGCCGACACCATACCGCTTGCGAGGAAGCAACAGATTCTCATGATATTCCACATTAAGAGCATTCTGACGAACTCACCAGTGGGTTACTTAGCGAAGAAGTGGACATGTGTTCCATGACACAGGACATAAATACCACAGGAGGAAATGTCCCCTTATTGACCACTCGGGCAAAAACCTTATAGTGTGGATGATCCATGCTGCAAGCTGTCTTATAGGGAACGGAACTTCTCTCACTTGATATCCCCGAATTGTTGAAATCCTGCAGATTGAATTCAAAATAATCATCTGCATTTGCATGTTCCTCCATGTTTCAGGAATCCAGGCTGCTTCCTCCAATATATTTGTGGAAAATTAAGTCAATTTGGAAACGTTGTCATTCTATCGGACGAAGACACTTTTCGCATCTTCAGACAGATGGTGGCGCTGGGAGATAGGAGAGGCAGGATAAATCGACAAACATAATAAGTGCACAAAGGCGAGGAAGGGTCTTGTTAAAGAAGGAACTGCAGATGCTGGAAAATCGACGGTACACAAAATGCTGGAGAAACTCTGCGTGTGCAGCAGCATCTAAGGAGCGAAGGAGATAGGCAACGTTTCGGGCCGAAATCCTTCTTCAGACTGGTGGGGGGTGGGGGCATGCGGGGGAAGAAATGAAAAAGTAGGAGGAGAAACCCGAGGGCTGAGGGAGAGGTAGGAAGGGTAGGAGACAGCAAGGGTTAACAGTATTGTGAGATCAATGTTCATGCCAAGGAACGAGGGAAGAGGTTTTGGGGCAGGTGAGCGAGGGAGGAGATAAATGTGATGCGTCCCTGTCACTTGACCGGACACATGGTTTTGCTTTGTTGGAAGTGAGGGTGCGCGATACTGTCATATGTGCCGAAAGGCCTTCCCTCCTTCTGTTTCAGTTGGTCAATTTTACCCTTTTTGATATGACAAAATGCTGTAACATTGCTACAAATACTCCAGCATTTTCTGTTCATTTCTGATCTGCTGTGTTCATCCGATTTTTACAAATAGAACAATCCCACTATCACCAAGATGTGTTCCCGAACCCACCTACCTGACCAGCTACATGCTTCTCCCACCGCATTACCACAATGATGACGCCACACACTCATAGCGCCAGAGACCCGGGTTCGTACCTGACATCGGGAGCTGTCCCTGTGATCGTGTGGGTGCCTCCACGTGCTCCGGTATATTCCCACATGCGAAAGATCTGCTGGTGTGTACGTTATTCGGCCTCTGTAATTAGCACCAGGTGTGTAGAATGGGGACTCTCGGATCAGTTGGAGGTCGTTGGATGATTTGCCCACAAATAAATTTGAAAACACGCCCTTCGACGCATCTTGCCCACACCTGCCTACATGTCCGAGCTGCACTACTCCCACCTGCCCGCGATTGACCCATGTCTCTCCAAACATGTCCTATCCATCTCCGTATCTAACTGTTTATTGAACGTCGGTATAGTCCCTGCCTCAAATACATTTTCTGGCTGCTTGTTCAGTACACCCACTTACATTGGTAATGAAAAGTTAGCCCTCAAATTCCCATTAAATCTACTCCGCTTCACTTAAAACCTCTGTCCTCTGATCCTCCATTCAACTAGTTATTTTTTATCTTAAATTATTTGAGAAATAATGTTAACAGATATACTAAGATATTTAACATACCCCGCCATGCAGGAGATATCAAATATGTGTAAATATTTCACAGAAGACTCTGTCTCGGCCCTCACATTGTTCCAATGGAAATTGTCAGTGCATTCCGGATGCGGATCACCTTCTTGCATGGCTCTATATGCCAACCGCAAATTAACGTAAACGACACCAGATTAAGGCGGCACAATGTTGGTGATGGCGTTGGAGTTTAACACCACACACACGCATACACAGACACACAGACATAAACATACACACACGCACACTCACAGACACACGCACGCGAACGCACACACACACAGACACACACACAGAAGCACACGCACGCACACACACGCAACCACAGGCACCCTGACGCACGCACGCACACACATACACGCACACACGCATGCACGCACGCACACACACACACGCACACACGCACACTTTCAAATTCAATTTGTCTTTCAAATTCGCATATGTGGCTAACCCTAATTATTCTCTCCACATTCACATGATATTCAAGTTTTCCAGGCTTCAAGGTCAGTTTATTGTCACATGTACCAGTTAAAGAACAGTGGAATTTGAGTTACCGTACAGCCATACTGAGTTCGAAGCCACTAGACACACAACCACATACAAGTTAACATGTACACTCACCACAATTCATTCCATATTCCGCACTGTGATGGAAGGCAGTAAAGTTCAATCTGCTTCCTCTTCTTCTCCCGCGGTCGGCGCAGTCAAACCATCCGAAGTCGGGGCGATCAAAGCCCCCGCAGTCGACGATCGAAGCCCCCGTCTGGGTGATCGAACTCCCGCGTTGGGCGGTTGAAACTTTCCCTGCGGCATGGAGCTATCAAGTCGGTTCTTCTTACCAGAGACCGCGGGCTTCATGATGTTAAAGTTCACAGGCGAAGTTGGAACTTCGATCCCCGATAAAAGGAAGACAGGCTCTGCGATGTTAACATCTCAACAGACTGTCGGCAGCCATGCACTGCTGATGTTCTAGCATTCATCTACCATTCATCAACGAGTTACAATGTGCGATGTCCAACCGAAGGCCTCATCACCATGTTTAGTTTTGTTTAGTTTAATTTCGCTTACATTAGATCAGTTCAGTTTAGTTTAGTTTACTTTAATTTAGCTTCGCTTTGTTTCGTTCGTGTAGATAAGGTTAGCGCGGAAACTGGCCATTCAGCCCATCGAGTCCGCACCCACCAACGATCTCCGCACACTAACATTATCTACTCACACTAAGGACCATTTTCATTTATACCAAGCACTTACCCTAGAAAACGGTAAGTATTTGGAGTGTGGGACGAAGCCGAAGATCTCGGAGAAAACCCCTGCAGGTCACGGGGAGAGTGTACAACTCCATACAGACATGTACCCGCAGGTAGCATCGAACACGAGACCCAGGGATCTTGCGCTGCAAGGAATCAACTCCAAAGCTGCGCCATCGTGCCGCCCTGGAACTTTTGAGGAAGCATGAGCACATGGTCGAACAATTTAACCAAGGATTCAACAGCATTGTGCCAGAGCTACTATTCTCCAAACTTTCCGAGTTGACTGAGCCTGAACCCCTCTGTCAGTGGATCACCAACTTCCTGACAGACAGGAAGCAGCATGTGAGACTGGCAAAGCACAGCTCGCACCCGCAAACGCTCAGCATAGGAGCACCGCAAGGCTGCGCACTCTCTCGTATACTCATTCTACGCCAACGACTGCACCTCCACAGACTCCTCTGTCAAGCTTCTCAGGTTTGCGAACGACATAATTGTAATTGGACTGATCCAGGATGGGGAGGAATCTGCCTACATACAAGAAGTGTCATAGCTGGCGTCCTGGTTCCGGAGCAACAACCAAGAACTCAATTATCTTAAGTGACTGGAATTGATTGTAGATTTTAGCAGAGCTCCCATTCCCCTCACCCACCTCACCATCATCAACAGTCACATAGAAACATAGAAAATAGGTGCAAGAGGAGGCCATTCGGCCTTTCGAGCCAGCACCGCCATTCAATATGATCATGGCTGATTGTCCACTATCAATAACCCGTGCCCGCCATCTACCCATATCCCTTGACTCCACTGGGCTCCACTAAAAACCGGAAGTGGCGGCGCTGCCTGGCAGCTGAGGATCGCCAGCAGTCCGTCCGTGTTTTCTTTTTGTTGTTGTTATACTTTGTCTGTTTTAGTTTAGTTTAGTTTATTAGGCTGTGTAAGTGTGTGTGTGTGGGGGGGGGGGGGGGGGGGGGGGGGGGGAGACACATGGTTTTAGTCTCTTCCTTCGGGGGGATGCGACTTTTTCTTGTCGTGTCCCTTGTCTCCGTCTCCGTCTCCGCTGAGGCCTAATGGCGGAGCTGACGGCCTCGGGGCTGTGGCGGTGTTCCGGCAGTGACAGCGGCGGTGGCCCGACTTGGCAGCAGCAGCGGCCCGACTTGGAGCTGTGGCGGCGCTCCGGCAGCAGCAGCGGCCCGACTTGGATCTGTGGCCTGACTTTGGAGCTGCGGCGGTGTTCTGGCGTTCCGGCGGCGGTGGCGGCGCAGCTTCCGAGGCCGGGCTTCCGAGGCCCGGCCTCCGTCCCAGTGGACGACATCGTCGGGAGCTCGCAGGTCTCAGGTTCGTGACCTGTTTTCCTGAGCTCCCGCAACAACAGCTTCGTCCGCTGGACTGGACGGCGACAGCTTCGACCACCCCGGGCCGCGGAGTTTGGACCGGCCCGTTCACGGAGCTCGATTAGGCCGCGGGACTGACTTACTTATCATCACCCGGCGGGGTCACAACATCGGAGGCCTGGATCGCATTAGCGCAGAGGGAGAACAAGGAGGGAAGAGACAAAGATTAATCGGGGCTTGCTCTTCACAGAGGCCCGGGGAGCCGTTGGTTGGAGAGGGTGGTGTTACCTGCGCTGTGAGTATAAATCTAGCGCGAGAATTGCTTTTCACAGAGGCCCGGGGAGCCGTTGTTGAGAGAGTGTGGAGTCACCTGCGGTGTGAGTAGAACAACATCAGCAACGTTCCACCTCACTTCTAGAGAGGGAATCTGGTGAAGCCTCTGATTGGTTGAAGAGGACCAGAGGACGCAGCTGACTGGCTGCAACCCGGGGTTTACATTTTTACATTTCTGCCTTCAGGTTTAAGAATTCTTGGAGTTAAGGATTCTGGGAGTTATGGATTCAGTATTTATTAGTAAAGTTTAAAGGATAAAGTTTTGTGTTTAATTAAAAAAAAATATATATATTTAATACAGAGTAATTTGGGAGTAAGATATGTCAGTGGAGATTGGCCCCATGGTTTGCTCAGCCTGCAACATGTGGGAGATCAGGGATATTGTCGGTGTCCCTGGTCACTACATTTGCAGGAAATGTGTCCAGCTGCAGCTCATGGCAGACCGCATTGAACAATTGGAGCTGCGGCTGGATTCATACTGCAGCATCCACGATGCAGAGAAAGTCGTCGATAGCACGTACAGCGAGATGGTCACACCACAGGCAAAGGGTAAGAGGACAGAAAGGGAGCGGGTGGCCAATAGCCAGCAAAGCAGTAGGCAGGTAGTGCAGGGGTCCCCTGCGGACATCTCCCTCCTAAACAGGTTTACCATGTTGGATACTGATGAGGGAGATGGCTCATCAGGGGAATGCAGCAGCAGCCAAGTTCATGGCACCATGGGTGGCTCTGCAGCACATGATGGGGGGAAAAAGAGGGGAAGGGCAATATTAATAGGGGATTCAATTGTCAGTGGAATAGATAGGCGTTTCTGCGGCCGTAAACGAGACTCAAGGATGGTATGTTTCCTCCCTGGTGCAAAGGTCAGGGATATCACTGAACGGCTGCAGAACATTCTGGAGGGGGAGGGTGAACAGCTAGTTGTCGTGGTGCATGTTGGCACCAACGATATAGGTAAAAAAGGGATGAGGTCCCACAAAGTGAATTTAGGGACCTCAAAGGTAATGATTTCTGGATTGTTATCAGTACCACGGGCCAGTCAGAGTAGAAATAGGAGGATATTGCAGATGAATACGTGGTTTGAAAAATGGAGCAAGGGGGAGGGATTCAATTTTTTAGGGCACTGGAACCATTTCTGGGGGAGGTGGGACCAGTGAAAACAGGACGGTCTGCACCTGGGCTGGAATGGAACCAATATCCTTGGGGGAGTGTTTGCTATCCCCTTGGGGGGGATTTAAACTAATGTGGCAGGGGGATGGGTATAAGAGCAGAGAGGCAGGTGGGTGTAAAACGAGGGTAGAAGCAATAGGGAGCAAGGTGAAAAGTAAAAGTGGCAGGCAGACAAAACCAGGGCAAAAATCAAAAAGGGCCACTTCTCAACAAAATTGTATAAGGGGCAAGAGCGTTGTAAAAACAAGCCTGAAGGCTTTGTGTCTCAGTGCAATGAGTATTCGTAATAAGGTGGATGAGTTGAACGTGCAGATAGCTATTAATGAGTATAGTTGGGATCACGGAGACATGGCTCCAGGGTGACCAAGGCAGTAAGCTGAACATCCAGGGATATTCAATATTCAGGAGGGATAGAGAGAAAGGAAAAGGAAGTGGGGTAGCGTTGCTGTTTAGAGAGGAGATTAACGCAATGGAAAGGAAGGACATTAGCTTGGAGCATGTGGAATCGGTATGGGTAGAGCGGCGAAACACTAAGGGGCAGAAAACCCTAGTGGGAGTTGTGTACAGGCCACCTAACAGTAGTAGTGAAGTTGGGGATGGTATCAAATAGGAAATTAGAAATGCGTGCGACAAAGGCAAAACAGTTATAATGGGTGACTTCAATTTACATAAAGATTGGGTGAATCAAATTGGCAGGGTCGCTGAGGAAGAGGATTTTTTGGAAAGTATGAGGGATAGTTATCTAAATCAACATGTGGAGCAACCAACGAGAGATCAGGCAATTTTAGACTGGGTATTGAGTAATGAGAAAGGGTTAGTTAGCAGTCTTGTTGTGCGTGCCCCTTTGGCAAGAGTGTCCATAATATGGTCGAGTTCTTCATTAGGATGGAGAGTGGCATTGTTAATTCAGAAACAATGGTTCTGAACTTAAAGAAAGGTAACTTTGAGGGCATGATACGTGAATTGGCCAAGATTGACTGGCAATCAATTCTAAAAGGGTTGACGGTGGATACGCAATGGAAGACATTTAAAGACTGCATGGATGAACTACAAAAAAATGTTCATCGCAGTTTGGCAAAAGAATAAATCAGGGAAGATAGTGCATCCGTGGATAACAAGGGAAATCAGGGATAGTATCAAAGCAAAGGATGATGCGTACAAAGTAGCCAGTAGCAGCATACCAGAGGACTAGGAGAAATTCAGAGACCAGCAGAGGAGGACAAAGGGCTTGATTAGGAAAGGAATAACAGATTATCAAAGAAAACTGGCAGGGAACATAAAAACTGACTGCAAAAGTTTTTATAGATATGTGAAGAGAAAGAGATTAGTTAAAACAAATGTAGGTCCCTTGCAGTCAGAAACAAGTGAGTTGATCATGGGGAACAAGGATATGGCGGACCAATTGAATAACTACTTTGGATCCGTCTTCTCTAAGGAAGACATAAATAATCTGCCGGAAATAGCAGGGGACCGCGGGTCAAAGTAGGACTTGAGTGAAATCCAGGTTAGTCGGGAAGTGGTGTTGGGTAAATTGAATGGATTAAAGGCCGATAAATCCCCAGGGCCAGATAGGCTGCATCCCAGAGTACTTAAGGAAGTAGCTCTGGATATAGTGGATGCATTAGTGATAATCTTTCAAAACTCTTTAGATTCTCGAGTAGTTCCTGAAGATTGGCGGGTAGCAAACGTAACCCCTCTTTTTAGAAGGGAGGGAGAGAGAAAACGGGGAATTACAGACCAGTTAGTCTAACATCGGTAGTGGCGAAAATGCTAGTCAGTTATTAAAGATGGGATAGCAGCACATTTGGAAAGTTGTGAAATCATTGGACAAAGTCAGCATGGAGTTACGAAAGGTAAATCATGTCTGACGAATCTTGTGGAATTTTTCGAGGATGTAACTAGTAGCGTGGATAGGGGAGAACCAGTGGACGTGGTGTGTCTGGACTTCCAGAAGGCTTTCGACAAGGCCCCGTATCAGAGATTAGTATATAAACTTAAAGCATACGGCATTAGGGGTTTAGTATCGATGTCGATAGAGAACTGGCTGGCAAACAGGAAGCAAAGGGTAGGAGTAATAGGGTCGTTTTCACAATGGCAGGCAGTGACTAGTGGGGTTCCGCAAGGCTCAGTGCTGGGACCCCACATATTTACAATATACATTAATGATCTGGATGAGGGAATTGAAGGCAATATCTCAAAGTTTGCGGATGACACTAAGCTGGGGGGGCAGTGCTAGCTGTGAGGAGGATGCTAGGAGACTGCAAGGTGACTTGGAAAGGCTGGGTGAGTGGGCAAATATTTGGCAGGTGCAGTATAATGTGGATAAATGTGAGGCTAAAATGTGGTGGCAAAAATAGGAAAGCAGACTATAAATGGTGGCCGATTAGGAAAAGGGGATATGCAGAGCGACCTGGGTGTCGTGGTACACCAATCATTGAAAGTAGGCATGCAGGTGCAGCAGGCAGTGAAGAAAGCGATTGGTATGTTAGCTTTAATAGCAAAAGGATTTGAGCATAGGAGCAGGGAGGTTCTATTTCAGTTGTATAGGGTCTTGGTGGGACCACACGTGGAGTATTGCGTACAGTGCTGGTCTCCAAGTCAGAGGAAGGACATTATTGCCTTAGAGGGAGTGCAGAGAAGGTTCGCCAGACTGATTCCTGGGATATCTGGGCTGTCTTATGAACAAAGACTGCATAGACTCGATTTATGCTCTCTAGAATTTAGGAGATTGAGAGGGGATCTTATAGAAACTTACAAAATTCTTAAGGTGTTTGACAGGCTAGATGAAAGAAGATTGTTCCCGATGTTGGGGAGGTCCAGGACAAGGGGTCACAGCTTAAGCATAAGAGGGAAATCTTTTAGGACCGAGATGAGGAAAGCATTTTTCACACAGAGAGTGGTGAATCTCTGGAATCCTCTGCCACAGAAGGTAGTTGAGGCCAGTGCATTGGCTATATTTAAGAGGGAGTTACATGTGGCCCGTGTGGCTAAGGGGATCAGAGGGTATGGAGTGAAGGCAGGTACGGGATACTGAGTTGGATGATCAGCCATGATCATACTGAATGGCGGTGCAAGCTCGAAGGGCCGAATGGCCAACTCCTGCACCTAATTTCTATAAGACTTCTGCCTTCCATCACAGCGAGGAGGTGCCTGGTGAACTCACTGTGGTGGATGCTAAATTTGTGTTTATTCTGCGGCTTTTGGTATTTGTATTATATGTATGACTACAGGGACGAAATTTCGTTCAGACCGAAAGGTCTGAATGACAAAAAAGGTCGCATTTCATTTCATTAGCCCCGAGAGTTCTATCCAACTCTCTCTTAGTTCCATCCTGTGATTTGGCCTCCACTGCTCTCTGTGGCAGGGAATTCCATAAATTCACAACTCTCTGGGTAAAAACAATTGTTTTCAGCTCAGTGTTAAATGACCTCCCCTTTATTCTAAGACTGTGGCCCCTGGTTCTGGACTCACCCAACATTGCGAACATTTTCCCTGCATCGAGCTTGCCCAGCCTTTTTATAATTGTATATGTTTCTATAAGATCCCCCTCATCCTTCTAAACTCCAGTAAATACACGCCCACTCTTTTCAATCTTTCCTCATACGACAGTCCCGCCATCCCAGGGATCAATCTCGTGAACCTACGCTGCACTGCCTCAATCACAACGATGTCCTTCCTCAAATTAGGAGATCAAAACTGTACACAATACTGCAGATGTGGTCTAACCAGAGCCCCATACAACTGCAGTAGAACCTCTATACTCCTGTTCTCTCACTCTGAACACCGGCGTTCCACAGGGCTGTGTGCTGAGCCCCCTCCTCTACTCCTTCTTCACTTATGACTGCACACCTGTGCATGGTACTAACACCATCATCAAGTATGCAGATGATACAACGGTGATTGGCCTCATCAGCAACAACGATGAGTCGGCCTACAGGGAGGAGGTCCAGCACTTAGCAGCATGGTGCGCTGACAACAACCTGGCCCTTAACTTCAAGAAGACCAAGGAGCTCATTGTAGACTTCAGGAAGTCCAGGGGCGGCACGCACACCCCCATCCACATTAACGGTACGGAGGTGGAACGTGTTTCTAGCTTCAGGTTCCTGGGAGTCAACATCTAGGACGACCTCTCTTGGACCCACAATACCTCAACTCTGATCACGAAGGCTCACCCGCGTCTCTTCTTCCTGAGGAGACTGAAGAAGGTCCATCTGTCTCCTCAGATCCTGGTGAACTTCTACCGCTGCACCATCGAGAGCATCCTTACCAACTGCATCACAGTTTGGTATGGCAACTGCTCTGTCTCCGACCGGAAGGCATTGCAGAGGGTGGTGAAAATTGCCCAACGCATCACCGGTTCCTCGCTCCCCTTCATTGAGTCTGTCCAAAGCAAGCGTTGTCTGCGGAGGGCGCTCAGCATCGCCAAGGACCTCTCTCACCCCAACCATGGACTGTTTAACCTCCTACCATCCGGGAGGCGCTACAGGTCTCTCCGTTGCCGAACCAGCAGGTCCAGGAACAGCTTCTTTCCGGCGGCTGTCACGCTACTCAACAACGTACCTCGGTGACTGCCAATCACCCCCCCCCCCCCCGGACACTTATTGTTATTTATTCAAATCATTTGCTGTGTCGCTCTTCCAGCGAGATGCTAAATGCATTTCGTTGTCTCTGTACTGTACACTGACAATGACAAGTAAAATTGAATCTGAATCTGAATCTGAAATCATCTTGTGAAGGCCAACATTCCATTAGCTTTCTTAGACATAGACATAGACATAGAAAATAGGTGCAGGAGTAGGCCATTCGGCCCTTCGAGCCTGCACCGCCATTCAATGTGATCATGGCTGATCATCCAACTCAGTATCCCGTACCTGCCTTCTCTCCATACCCCCTGATCCCTTTAGCCACAAGTGCCACATCTAACGCCCTCTTAAATATAGCCAATGAACTGGCCTCAACTACCTTCTGTGGCAGAGAATTCCAGAGACTCACCACTCTCTGTGTAAATAATGTTTTCCTCATTTCGGTCCTAAAGGAATTCCCCCTTATCCTTAGACTGTGACCCCTTGTTCTGGACTCCCCCAGCATCGGGAACAATCTTCCAGCATCTAGCTTGTCCAACCCCTTAAGAATTTTGTAAGTTTCTATAAGATCCCCCCTCAATCTTCTAAATTCCAGCGAGTACAAGCCGAGTCTATCCAATCTTTCCTCATATGAAAGTCCTGACATCCCAGGAATCAGTCTGGTGAATCTTCTCTGTACCCCCTCTATGGCAAGGATGTCTTTCCTCACATTTGGAGACCAAAACTGTACGCAATACTCCAGGTGTGGCCTCATGAAAACCCTGTACAACTGCAGTAGAACCTCCCTGCTCCTATACTCAAATCCTTTCGCTATGAATGTTAACATACCATTTGCTTTCTTCACTGCCTGCTGCACCTGCATGCCTACTTTCAATGACTGGTGTACCATGACACCCAGGTCTCGTTGCATCTCCCCCTTTCCTAATCTGCCACCATTCAGATAATAGTCTACCCTCATGTTTTTGCCACCAAAGTGGATAACCTCACATGTATCCACATTATACTGCATCTGCCATGCATCTGCCCATTCACTCAGCCTATCCAAATCACCCTGCAGCCTCCAAGCATCCTCCTCACACCTAACTATACCCCCCAGCTTGGTATCATCTGCAAATTTGGAGATGTTGCATTGAATTCCCTCGTCCAAATCATTAATATATATTGTAAATAGCTGGGGTCCCAGCACTGAGCCTTGCGGCACCCCACTAGTCACTGCCTGCCATTCTGAAAAGGACCCGTTTACTCCTACCCTTTGCCTCCTGTCTGCTAGCCAGTTCTCTATCCACATCAATACTGAACCCGCAATACCGTGTGCTTTAAGTTTGTATGCTAATCTCTTATGCGGGACCTTGTCGAAAGCCTTCTGAAAGTCTAGATATAACACATCCACTGGTTCTCCCTTATCCACTCTACTAGTTACATCCTCGAAAAATTCTATCAGATTTGTCAGACATGATTTTCCTTTCGTAAATCCATGCTGACTTTGTCCAATGATTTCACCACTTTCCAAATGCGCTGCTATCCCATCTTTAATAACTGACTCTAGCAGTTTCCCCACTACCGATGTTAGACTAACTGGTCTGTAATTCCCCGCTTTCTCTCTCCCTCCTTTTTTAAAAAGTGGGGTTACATTAGCTACCCTCCAATCCACAGGAACTACTCCAGAATGTAAGGAATTTTGAAAAATTCTCACTAATGCATCCACTATTTCTGTGGCTGCCTCCTTGAGTACTCTGTGATGCAGACTATCTTGCCCTGGGGATTTATCGGCCTTCAATCCGTTCAATTTACCCAACCTCCCGGTTAACCTGGATTTCACTCAGTTCCTCCATCTTATTTGACCCCCGTTCCACTGCTATTTCCGGCAGATTATTTATGTCTTCCTTAGTGAAGACAGAACCAAAGTAGTTATTCAATTGGTCTGCCATGTCCTTGTTCCCCATGATCAATTCACCTGTTTCTGACTGCAAGGGACCAACATTTGTTTTAACTAGTCTCTTTCTCTTCACATATCTATTCTTCACTGCCTGCTGTACCTGCACGCCAACTTTAAGTGAATGGTATACCAGGACACCCAGGTCTCGCTGTACCTCCCCCTTACCTAGCGTAACTCCGTTGAGATAATAACCTACCCCCTTGTTTTTGCCGCCAAAGTGGATAACCTCACATTTATCTATATTATACTGCATCTGCCACGCGTCTGCCCACTCACTCAACCTGTCCAGGTCGCCCTGTAATCGCCTCACATCCTCTTCACTGCTCACACTGCCACCCAGCTTTGTGTCGTCCGCAAATTTGCTAGTGTTGCTCCTAATTCCCTCCTCCAAATCATTTATATATATGGTAAACAATTGTGGTCCCAACACCGAGCCTGGCGGCACCCGCCACTGCCTGCCATTCTGAAAAGGACCCGTTCACTCCTACTCTTTGCTTCCGGTTTGCCAACCAATTTCTATCCATGTCAACATCCTACCCCCAATAATATGTGCTCTAATTTTAGTCGTCTTTTTACTTGTCACATCCTCAAAAAGTTCCAGAAGTTTAGTCAAACACGATTTCCCTTTTATAAATTAATGTTGAATTGGACTAATCCTTTTACTGCTATCCAAATGCTCCATTATTACCTCTTTAATAATTGACTCCAGCATCATTCCCACCACCGAAATCAGGCTAAATGGTCTGTAATACCCCGTTTTCTCTCTCGCTCCTTTCTTGAAAAGTGGGATAACATTAGCTATCCTCCAATCCACAGGAACTGGTCCTGAATCTATTGAGCCTTGTAAAATGATCACCAATGCGTCCACTATTTCTAGAGCCACCTCCCTGAGGACCCTGGGTTGCAGACAATCAGGCCAGGAGATTTATCATCCTTTAGTCCCTTTAGTCTACCCAATACTATTTCTCGCCTAATGATAATGTATTTTAGTTCATCTACCTCTTTCGTTGCTCTGTCCTCCAGTGAACCTGAGAGATTGTTTGTGTTCTCCTTAGTGATGACAGATCCGAAGTACCTATTCAACTCTTCTTCCATTTCCTTGTTGCCCATAATTATTTCACCCGTGTCTGCCTTCAACGGACCCCCATTTGACTTTGCTACTCTTTTCCCCTTAAGATATCTAAAGAAGCTTTTGTTGTCCTTCTTTATATTCCTGGCCAGCTTCCCCTCGTACTGCATCTTTTCCGCCCGTATTGCCCGTTTTGTTTCCTTCTGTTGTCTTATGAAAGTTTCCCAATCCTCCGGCTACCAGCTACTTTGGAGACATTTGTGGAGTAGTTTAAGTTAATGGGAAACATTATCTCCAATGACATTAAACGGGGGGCTACCATCAACTCCTCAGTCAAAAAGGCACAATATAGGATGTACATCCTACGGCACCTGAGGAAGCACAATCTGCCACAAGCAATGATGGTCCAATTCTACATTGCCATCGTAGAGTCTGTTCTCACCTTCTACATCATGGTCTGGTTTGGCTCAGCCAACAAGCGCGTCACCTGGAGGGTGCAGCGAATCGTCCAATCAGCAGATAAGTTTATTGGCTGCAACCTTCCCTCCATTGATGAACTGTACACTTCAGGGGCCAGGAAGCGAGCGGGCAAGATCATCTCTAACCCCTCTCACACTGGCCACAAACTCTTTGAATCACTCCACTCTGGAAGGCGACTCCGGATTGTCAAACCTTCCACAGCCATACATTAAAACAGTTTTTATCCACGAGCTGTTGCTCTACTCACCAGTCAAAAATCTGTAGCCTCCCTTTGATCTGGTATTTTGTTGGTTCACATGCTTGATCTGTGGTGTTTTATCATTAATGTTTTATTATTATTAATGTTTATTTTTTCTGAGCCATTCGTAACTGTCACAGTATGTCATGTTGTTACTTGTGGGCGGAGCACCAAGGCAAATTCCTTGTATGTGACTACTTGACCAATAAACCTACTTACTGTTACCTTTACTTACTGTTCATTTACACGCTGAATGGCCACATCGCGCTATATCACACGGGTATTGCGCAGACGTTGTTTCACAATCGCTGATTTGCTCATTTTTTCAATTGCACTTTGCGTCAAACATCAATGCTATCTGCTTGAGACTATAGTTCAGGGCAAAAGTAAATGAATACGGGCATCTCCCTCTCTTTCTGCTGTTTTATTGCTGAAACTAAACATAGAACGAAAATAACGCCATGGATACCAGTCATTGTAAAACCTTCTCCTTCGACAAACACCATTACCAATGAGCACAAGCAGATTGGTCGGAAATCGTATTTCAATAAAATGCAGCCCTCACAATTGAACAAGCCATCAAATGGATCCTTCGAAGGTAGCCGAATATGCTCGAGAAATTATGCGGGTCAGGCGGCATCTTTGGAGCGAAGGGTTCCCGCCCGCCCCCCAGCCCCACATCAGTCTGAAGAAGGGTCACGACCCGAAACGTCACCCTTTCCTTCGCTCCACAGATACTGCCTGACCGGGTGAGATTCTACCGCCTTTTTGTCTAGCTTCGATTTTTTTTCAGCATCTGCAGTTCTTTCTTAATCAAATGGAACCCGTGCCGTTTATAAATTAAAGCGGGAATTTTAGGTACAAATTGTTTTGCCAACGTGTTCTTCGTTCCGATTTACAAATTCCCTAATCGTTAATTGGATGTTCGTTGCAACCAACACAGAAACATTTCATTGGGTTTATGGAAGGAGCAGCCAAAATAGCTGGTTTGGAAAGGAACCGGAGAAACTGGTTTATACTGAAGAATGACGCAAACTGCTGGAGTGACTCGGCGGGTAACGTAGCATATCTAGAGAAAACGGACATATCATGTTTCTGGTCGGGACCGTTCTTCCACCTGAAAGTAGAGCCGAAGGCAATGGATGTCTGTAAAGGCCTCAACAATGCAGGGCCCGCTACAGGTGGCCAAGAAGAATTGAGGCCATAATCAACCATTGTTGGCTGGGGAGAGGTGATACCGAACGAATACAAACATGCGAGAAATTCAACTAGTATGATGACTACGTTGGGGGAGAGAGGGAGAGAAATGTAGGGAATCCTGGGGTCATTTGGAATCAGAGCGTTCAAAGATCAAACCACCGAATTGTAAGATGCACAAGCGAAATGTGAGGTGCTGTTCCTCCATTTTGTGCGTGGCCTCATTCTAACCGTTGAGGAGGAACAAGGCAGAAAGGTTTATATGGGAATGTGAAATGGAATTAAAATTTGTGCAGCCGGGACATCGCGTTACCCAAGGCGGTATTTGAGCCTTGGGTAACGCGATTTAATAACTGCAGATTCTCTTGAAACCAAAGGCCCCGTCAATGCGAAATCAAACGGTTTTTTCCCCATGATGAAATGGAATAACAAATCCAACGTGCTCGTTTTTAACTGAAAACTAGTCTTTCTGCACTCGTTTTGAAAATAATATGTTCGAGGTATATGAAAACATATTCGTACAAAGAAATGTTGATAGATTCAACTGAACACTTGGGCATGCGTAGATCTGGTCGGAGTCCATTGAGTCCATGAACGTACTAAGGAGCTGGGCGTAAAATATCCACAACTTAAATGTTAGGTAGACAAAAATGCTTGAGAAACTCAAGCGGGCATCTATGGAGCGAAGGAATAGGTTGCTGAAAAAACTCAGCGGGTGAGGCATCGTCTGTGGGGCAAAGGGATACCTATTCTTTCACTCCATCGATACTGCCTCACCCTCTGAGTCTCTCCAGCATTTGTCTACCTTCGATTTTTCCAGCAGCTGCAGTTCTTCTGAAACTAATGTTTCAACTAAATTTGTGTTTATTCATATAAATACGATAACAAAACGACGCACGGGTTGTTGTGATATTATTTTTACTATCACTTTACCGATTTAAATATCTTTCCAGTGCAACGGATCGGATATGTTAGCACACGGAACAACTCATCTCTGAACTTGCTCTGAGTCACAGTGTAAATGGCCGTGTTGGTGCAGGAGCTCAGCAGCTGAAGCATAGATCCAACCCTTTCCAATCCTTTCATAGGGTTTGCCCATGACCTGCGTATAAACAAACCCAAACTTCGAACAGCAATAAAATGTGCGACACTTGTCGCCCAGAGCAGGATGAAGCAGCTCGAAATTGCCAGAAGTAAAACGACCGACCGTCTGCGGTTCACCATCTCCTGGTCTTTCTTTCTCTCCCCACCGCTGAGGTCTCGGAGGTTCCTGCGGACTCGACTGGCCACGAAAATGCGCCTGATGGTGAGCGCGTTAAACAACAAAATCACGCAGAATGGAATCACCGGGGTTAACAACTGATCGGTCCAAGAGAACGCCATCCATTCGCGACGCATATAATAATATACGTCTTTGACACAGCCCAGATTCAGTTCAAATGGGATGTAAGAAACGTATGCGAAGGGCAAAGGTAGGTTCTGAAGGAAGATGCATGGGGTCATTGCCATGATAACAATCGACGCGGTTCTCTCGGTGCAATATTTGGCTTTCATATTCTGAGTAGAAATCGCAACAAAGCGATCAAAGGTGAAAGCGACAGTGAACCATACAGAACATTCCACAGCCACAGGAGCCAGGAAGAGTGTTATTTTGCACACAGGTGTGTAGGGCAAGGAAGCGGGCCACCAATGAATATCAGCAATCCGATTTAATATCACGTCAATAAGAAGCACAGAGAGGTCTGCAATTGCCATGGCTACCATGTAACGAGTGGTGCACTTGGAGAGGCCGCACTTGCCACGAAACAAGATCACAATCGCCATCAGATTCACTGGGAAGGAATGAAAACATAAACTGATTAATTGTGTGTGGTACGGGTTGGTGGGTGAGGGTAATTTAAACATGCGCATATTTTGACGAAATGTTGCCTATTTCCTTCGGATGAAGAAGGATTTAGACTCGAAACGTTCCCTATTTCCTTCGCTCCATAGATGCTGCCTCACCCGCTGAGTTTCGACAGCATGTGTGTCTACATTTGAGAACATGATGTCAAGCAATGGCGTTCCGTGAAGCACTGCAATTATAATTACATACATCCTTCAGCGTTAAACAAGGGTAACAATATAACGAGTAGGATTTGATGCTGAATAGCGGGCGGGCCTCCGTGTTTTACCTGACAATACAATTGCTGAAGTATCTCAGTGGATCAAGTAGCATCTCTGGATGACATGGGTAGGCGACGTTTCAGTTCGGGCCCTTTCTTCAGTCTCCGATTGGAGGAAGGATCCCGACACGATACGTCGCCGTCGTCGGTCTTCAGGAGATGCTACAAGACCCGGTGAGTTACCCAGTACGTTGTTATCCCGGCATGATCGCTGCAGCTACAGTCTCTGTTATCTGTACTTCTAAAAATATATCTTAAATTTGCCTCCCAATAGAGGGGGATCATGTCTGGTTGTTCACACTGACGTTTTTTGTTGAGTAAGTTGTTCATACGATCTTCAAATCTGTCTCTGCGAAACTATCCCTGTGAAATGTTAAGAGTTTTACAGAAAATGCAGTACCAAATTAATGGACGGGGTGCATTTTTCTTTCTGCCGAGTGCACTACGCTCTGCGGAACAGGTAGTCTCAAACACAGCGAGGACGCACTTTCGCTTGCCCTACCAACAGACCAGGTGCGGGGCATCGGTTGTAGACAAAATTCGTGGAGGCTACATTTGTACCAGAGTGTATGAACGGCATCCGTCAATCAAGCCAACGCGTGTCCTCTCTCCGAAGATGTAAATTGCTTTATTTTAGTGTAGTTTGGATGTACAGCAGCGAAGCGAGTCCTCCGGTCCATCGAGTCTGCGCAGACCAGCGACCCACGCAGACCAACAATATTCGGCACACACTAACGACTTAAAAAAAGTATATACCAAATCAATTATCCTACATACCTGTCTGTCGTGGAGATTTGGAGGAAACCGAAGAACTCGGAGAAAACCCATGCTGGTCACGAGAAGACCCTACAATTTCTGTAGTGGGGAGCGAGCCCTGCACCATCTACCGCTCCGCCATCGTGCTGCACTAAACCCTGCCGTGTTATTCAGAATGTTCTCTTAATCTTTACTTCTCTGCGCGTTTCAAACATTCTGTGTTTGTTCAAAGTGATGTGCCGACAATTACCTACCGGGTACACCAATTGCTGCAAGAATCGGATAATACGCAGATTCTGCATCCAAGATAGCAATATTATCCATTTTGATGCGACGGTCGAGGCGATGACTCCTGGTGCTGCCACTCAGCGATTGTCAGCGAAACAAACCAATCTCTGGCACATTTATAAAGTAAATAAAGGAGAAAATAGGCAATTAGATAACATCCCTGAGGACATTACTCACAGACTTTGGAACAAACAGGTACTGTTTTCAATGTACTATTCAGAAATCACAATCATGCGGACGACCGCTCCATACATTTACAACAGCAGGCAGAGAAACATGAATTTAAATTAAAAATCCAAACTAACGCCAGCGCAGTGAACTTGCTGGCGAATGTTCGGAGCAGCGATTTATTTGCTTGAACATTACATCCGATGACGTGACAAGGAAAGCTGTCATTTCTGGCTTGTACCTGTGCAACTTGAGTTTCCAGACGGCGACAGCAGAGCGTAGCGCAGTATGGGCACCTGAGCATATCAACTGGGCACCTAGCGTCAGTTTTCTCAGAAACGTGGCTAATGGGGCGAAAGAGCAAAAGAAGAGAGAAGAACCGTAAAGTTTATCAAGCATTAATAAAACACGAACATGTAAATTAATTATCGTGGCAGCGTGGATTGGCGGCTCCGTCCCGGGTTAGCAGCCAGAAGTCGGAAAGATTGATACGGACACGAGGGGTCATGAGGTCACAAAGGTTCGGAGTAAAATAAGGCCATTCTGTCCATTATGTCTCATCCGCCATTCAATCATGAATTATATATACCCACTCCTCCACCACTCTCTTACTTTCTGCTCATAACCACTGACACCTGTACTAATCAATATATATATATATATACGTGGAAAATATCCACAGATTTAGGCCCCACAAAGTATTCCACAGATTGAACACATAGGACTATGAAGGAGTCAGTTGAACAAATGGACTATGAAGACATGAGAGAGGTGCTCATGCTATTCTGAAAATGACCCGTTCACATCTGCTCTTTGCTTCCTGTCTGCCAACCAATTTTCTATCCATGTCAACATGCTAAACCCCAATACCAATATTGTCCGCTATTTGCTTCCAATATTGTCTATTGTCTATTGAGCTGGCCAAGGTAAACTGGAAAGCGATCCTAGCAGGAATGGCGGTGGAACAACAATGGCTGGAATTTCTGGGCATGATCCGGAAGACGCAAGATCATTTAATTCCAAAAAGGAAGACAGATTTTACGGGGAGTAGGAGGCAACCGTGGGTGACAAGATAAGTTAGGGATAGTATAAAATTAAAAGAAAAGATGTATAACACAGCAAATAGTAGCCGGAAGCCAGAGGATTGGGAAACTTCCACTGGACAACAGAAGGAAACAAAACGGGCAATACGGGCCGAAAAGATGAAGTACGAGGGAATGCTGGACAGGAATAGAAGGAAGGACAGTAAAAGATTATTTACATATGTTAAGGGGAAAAGAGTAGCAAAGTCAAATGTAGGTCCCTTGAAGGCAAACACGGGTGAAATTATTATGCAAGGAAATGGAAGAAGAGTTGAACAGGTACATCGGATCTGTCTTCAGTAAGGAATACATAAACCATCTCCCAGATGTACTGGAGGGCAGAGGCTCTAAGGGGGTAAAGGAACTGAAAGACATTTCCATTGGGTGATAAATAGTTTTGGGTAGGCTCATGGGCCTAAAGGATGATAAATCCCCTGGGCTTGATAGTCTGCATCCCAGGGTCCTCGGTGAGGTGGCTCTCGAAACAGTGAAGGCATTGGTGATTATTTTCCAACGTTCAATAGATTCAGGATCAGTTCCTGTGGATTGGAGGATAGCTAATGTTATCCCACTTTTCAAGAAACGAGGAGAGAGAAAACGGGGAATTACAGACTAGTTAGCCAGACCTCGGTGGTGGGAAAGATGCTGGAGTCAAGTATTAAAGAGGTAATAATGGATTATTGGTATAGCAGTAAAATGATTAGTCCAAGTCAACATGGATTATGAAAGTGAAATCATGCTTGACTATTTTTTGAGGATGTGACAAATACAATGGATGAAGGGGGGCCAGTGGATGTATTGTATCTGGACTTTGAGACAGCCTTTGGTTAGGTCCCGCACGGCAGACTGGGGAGCAAATTTAGGGCACACGGTATTGAGGTTGCGGTGTCGATATGGACAGGAAATTGGTTGGCAGACAGTAAGCAAAGAGTAGGAGTGAACGGGTCCTTTTCAGAATGGCAGGCCGTGGCGAGTGGAATGCCCGGTGTTGGGGCCTCAACTGTTTACCATATATATTAATGATTTTGAAGAGGGGATTATGAGCAACACGGGTAGGTTTGCGGATGACACAAAGCTAGGTGGCAGTGTGAATTATGAAGAGGATGTTAAGAGGTTGCAGGGTGACCTGGACAGGTTGAGTGACTCGGCAGATGCGTGGCAGATGCAGTATAATATCGATAAATGTGAAATTATCCACTTTGACGGCAAAAACAAGGGGGCAGATTATTATCTCAATGCGGCTGGTTAGGTTAGGTAAGGTAGAGGTGCAGCGAGACCTGGGTGTCCTTGTACACCAATCTGAAAGTTGGCGTGCAGGTACAGCAGGCAGTGAAAAAAGCTAACGGAATGTTGTCCTTCATAACAAAAGGATTTCAGTATAGGAAAAAAGAGGTTCTTCTGCAGATGTATATGTCTCTGGTGAGACCACATCTGGAGTACTGTGTAGAGTGTTGGTCCTAATTTGAGGAAGGACATCCTAGTGATTCAGGCAGTGTAGCGTAGGTCCACGAGATCGATCCCTGGGGTGGTGGGACTGGCATATGAAGAGAGATTGAACAGACCGGGCTTGTATTCGCTGGACATTAGAAGGACGAGGGAGGACTTTATAGAAACATATACAGTATAATTATAAAAGGACTAAACAAGCTGGATGCAGGAAAAAAATCCCCATTGTTGCGCGAGTCCAGAGTAAGGGGTGCACCGTTTTAGAATAAAGGGGTTATTAAGACTGAGGTGAGAGTTGCGAATTTGTGGATTGTCTGCCACAGAGGGCAGTGGAGGCCAAATCACTCGAAGGATTTAATATAGAGTTAGAGCTCTTGGGGCTAGTGGAATCAAGGGATAAGGGGAGAAGGCAGACACTGGTTATTGATTGGGGACGATCAGCCATGATCACAATGAATGGCGGTGCTGGCTCGAAGGGCCGAACGGCTTCCTCCTGTACCTATGTTTCTATATTTCTCCTGTTTTCTATGTTTCTATATTTCTATGTTCCTATTCTCCACCCTCTGGCTAAATAAGTTTCTCATCGTCTCCATCCGAAAAGAACGTCCTTTTATTCTTAAGCAATTACCTCTATTCCGAGACTTTCCCACTCGCAGCAACATCCTCTCCACACCCACTCTATCCAAGCCTTTCACTATTCTGTATGTTTCAATGTGGTCCCCTCCTCATTGTTCAAATCTCCAGTGTACACAGGCCCAGTGCCGACAAATGCTCATGGTAGGTTAACCTACTAATTCTTGGTAAACTTCCTCTGGACCCTCTCCGGATCCAGCACATCCATGCTCAGATATTGTGGCCATAATTGCTCACAATATTCCAAATGCGGCCTTCTCGGCGCCTTATACAGGCTCAGCATTACAACCCTGTTTTGGATACGAAGCATCTTCAAATAGATGCAGGCATTGAATTTGCTTTAATTAGTACCGACTCGACTTGCAGATTAACCTTTTGGGAATCCTGCATCAGCACTCCTAAGTCTATTTTCATCTCCGATTTCTGGATTATCTACCTATTGAAAACAAATATTCAACGCCTTTTTGCTCCAAACAAAATGCAAGACTCCACACTTTGCTACACTATATTCCATCTTCCACCATCTGCCACTCACCCAACCTGGCCAAGTCCTTCTGCAGAGTCCCTGCCCTCTCTGCAGCACCTGACCCTCCTCCTATATTCGTATCATTCGCAAACTTGGCCACACATCCTTCAATGCCCTCATACAAAACATTAATATACAACATATCACTCGTCACTGGCAGCCAACCGGATAAAGCCCCCTTTAGTGCCACGTTTTGTCTTCCACCCAGCCAACCTGCTCTCCATGCTAGTTAGTATCTGCCCTTTCCTTCCGTGGGTTTTCATCTTCCTTAGCAGCCTCACGTGTTGCCCATTATCAAAGTATTTCTAGAAATCTGAGTAAACAACATTTACTGACCACCGTTGTCTTGAGTATTTACCTTTTAAAAGGATCACAGAAACATTGTAAAGCAAGACCTCCCCTTCACAATGCCATGCTGACTTCGACCAATTTTATTGTGAACTTCTAAGTACTCCACAACCTTATCCTTTATCGTGGACGCTAAAACCTTACCAATCACCGAAGTCAGACAAACCAGCGTCTGGTTCCCACTATTCTGCCTTGCTCGCTTCTTGTGCATCGGGGTAATATTGCCAATTTTCCAATCATCTGGGACCACTCCAGCCTCCACTGATTCTTGAAATATCACTTTGAACGCCTGCAAAACTCTGGAGCCACCTCTTTCAGAACACTCGGGTGTGGTCCATCTGGTCAGGATGCGCATGCACCTTCAGCACGTTCAGCATCCCAAGCACCTTCTCCAGAGTTGGGGTCAGATGGCCGCGCATCGCGGTCAGTGACCGTGGGACGCTCCCGCGGGTGGAGACGGAGGAGAGAGCGAAGGGGGAGGAAAGGGGAGCGAGAGAAGGGAGAGATAGGGCGAGAGAGAGAAGGGGAAGAGAGAGAAGGGGGAGAGAGCGAAGGGAGGGAGAGAGAAGGGAGAGAGAGGGGAGAGGGGGCGAAGAGAGAGGATGAGAGAGAGAAGAGTGGAGAGAGAGAAGAGGGGAAAGAGAGGAGGAGAGAGAATGGAGAGAAAGAAGTGAGAGAGAGAGGGGAGAGAGAGAAGAATGGAAAGAGAAGGGGAGACGGGAGCGAGGGGTTCATTTTCCCACACAAGTCAGAGGTGACTGGGCAATCTGAACCCAAGCACCAAGTTGAAAGCGGCCGAAGTTGTGCATCCCTCGGGACAGCCCCCCACTCTCTCTCGCGGTGTGGTAGCATCTGTGAAACCAATCGACATTGGACCATTCGGTGGAGACTATTCATCCTCTGATTAATTTGCCTGATCACAGCTGGGGCGAAACTGTCCCTGAATCTGGAGGTGTGCGTTTTCACAATTCTATGCCTTTTTCCTGATGGGAGTGGGAGAAGATGGAGTAGTCAGGGCGCAACTCGTCCTTGATAATGCTGCGAGCCCTGCCGAGGCAGCGTGAGGTTTAAGTAAACCTCACGCAATAGGCAATAGAAAGGAGGTTGGAAGAGTGGATCTAGCCAGCATAACGGCGTGAGAGGTAGATTTCGGACAAGAACGCATGCGATCGGGGTATAATTTTAAATCTGCGTCCCTTGGCATATACTATCGAAGCCTATCAGGGAAGGAATTGTGGAGATAGCGCCAGGGATTGGCAGTGATATGTGGAAAGCTCAAAGGACTACGGATGATGGAACCTAAGAAAAAAGGAAGGTGATTACTTCAAACAGTTGAGGCAGGGATGTTGTCAAATAGGAACAGTGGTGGGAGGAAAGGCGTGAAAGGTTTGTTTAGTTTTGTTTAGAGATACAGCATGGAAAGGGCACATTCGGCCCACTGAATCTACATAGCCCATTCACACTACCTTTTTAGCCCACTCTCTCATCCACTCTCTGCACACTGGCATCAAATTGCAGAGACCGGAATAAAGTACATATCAGCACATCATTGGCATGTGGGAATATAACGGAGAACCTGGAAGCACACACACGATCACAGGGAGAAAGTGCAAACACTTCACAGACAGCTACCGATGTCAGGTACGAACCCGGGTCTCTGGCGCTATACCATCATCACTGTTGTAATGCGGTGGGAGAAGCATGTAGCTGATGAGGTAGATGGCTTCGGGAACGAATCTGGCTGATAGTGGGATTGTTTTATTTCTAAAAATCGGATGAAGACAGTAGATCGGAAATGGATACAAAATGTTGGAGTATCTGACCGGGGCCGGCAGCTTCTCTGGCGCGAAGGAATCAGTAACGTTTTGACCAGACCAGACGGAAGAGTGGTGTCGACGCGAAACATTACCCATTCCCTCTCTCCAGAGATGCTGCCTGGCATCCGGCATGTTGTGTCTATCTTCGGTGTAAACCAGCATTTGCAGTTCCTTCCTGCAGAGTAGAACGGTAGGCAGGACGAGGCCGTTGGAACTGAGTAACCAACAACGGTAGAATGTAATGTTTACTTTTGCAATGGTGCTGTCCAGTCGACGGGTCTCATTCCTACCATGACGCGTCGCAGTGAGCAAGCGGAATATACTCACGTTATTTAATTTGACAAACTCCGGTCGCAGCAGAACAGCGCTGCGCACGTTCACACAGTCCGTGCACCGCTCAGTGTCGACATTTGTGGCTGTACCATCGAGGTCACATGTGATCTTCTAGGTCTGAATGCTTTGTCAGACCTGTGCCCCTGAAGGGCTGGTTACGGTGGGTGGCTGCTAGTATTTGGATCATTCATCAGGGACCAGGGGTGAAGCTATATAATTTATGATCCGACTGTGGGTTTCCAGGCCTGCTGACTCGGAAACATCACGCGGAACTTCATCGCACCGTTCTTCGTCGTTACATCGCTGCTTGGTTAGTATTTCCGACCACAAAATTATTTTTTGGATGTCGTTACTACGCATATTAAATTGGAGAAAGGGGTGATTGGGTTGATTGAATAAATGATGTTAACTGATATGGACAAAAATGGCCTACTGGAAAGAAGGAATGTGTGACGTTTCGAAAGTCGTAAGTTGGGTCTCGATCCGAAACGTCACCCATTCCTTCTCTCCAGAGATGCTGTCTGTCCCGCTAAGTTACTCCAGTTGTTGTGTCTATCTTCGGTTTAAATCAGCATGTGCAGTTCCTTCCGACACATGTTAACTGACATATGATTTACTGTTAGACTGGAGCATCCAGGACTCGGTGGCACAGTCGGTCTCTGAAATGACGTTCGAAGTTAAAGATGACATCGCACTAGAATGCTCCGTGAGAACGGCAGGGACAATCCTGAATGTTTATTGGTACAGACAGCGACGTGGGCAGCCGCCAGTGATCCTGTTTCGGATTACGGCAAGGATACTAAAGAGAAATGGTGATCTCACCGACCGATTCTCTGCTACGTACTATAAGGCTACAAAGGCCACCCGCGCGTCCGAGTTTACCGACTCCGCCACGTATCTTTGTTCAATGGACTCCACGTTGCTGAAGAAACACGGCGGACCCGCACAAAAACCTACGCAAGCAATTGTGCACGGCGCCGCCAGATGGCGTACTCAACTACTAGTACGGAGATACGTAAACGATGAAACAGCAACAAAGCAAATCGTACCCGGGGTTCAAATTGTAAGTTTACAGTTTCAATCTCTGACTGCGACCAAACTCTACATCGAACTGCTGGCCGATGTAAGTTACCTTCATCAAATATTATCCGTCCTAAACAGACGACAATCTTATATCTGAACCTCATCGGAAGACTGGCGTGAAAGGGAGGGGAGAAACAGTATCAAAATATTTTCTTGTGTTTTTTCATTCAACGGATTAAAAAAGGACACCCCAGCACGACGACACACGGCAGTCATGGGAAATAGCCGGAATATATGGTGCCAGCACAATAACCTGACCCTCAACATCAACAACACCAAGGAACTGATTGTGGACTTTGGAAGGAGAAGGATGGGGACCCAAGGCCCTGTTTATATCAACGGTCGATAGTTGAACGGATCAAGAGCTTCAAACTCCTGGGCGTGCACATCTCTGAAGATCTTTCCTGGTCCGAGAACACAGATGCAATTATTAAGAAAGCTCATCAGCGCCTCTACTTCCTGAGGAGATTACGGAGAGTAGGTCTGTCAAGGATTACTCACTCTAACTTCTACACGTGCACAGTAGAGAGCATGCTGACCAGTTGCATCGTGGCTTGTTCGGAAACTTGAGCGCCCTGGAGCGGAAAAGACTACAAAGTTAGTAAACACTGCCCAGTCCATCATCGGTTCTGACCTCCTTTCAAGCGAGGGAAGCTATTGCAGTCGCTGCCTCAAAAAGGCTGGCAGCATCATTAAGGACCCACACCATCCTGGCCATACACTCATCTCCCAGCTACCTTCAGAGAGACGGTATAGGAGCCTGAGGACTGCAACGACCAGGTTCAGGAATAGCTACTTCCCCACAGCCAACAGGCTATAAACTTGGCTCGGTCAAAACTCTGAACATTAATACCCCTTAATCTGTTATTTGCAATTTATCAGTTTAATTATTCATGTGTGTATTTACGTATATAATGGTAACTGGACACACTGATCTGTTTTGTCGTCAATGCCTACTATGTTCTGTTGTGCTAAGCAAATAAATAATGTCATTGTCCTGTCAGGGACACATGACAATAAACTCTTTTGACTTTTGACTTTGACTTTTACTTAATCACCACGTAGGTGTCCAACTCTGCATGAATCTGGCGCCCTCGTCTGGCCTTTGGTTAATGGCAATGAAGAGGTGTCTCAAGAACTTCAAGAATTGCTGATGTTCGGAGTGGCGCACCGGCCTGTTGCACCACAGCGGCAACATGTGTATACAGGTAAAGGTAGAAACATATAAACATACTAATACAGCTGCAGGACTAGGCCATTCACCCCTTCGAGCTAGCACCGCCATTCAACATGATGCTGAGAGAGTGGAGCGGCCAGGCTTCTATACTCTGGAGTTCAGCATGATGAGAAAGGATCCTATTGAAACATATAAGATTATTAAGGGTTTGGACACGCTGGAGCCAGGAAACATGTCCCGATGTTGGGGGAATCCAGAACCTGGGACCACAGTTTAAGAATAAGGGATACGCTATTGAGAACGGAGACGAGGAAACACTTTTTTCTCACAGAGATTTGTGAGTGTGGAATTATCTGCCTCAGAGGGCGATGAAGGCGCTTCTCTGGATATGGAGACAGCGAAGTCAGCGGAATGGTGAGAAGGCATGAACGGGGTACTAATTGGGGATAATCAGCCGTGATCACATTGAATGGCGGTGCTGGCTCGAAGGGTCGAATGGCCGACTCCTGCACCTATTATCTGTTGTCTGTTATCTATAATTTTATGTTTCTATTAGATCCGCTTTCATCCTTCTCAATTCCAGCGAATAGAAACCTAGTCGACCAATTATTTCATCATTCGTCAGTCCCGCCATCTCGGGAATTAACCTAGTGAACCTACGCTGCACTCCCTCAATAGCAATAATATCTTTCCTCAAATTAGGAGACACAATGGCGCACAATATTCCTGGCGCTGTCTGAAAAACTAGGGATACAACGCAGTCAGTGTCTGCGGCCATCACTGAACGATTCTGCGCAACCGGACTACTGTCGCGTGTGTTGTTCACTGATCGTTCTTGTTTGGGCTTCTTCTTACATTAAATGCAGCTAACGATCTTGAGAAGCAATTGTTCATATTTTTCAATTTGATGGGGCGTCCATGAAAAGCTATTGCTTTAACATAACATTATTATTTCCACTGCATGCACTGACAAAATCAAAAGATCATAAGTGATAACAGTATTAGGCCATTCGGCCCATCACATCGACTCCGCCATTCAATACAATACAATAAAATTATGCTTTATTAGCGAAGTATGTTTTGCAACATACGAGGAATTTCATTTGCCAAGTGAGTCATACAAATAATATAAAAAGCAAGAGAACACATGAAATACATTTTAACATCAACATCCATCACAGTGACTCCTCCACATTCCTCACTGCAATGAAGGTAAAACCAAAAGTTATATCTCTTCCATTCTTTGTCCTCCAGCGGTCGGGGGCCACAAACCTTCCGTTGACGGGGAGATCTTACGCACGTAGCTGGCGGTGGGCCTTCCTCGTCGGGCCGATCAGCTCCTGCATCGGTGGGGGATCTCAGTTACCCCGCGCCAGCGATCTGACTTAGGGTCTAGGCTTGTGAAACGTCGTGCGGCTTCCGGTGCATCCCGACTCGGTTTCTCCAGAGACTGCGAGCTCTTGATGTTATAGCCTGCAGGCCGTGGATGAAACGTCGATCCAAGGCAATTCCTCTAAACTCCAGCGAGTACAGACCTGTGCCGTTAAGCGCTGATTATATCATTCATTCCTCCCCTCCCACTCCAGGGCCAGCACAGCCTTCATCACATGTGTTGCCCAAACCTTCTCACAATATATCACTCGCATTTTACAGGCCATTTCTCGTTTTGCAGCTCTACCCACGTTACATAGCACAACCGCTTTAATATTACGTGTAGGAAAGAACTGCAAATGCTGGTTTATATCAAAAGTCGACACAATATGCTGGAATAATTCGGCGGGCCAGGCAGGGCCTCTGGGGAGAAGGAACGGGTGACGTTTTGGGTCGAGACCCTTCTTCGTATTCTAGACTCTTCAGGTATGAATAATGTTTTTCGGATCTGTTTCCCCAAAACGTGGGTAATCGGATCATTCTGGGACTTTCGGCACGTCAGGCTGGTTCCGCATTTCTATTTTATCACGGCCGATTGCCCCCAATTCAATCCCCTATCCCCCTTCTTCCACGTTTCACTGGATCCCCCCCGAGCCCCAGGAACAGAATATATCACCGTTTCAACTAAATGGTACGCTCTTCAGTTTGTATCCATATCCGCACCAATTCATCATCCACATTGACCTTGACTATCAGCATAATACTATAAAATTATTGTTGGGAAACTGAGAAAACTGCAGCTGCTGGATTACACAAAAAATGCACAGAATGCTGGAGTTACTCAACGGGTCAGGCAGAATATCTGGATAACATGGACATGGTTTCAGTTCGGGGTCGTTCTTCTGACTGATTGTGGTGAGGGGGGAGAGGAGACCAGTCGAAAGAGAGGAGGGTTAGGGTAAAGCCTGGCCATATTTAAGGGGACACAGGAGAGAGGGGGGGCCGTGGGTTGATAGGCAACTAGTTGGATAAAGCCCAGAGATAGACAATATACAATAGACAATAGGTGCAGGAGCAGACCATTTGGCCCTTCGAACCAGCACTGCCATTCGATGTGATCATGGCTGATCACCTCCAATCAGTGCCCCGTTCCTGCCTTCTCCCTATATCCCCTGATTCCGCTATTTTTAATATCCCTATCTAGCTCTCTCTTGATATCATCCAGAGAACCTGCCGCCACCTGAGGCAGATAATTCCAAAGATGAAAAGACAGAAGCCCTGACACACAAAGGAGTAACCCCACCAGCACCACAATCAGTCAGAAGAATGGTCCTTACCCGAAACTTAACCCATCCATGTTCTCCAAAGATGCGACCTGGTTCACTGTGTTTCGCCAGCATGCTGGAGGGAGGATAACGTAGTGTATTTATGAGAGGCTACAAGGAAAGGCCCAGGACAAATGCACCAGTAGACGAGAGAAAAGTCGTAGACATTATATGTCCAGCAGGGCGTGTTATAAAGTGCCGCGTGGTTGGCTGCTCTGGAACCGTAGCACGAGATCCAGGTGGATCTTCCTAAATGGGTAGAACATCAGGTTCAAGGGAGAAAGCAGAGTAGGATGGCGGAAGATATTTTTTTCGGATTGGATGCCTGCGACTAGTTGTGTGCCTCAAGGATCAGTTCTGGCCCCATTGCTGTTTGTCATTTATATCGAAGATTTGGACGAGAATGTAGTAGGCATGAACAGAACGTTTGAAGATGACGCCACGGTAGGTGGAGTCGTAGAGAGTGATGATGATTATCAAAAGCCACATGAGGATCTTGATCGGTTCAACAAGCGGGCCGAGCAATGGTTGTTGAATTTTAATGAGGATAAGTGAGAGGTTTTGGTTTTTGGGAAGTCAAACAGGGCAGGGCCTTTACGGCGAATAGCAGTGCCGTGGGGAGCACTGCAGGGCCACGGACTCCAACTTCCCGTCACGCCAACTATCTGCTCCCTGAAAGAAAGATGGAAATGCTGCTTTCTTTCATATTTTGTGCATGTTCATTCCGTAGGTACCTTTAAGACAAAAGTGAGGTGAACGTCTGTGATTTGTCTGCAATATTCACAATGTTCGTGAAATTTCCGAAGGGTCCGCGTGTAGTGCTCACAATCGGCCTGGCGACTGGGGCTCGTAACATCCATGGATTCCCCGAGTGCAGTCTGTTTTGAGTTGTGTGTACTTGCTGAGCACTTCAATATGAAAAATGAGTTAGGGCAGGATATTTAACATGTGCGACATTGAGTTTTTATTCGTAGCAGTTAATTCAATCTGCTGTCGCCATGGTCGTCTCCCTGGACCTTGCTGGGTTCAATCACGATCACAACCAATGGGTGCTGTGAACTAAAGGACCCATTGTGGAAAAATCTATTGCTGCAACAACACGATGCAGTGCCCAAAGTTCTTGTATTGGCCGCATTTGTTGCGTTGCCGACAGTTTCCATCGTCTTATTGATGGAAAAGCGTGGAGGTTTTGGTTAGGATGCAGGCTAGGATTACCAGAATACCCGTTGGAAGGAATTGAAGATGCTGCTTTTAACCGAAGATTGAGTATCTCTAGCTCTATACCCAGAATACTACTTGGATTAAAGGGTGCTAACATTCAGGATAGTTGGGGCAGAGTTGGCTTGTTTCACATGGATTGTCAGGGGCTCCGACCTGATTAAAGCATATGAACTTATGCGATATATGGAACGTGTAGGCATTCAGAACGGGTTTTTTTCTATCACACGGTGGAATTAGTAAAGACTAGATGCCCTACCATTAAGGTGAAGGGGGCAAAACGCAAACGATATGTACGGGTTATTTATGGAAAGAGCGATAAGTACATGGGACCTGCTGCCGGGGATGGTGATAGAGGCGATACGACAGTGGATTTTAAGAGGCTATGAGATAAACACACGGACATGCACGGAAAGGAGAGATACGAGTGATTCACAGGAGTTACGATTAGTTGAGCATTGCATCATGTTCGGCACAGACATTACTGCCTGAACGGCTTGTACCGATTCTGTCCGTATTTCTGTTCTATGTTATCCTTCGCAGCTGATGTTTTCTGAAACAAGGAGCAATATTATGCAAAAGTGTGTTTTGTCCGCATGTCAAAACTTCCCATTTGTTCGGCGGTAACACTAAAAGGTTAAGCATGTTTCCCTTCCATCGTCTAACGGCCACTATTTTTCTCTTGACACGGAATCTAATTCACAGGACATGGCGCTGGGGATTCGGTGACTCAGAGCCAGCCTTTACTGAGACCGAGACAGGGTGACTTTGTGAAAGTAACCTGTACCTACAATACTGCAGCATCCACCTATTATTTATATTGGTATCGACAAATTGCCGAGGAAAATCCTGAGTCTATTGTGCTGATACGATCTTGGGATCAACGGGAAACACTGGGAGACATATTAGAGAAACGGTTTTCCACGGATCTCCAGAAAGCGCCATCATTTGTCCATTTAAATATTTGGGGTCTCCACCTGACACACTTTGCAGTGTATTACTGCGCCTGAGTTCCACAGTGATTGGAAGCAGTCTCTGCGCAGTGCAATAACCGCCTGTGGTGAGCCTTTCTTGTCCTTTTCTGTGTTTCTCAGGGATTCAAGAGCTCAGGTGTGGCAGCCACTTGCAGAGCGCCAAAAGGTTCGCAGACACACAGAGACAGGAAACTTCGTCCTGTCAGCCACCGCATCCTGGTGAACCAGAGATACTAAGCAAGCTTCAAATTTTTTTTTTTTTTTTTTTTTTTTTTTAAATAGGTGCAGGAGTAGGCCATTCGGCCCTTCGAGCCTGCACCGCCATTCAATGTGATCATGGCTGATCATCCAACTCAGTATCCCGTACCTGCCTTCTCTCCATACCCCCTGATCCCTTTAGCCACAAGTGCCACATCTAACGCCCTCTTAAATATAGCCAATGAACTGGCCTCAACTACCTTCTGTGGCAGAGAATTCCAGAGACTCACCACTCTCTGTGTAAAGAATGTTTTCCTCATTTCGGTCCTAAAGGAATTCCCCCTTATCCTTAGACTGTGACCCCTTGTTCTGGACTCCCCCAACATCGGGAACAATCTCCCAGCATCTAGCTTGTCCAACCCCTTAAGAATTTAGTAGGTTTCTATAAGATCCCCCCTCAATCTTCTAAATTCCATCGAGTACAAACCGAGTCTATCCAATCTTTCCTCATATGAAAGTCCTGACATCCCAGGAATCAGTCTGGTGAATCTTATCTGTACCCCCTCTATGGCAAGGATGTCTTTCCTCAGATTTGGAGACCAAAACTGTACGCAGTACTCCAGGTGTGGCCTCACCAAAACCCTGTACAACTGCAGTAGAACCTCCCTGCTCCTAAACTCAAATCCTTTCGCTATGAATGCTAACATACCATTTGCTTTCTTCACTGCCTGCTGCACCTGCATGCCTACTTTCAATGACTGGTGTACCATGACACCCAGGTCTCGTTGCATCTCCCCCTTACCTAATCTGCCACCATTCAGATAATAGTCTACCCTCATGTTTTTGCCACCAAAGTGGATAACCTCACATTTATCCACATTGTACTGCATCTGCCATGCATCTGCCCATTCACTCAGCCTATCCAAATCACCCTGCAGCCTCCAAGCATCCTCCTCACACCTAACTATACCCCCCAGCTTGGTATCATCTGCAAATTTGGAGATGTTGCATTGAATTCCCTCGTCCAAATCATTAATATATATTGTAAATAGCTGGGGTCCCAGCACTGAGCCTTGCGGCACCCCACTAGTCACTGCCTGCCATTCTGAAAAGGACCCGTTTACTCCTACCCTTTGCCTCCTGTCTGCTAGCCAGTTCTCTATCCACATCAATACTGAACCCGCAATACCGTGTGCTTTAAGTTTGTATGCTAATCTCTTATGCGGGACCTTGTCGAAAGCCTTCTGAAAGTCTAGATATAACACATCCACTGGTTCTCCCTTATCCACTCTACTAGTTACATCCTCGAAAAATTCTATCAGATTTGTCAGACATGATTTACCTTTCGTAAATCCATGCTGACTTTGTCCAATGATTTCACCACTTTCCAAATGCGCTGCTATCCCATCTTTAATAACTGACTCTAGCAGTTTCCCCACTACCGATGTTAGACTAACTGGTCTGTAATTCCCCGCTTTCTCTCTCCCTCCTTTTTTAAAAAGTGGGATTTTAAAAATGACGCGATTTGTTTCAATTCCATGGTCAAGACCAAGAAAATGCAAAGTCAATAATTGCTAATTCAACCCCGACGCTGCGGAAACCTCTGGTCAGCGGTATAAAACTATAGCCCTTCCCCCTTTCTTCACTCTGTCTCCTGTCAGTTAACCGACCAATTATCGATACTAGTATTTAGCCTCCAATACAATTTGCTCTAATCTTGTTTAACCGTTTCCTGTGCGGCAGGAGATTGCAGTTAGGACGGAGAGATAGATCCTGGTTGAATGGTGGAGTAAACTTGATGGACCAAATGGCCTAATTCTGCTCATATCCCTTATGACCTTTTTAAAATTTAGTTTCTTGGGACCTATCTCTGCGCGCATTAGACAATGCGTTCAAACGGCGGATATTCCGTAATTCATGTATCTGTGTATAGCACTCTGGGGCAGGGTTGTGCATACATTCATATTGATCAGATGCAATCTATATTGCTGCTGGAGCTCAGTCATTATTGGCCCATTGTGGTTTTGAAGATGGTGAGTGGACTGACTTCCTCCTGTGATAGTTCTGCTTTGTTGTTTTCGGACAGGTAACACAATATGTCGAGTCAAGCTGCCATTGTTATCGAGCAACTGAATCATCCAACGACACCCAGAGAACAGTGCCGAACTGCTATCTACCTCTTTGGTGACCCTCGGACTATCTTTGATCGGACTCTGCTGGGTTTTCCTTGTACTGAACGTTATTCCCTAATCATGGGTCTGTACGCTGTACATTGATCGATTATAATCATGTTTTGCCTTTCTGTTTACTGGTTAGCACTCAGCAAAAGCGTTCTACTGTACCTCGGTGCATGTAACTATCCGGGGCATGCCGAAGTATCATTTTTAATGCGATTTTATGAAAACAGTTATTAATAGTGGAATAATGTTTTTAGGAACTGGTCCACAAAAACGCGGGACATCTGAGTATAATAGGCCTTTCGGCACTTCAGACCGAATCCGCCTTTCTATCTGTTAACGGCCGATTGCACAAATTCAGTCCCCTATTCTGCTTTTTCCACGTATCGCTGGATCCCTCCGAGCCCCAAGAACGAAATGTATTACCGTTTGAACATACTAAATTATTCGCTCTGCAGTTTTGCCTCCCATTCGCAGTCAATCCATTAAATCTACTTTGGCCTTGACTACCAGAATGACACAATAAATATATGGTAGCGAAACTGAGAAATGCGGATGCTGGTTTACAAAAAAAATAAGGCACAAAGTGCTGGAGTACCTTAGCGAGTCAGGTAGAATGTGTTTATTCTTCAGTTTAATTTGTGAATTTGACTGAGCTGAACTGCAATGCTACATATTTGGGGTAGTGAGTCGAGGACTTTTAGCCAGCAAACTGTAAATGTCTATGATTAGTCTTTGGGATACAATTTTCACTTCCTTCTTTCTCGTAATGCTTTGCTGGTCTGGGGTTATCTTTAGCATATATATCTTAAAAGTAGAATAAATGACTGTACAACTTTTAAAGAAGGGAGCCACCCTCAATTGGATCAAAAAATGTAGTTAGGGAACACTTCGGAAGTTTTTTGTTTTGTAATGCCTGCGATCATCCTCAGTCGGGGAAGAAGATCTAGGTTTTTGGGGGTTAATTTTTGTTGTTGTTTTTATTATAAGGGGATGAGGGAAAGGTTTTGGGGTAATGGCAGCTTATTCATTGATTGTTACAAATGCACTCGACTTTCTTTTTTTTTGTTCCTTTTTTTCTCTTCCCTTTTTGTTTTTCTCTCCCCCCCCCCCATTGTGGGCTCTCACATGCAGCCTTCGCATTGTTCTGTATGGCAGACGCTGTATGTATTTGTTGAATCATATTTTGAAATATGGCTAATGGTGATATTGATGGAGATAATCCTGTGAGGTTTATATCTTGGAATATAAAGGGGCCTAATGGTCCAGTTAAAAGAGCTAAAGTTTTTTCTCACCAAAAACAACTAAAAACAGATATACTACTTTTACACGAGATTCACTTAAGACTGCAAGATCATAACAGACTGCGTAAAACGTGGGTTAGTCAGATTTGTAAGTCCAGATTTAATAGTAGGTCCAGGGGTGTGGCAATATTAATCAACAAAAGAATACAGTTTACACCGTCTAACGTAGTCAGTGACCTTAATGGTCGGTTTGTTATAGTTTCCGGGTGTCTTTTTCAAAAACCTGTCGTTTTAGTGAATGTTTATGCCCCTAATTGGGATGATGTTCACTTTGCAAATAAAGTTCTGTCATTAATACCCGATGTGAACACGCACCAGCTATTTTTTTTCGGGAGACCTGAACTGTGCTATTAATCCACTGCTTGATAGGTCTAGTTCTAAGGGGACACCTTCTGGTATGACAAAGACCTTCTCACTGTTTATGCAACAAAATGGTTATGTGGACCCCTGGAGATTTCTGAACCCAACTGCTAGACAATTCTCTTTTTTTTCTCATGTTCACCATTCTTTTTCCAGAATAGACTATTTTTTTTATAGACAGCCCCTTCATTCCTAGGGTTAAGAAAATTGAATATACTGCTATAGTAATATCAGATCACTTACCTGTGATACTGGACCTAGGCTTTGCTTTAAACATTAAAGAACGACGTCTTTGGAAACTCAACCCCCTTTTGCTTTCCAATGAAAAATGCTGCAGTTTTGTGTCAGCTAACATAGACACATTCCTTGAAATTAATAAAACTGAGTCCGTATCCAGCTCTTTAATTTTGGAAAATTTAAAAGCCTACTTAAGAGGTCAGATCATATATTATACTTCATACGCCAATAAAGAACGAAAGAAGGAAATGGAAACCCTGTTCAAATCCATCTTGACCCTGGATAGGCAATATTCTGAAGCACCCACCACCCAATTATACAAAAGCCGGGCTGATTGACAAATGAAATTCAATCTTTTATCTAATAATCAAACAGAACAAGTAATTATCCGGACTAGTGGTCTTTATTATGAATATGGTGAGAAGGCGAGCCGCCTTATGGCTCACCAGCTAAAACGTCAATCCGCGTCACGGCTTATTCCTCAGATAAGAGACATACACCAAGACATAACAAGCAATCCAAAAGAAATAAACAATACTTTCACAGCCTTTTATTCTTCTCTTTACACCTCAGAATTCCCCTTAGATACTATGAATATGGAAACTTTCTTAGACGATTTGGAAATACTCACTCTGGAATTAGAAGATGCAGAAAATCTAGACCAACCCCTTAGGCAGGAAGAGATTAATAATGTCATTATGGTGATGAAGAGTGGTAAAACATCTGGCCCTGACGGCTACACATTAGAATTTTATAAGAAATTTAAGGATAAGCTCACACCTGTTCTTTTGGAAATGTTTGAAGAATCTTTGGAAAAAGGTTCATTACCCCCCACTGAGGGCACGACATTAAGTGGGGATCTGCCTTTATTCTGTTTTGTTACTTTATGATTGTTAAAAAGTGCTTTTGATTTTGTGATATATTTGGATTGTGAAAAAATAAGCTGCCAAGTGATGTTTAGGTGGGTTAGGGTTATTTTGTTTATATTATTATTATTATTATTACTTATAAAAACAAAATGGAGGAAAATGTAATGCTATACATCAGATGTACTGTGAATTATTTTTCCCTCCAATAAAAAACTATTAATTACAGAAATGCTAGATAAACTCAGCGGGTGAGGCAGCATCTATGGAGCGAAGGATTGGGTGACGTTTCGAGTCGAGACCCTTCTTCAGACGGTCTGAAGATAGATCAACCATTGCACGCAAATGAACTCCATTTTCCCAACTTACTTAACAGTTTATTGACTTTTCATACCTCACATCCTCGCACTTTGGGCCCTTACACTCAGTCTTTCAGCTGGTCGGCTCCCGGGTAAATTTTCCTCCTTGTTTGCTCCCCACGACCTGATCATACACTTGTGACAAGTCGTGGCGAAAGGCATTACGCCAGTACTCGGAGAAAATAATTAAACGGTGCTCAAAACCCACAGAATGGCGTTGAACAGTCGAAAGAAACTTTACATTATCTCAAGAGTATCGCTGCACCCCCTCAGCCCCCCACACCCCGCTCCCTCGTGGTGGGCGGGTCTTAAGTAAACGGGCTCACATTGCGTGGATTATGACAACCCATCCAATCCGGCATCAGATGCACGGCACATTGGCTCCTAAAGACATCAGCACCTGTCCCCCGATATCAGATGCGGGGCAGCGAGATCTTGAAAACAACTAACTCTTCTCCGTTTCCCATGTGGTCTACATGTTCTTTGCTCATAATAACGTTCGTCCTGCCGAGTAAGTCTGCGTTTAAATGCTCAGTATGTGCACCTAGTCTCTGATCAGATAGAAGTTTCCAAAATCATTGCACGCACAGATAGGGTAGAATGTCAAACACATCTTCCCAAGGTTGACGTGTCCAAGTCTGGAGGGCGCAGCTTTAAGGTGAAAGTGGCAATGTTTAAAGGAGATTTGCGGGGAAAGGGGTACGGGTGCCTCGCACACACTGCAATGCAAGGGCGTGCCAGTGCTGGCATAGATGAAAGTGGTCTTTACCAGATGATTAGGTAATCATATGACAATAGACAATAGACAAAAGGTGCAGGAGTAGGCCATTCGGCTATTCGGGCCAGGACCGCCGTTCATTGTGATCGTGGCTGATCTTCCACAATCAGTACCTCGTTCCTGCCTTCTCCCTTTATCCACTGACTCGGCTATCTTCAAGAGCCCTATCTGGCTATCTTTTGAAAGTATCCAGGGAACCGGCCTCCACCGCCCTCTGAGGCAGAGAATTCCACAGACTCACAACTCACTGTGTAGGTTCTAAATAGCTCATTGCCGTTCTAAATAGCTTACCCCTTATTCTGAAACTGTGGCCCCTGGTTCGGGACTCCCCCAACATCGGGAACATGTTTCCTGCCTCTAGCGCGTCCAAACCTTTAATAATCGTATACGTTTCAGTAAGATCCCGTCTCATCCTTCTAAATTCCAGAGTGTACAAGCCCAGCCGCTCCATTTTCTCAGCATACGACAGTCCCACCATTCCGGGAATTAACCTTGTGAACCTACGCTGCATTCCTTCAAAATCAAGAATGTGGATAAGCAGGGAATGGAGGGATAGGGATTATGTTCAAGCAAGTGAGATTAGTTTATTTTAGCATTTTGCTCGGCACCGATATTGTGAAGGAAGGTCTGTTCCTGTGCTGTACAGATCGATGTTATTTGTTGGTTATTTGTTGTCGGCTTTCAGCTTCATCGTATCTTTTTCTTTGCTTTATTACAGGAAGCTACGGCGAAGAGTCCATGTCTCAATATCCGCCTGAACTCACTGTTGTTGAGGGGGAGGCCGTAATACTTAATTGCAATTACTCCAAATCTTACAATCACGATGCCGCTTTCTGGTACATTCAGAACGGTGGGCAAGCGCCGAAATATCTACTGAAAAAATGTAGTACAAACTCCGGAGATCCGGCTCGCGATTTGCTTGGGAGGTTTTCTGCTGCTTACCACAAAGGGAATCGCTCGATACCTTTAAGTATCTCCGGCGTCCTTGTCTCCGATTCCGCCGTGTATCTCTGCGCCATGGGGCCCGCACTGCGGCATAGAAGCGGCTGATCCGAACAAAAACTCTCTCCCGCCATTTCGATCAAATCTTCACCAGAGGGCGCTCTCTTCCCTCTTCCAAAACCACTCCACCCCAAAATAGAATATTACACTCAAAGACGAAGCGCAGAGCTTCATCTTCCCACATACTTTACATTTTTGGTTTGGTTATATTCCTACTCGTCGAATGGCCTTTTCTTTTGCATTCCCCGTCTACATTCCATCTTGTATGCTCGCATCCCTGACGTAATTTTCCCCCATAATGCTCCACAAGGCTCCTGTTCCCACGTCACTATTCCGCTAAATGCGTTCAGCAAGTTATTCTGGAAAGGAGGGTTCGAAATCCTCTGAACACAAGAAGAATAACATCAACGAACAAAACAGGGCAGCACAGTGGCGCAGCTGGAAGTGCTGCAGCCTCACTGCGCCAGGGACCGGTTTCGATTCTGACCTGCTATATCGTCTGTGTGGTGTTTGCAGGTTATCCCTGTGATCGCGTTAGTTTCCCCCGGGTGCTCCGGTTTCCTCGCATAACACAAGGACGTGCGAGGTGGTAAGTTTATTGGGCTCTATAAATTGCTCCTGGTGTGTAGGGAGTGGAAGACAAAGTGGGATAACGTTCGCTAGTGCGAACGTGTGGTCGATGGTCTGCATGGACTCGATGGGCAAAAGGGCCTGCTTTTTCCGCGCTGTGTCTCTAATCTAAATGGAACCCTATCCCAAACACAGAAAAATGCAGAGCATTGTTTGAGAGACTTCGCGATATCGGGATGCATGCCCGAGGAATCATCAAATCCTTATATAAATCTTAGATCGTTCCGTGATCAGGTCGCATTAACAACGTTAGAAGACGTTAAATAAAATGGTACAACCATGTCCCATTTTATTCTTTTTGCTCCTGCATTGTGAGTGAACGCTCTCTGCATCACCCTATCTATTCCTCTAATTGTGTTATATACTACTGTAAGATCACTCTCCGGCTTCCTGCCCTCCAACGTATGAAATCCCAGGCTGCACAAATTCTTCATTTGTCTCAGGCCCCCGTGTTTCAAGTCGAGTCCTCAATCTGGAGGACAAAAATATTAAACTGCCCGAAGAACTCAGCGGGTCCGGTAACACCCGAGGGAACAGGTCAACGATTCGGTGAAGACCCAAGGCCAATATTGCCCCTTTCTTCTTTCTACGCGTCTGAAGCAGATTCTATTGTTCTTTTGGGGCATGTATAAACGCTGCGGTCTGATATTATTAATTGTAATATATTTCACACAATGACATAAAGAGAACACCACTCACCGGATAAGGAAATGATATAATTGAGCCAACTATGTATTTCCTCGCGAGGCTGTAGACTATGCATCTTCAAGGTGCGAAAAACAAGAGGCTATAGTCTGTGTATCGATGTACCTATGTATCGCTGCATCGGCAAAACGCCCTTTTGCCTTGTATGGTCTCGCTCGGAAGCAAGGCGGGCGTCATAGAAAGCCGGAAAAGGGAGACGCAGACACACAAATGTAGTCTATGAACACCGACAGCAACATGAATGGCGCTGCAGGGAAAGGCAATGCATATAGAGAAACAGAGATACTATTATAAGAGATAAATGAGAAAGAGAGAAAATATCCACTTAAATGGAAAGAGCGGTGTGGAGAAGGAGAGAACGAGCACGAGATAGTGGCTTGAGGAGAATGAGTGAAGAGATGGTGATATTGAGCGTGGGAAAAGGAGAGGGACTGAGAGAGAGTAGAAAGACCGTGTATGCTTGAAAGAGAGTGTGTGTATGCGAGAGAGAAAGTGATAGAGAGATATAATTGATTGATTGATTGATTGATTGATTATATATATATTTCAATATAATTATGGAGAAGGACAGAAGTGGGCCTAGGGGTGACATTTTTGATTGGAGAAAGGCTACCTTTAACGAGAGGCGAGATGATTTAAAAGGAGTGAACTGGGACATTTTGTTTTATGGGAAAGATGTAGAGGAGAAATGGAGGACATTTAAAGGGGAAATTTTAAGAGTACAGAATCTTTATGTTCCTGTTCGGTTGAAAGGAACCAGTAAAAATTGGAAAGCGCCCTGGTTTTCAAGGGCAATTGGACATCTTGTTCGGAAAAAAGAGGGAGATCTACAATTTTTATAGGCAGCATGAAGTAAATGAGGTGCTTGAGGAGTATAAGGAATGTAAAAATAATCTTAAGAAAGAAATTAGAAAAGCTAAAAGAAGATATGAGGTTGCTTTGGCAAGTAAGGTGAAAGTAAATCCAAAGGGTTTCTACAGCTATATTAATAGCAAAAGGATAACAAGGGATAAAATTGGTCCATTGGTGAGACAGAGTGGACAGCTATCTACAGAGCCGAAAGAGATGGGGGAGATATTGAACAATTTATTTTCTTCGGTATTCAACAAGGAGAAGGATATTGAATTATGTGAGGTAAGGGAAACTAGTAGAGTAGCTATGGATACTATGAGTTTCAAAGTAAAAGAAGTACTGACACTTTTGAAAAATATAAAAGTGGATAAGTCTCCAGGTCCTGCCAGGATATTCCCTGGGACATTGAGGGAAGTTAGTGTAGCAATAGCCGGGGCTATGACCGAAATATTTCAAATGTCATTAGAAACGGGAATAGTCCCCGAGGGTTGGCGTACTGCGCATGTTGTTCCATTGTTTAAAAAGGGTTCTAAAAGTAAACCTAGCAATTATAGACCGGTTAGTTTGACTTCAGTGGTGGGCAAATTAATGGAAAAGATACTTAGAGATAATATGTATATAAGTATCTGAATAAAGAGGGTCTAATTAGGACCAGTCAACATGGATTTATGCCTGGAAGGTCATGTTTGACTAATCTTCTTGAATTTTTTGAAGAGGTTACTAGGGAAATTGACGAGGGTAAAGCAGTGGATGTTGTCTATATGGACTTCATTAAGGCCTTTGACAAGGTTCCTCATGGAAGGTTGGTTAAGAAGGTTCAACTGATGGGTATAAATGCAGGAATAGCAAGATGGATTCAACAGCGGCTGAATGGGAGAAGCCAGAGGGTAATGGTGGATGGCTGTTTGTCGGGTTGGAGGCAGGTGACTAGTGGGGTGCCTCAGGGATCTGTGTTGGGTCCTTTGTTGTTTGTCATGTACATCAATGATCTGGATGAAGGGGTGGTACATTAGATTATTAAGTATGCAGATGATACCAAGATAGGAGGTGTTGTGGATAATGAAAAGGATTTCCAAAGTCTACAGTGTGATTTAGGCCAGTTGGAAAAATGGGCTGAAAGATGGCAGATGGAGTTTAATGCTGATAAATGTGAGGTGCTACACCTTGGCGGGACAAATCAAAATAGGACGTACATGGTAAACGGTAGGGAATTGAAGAATACATTTGAACAGAGGGATCTGGGAATAACCGTGCATAGTTCCTTGAAGGTGGAATCTCATATAGATAGGGTGGTAAAGAAAGATTTTGGTATGCTAGCCTTTATAAATCAGAGCATTGAGTATAGAAGCTGGGATGTAATGTTAAAATTGTACAAGGCATTGGTGAGACCAAATCTGGAGTATGGTGTACAATTTTGGTCGCCCAATTATAGGAAGGATGTCAACAATATAGAGAGGGTACAGAGGAGATTTACTAGAATGTTGCCTGGGTTTCAACAGCTAAGTTACAGAGATAGGTTGAATAAGTTAGGTCTTTATTCTCTGGAGCGCAGAAGGTTAAGGGGGGACTTGATAGAGGTCTTTACAATGATGAGAGTTATAGACAGAGTTGATGTGGACAAGCTTTTCGCTTTGAGAATAGGGAAGATTCAAACAAGAGGACATGACTTTAGAATTAATGGACAGAGGTTTAGGGGTAACATGAGGGGGAACTTCTTTACTCAGAGAGTGGTAGCGGTGTGGAATGAGCTTCCTGTGGAAGTGGTGGCGGCAGGTTCGTTGGTATAATTTAAAAATAAATTGGATAGGCATATGGATGAGAAGGGTATGGAGGGTCATGGTATGAGTGGAGGCAGGTGGGACTAAGGGAAAAAAGTTTTTCGGCACGGACTTGAAGGGCCGAGATGGCCTATTTCCGTGCTGTAATTGTTATACGGTTATATGGTTATATGGTTATATAGAGAGAGATAGAGAGAAAGAGTGAGAAAGTGAGAGAGAGAGAGCGAGATAGAGGTAGATAGATAGAGAGATAGAGAGATAGATAGATAGATAGATAGATAGATAGATAGATAGATAGATAGATAGATAGATAGATAGATAGATAGATGGATGGATAGATAGATAGATAGATAGATAGATAGATAGATAGATAGATAGATAGATAGATAGATAGATAGATAGATAGATAGATAGATAGATAGATAGATAGAGAGAGAGAGCGAGCGAGAGAGAGAGAGAGAGAGAGACAGACAGACAGAGAAAGAGACAGAGACACAGACAGAGACAGAGAGAGAGATAGAGAGAGAGAGAGAGAGAGAGAGACAGAGAGAAAGAGAGAGAGTGACAGAGACAGAGAGAGAGAGAGAGAGAGAGAGAGAGAGAGAGAGAGAGAGAGAGAGAGAGAGAGACAGACAGACAGACAGACAGACATACAGACAGACAGACAGAGAGAGAGAGATAGAGAGAGAGAGAGAGAGAGAGAGAGAGAGAGTAGGTGCAGGAGTATGCCATTCGGCCCTTTGAAGCAGAACCGCCATCCCCAAACAGTACCCCGTTCCGGCCTTCTCCCCATATTCCCTGACTTCGCTTTCTTTCAGAGCCCGATCCAGCTCTCTCTTGAGAGTATACAGAGAACCGATAACAAATGTGTGCAGGCGTTTGAGAGAGAAAGACGAAAGAGCAGGGATTGAGAGGCGATGGGGAGAAGGGGATAGATAGTGTGAAAATAGAGTGCCCGCTGCACAGAGAATGAGAGAGGGAAACGAAGTGGTTGATGGGAGAGAAATCGAGTGGGAGAGGGACAAAGTGTGCGTGTTCGAGAGCGCGTCAGAGAAAGAGCGAGAGAGAAAAAAATAAACTCGGGGATAGCCCGAACGTGTGAAATTAGAAGGCGGAGCGATTTCCGTGAAAAGAACCAATCCAACATCAGGGAACTGTCCCCGATTATGTTTAATGAGCCTGGTCTGAGCTTTCAGTCGCACGTCAGATGCGAGGCGTGACCATACCTTAAACATTTTCTCCTCGACTATTCGTTCAAACCGGACACTATCAGTTCCTCGTGGTCTTTTCTGATAATTATGATTGTGCTGCCCGGTGAGGCTGTGCTTAACTGCTCAGTATTACGTACGGGGCTCCAATTTACCGTCGGACTGGGCGGCACGGTGGCGTAGCGGTAGATCGACCGCCTCACACCGGGTTCGATACTGACTACGGTTGTTCGGGTGTACATAGTTTGTACGTTCTCCCCGTGACCCGCGTGGGTTTTCTCCGAGATCTTATTGTTTCTTCCCACACTCCAAATACGTGCAGATTAGTAGGTTAGTCGGAGGCATGGTGTAAATGCAAAACTGTCCCTGTTAGTGGTAATTTGCGGGGATCGCTGGTCGGTGGGGACACGGTGGGCTGAAGGGTCTGTTTGGGCGCGGTATTTCCAAACTAAACTAAACGATTCACTCTCGTGTCATGTTCGTTCTTTCAGGAACAGGCGGCGAAGAATCCGTGTCCCAGGATCACCCGGAATAAACGGCCGTGGAAGGACAAAACATAACAATGAACTGCAGTTACTGTGCAGCGCTCAGTACCTACGCGGCCTTCTGGTACCTCCAATATCCCGGGGAGGCGCCAAGATATCTACTCAAGATGATGAACACTGGGTTTGCGGACCAGTCGCCGGATTTGCCAGACTGGTTTTCTGCTGTTTTTCAGAAAGTAGAAGGACGGTTAGAAGGATAATTATCTCCGCGGCCCTTGTGTCAGACTCCGCCGTGTACCTGTGCGCCATGACGCCCACACTGGTGCAGTGAATCAGCGGACACAGACAAAAAACCTTACCCGCCACTCCCGCGACCGCTCGCCAGAGGGCGCCGTCATCCGGCTAACCGACTGAGGTGCTTTTGCGAATCAGCGGAGAACAAATACTCTGTCGGTGCCTGATGTCTGCAGTATATTTTCTCTTTGTCTCTTCAGGTGTAGCTCACCCTGTCGGGGCGGCACAGTAGCGCAGCGGTGGAGTCGCTGCCTGACAGCGCCAGAGACTTGGGTTCGATCCTGACCTCGGGCGTTGCCTGTGTCGAGTTCACAGCTCACCCTGTGAGTGCGTGGATTTACTCCGGTTGCTGCGGTCTACCTGCCTGTCTCTCTGTCTATCTCCATCTCTTTACTCTCACTATCGCTCTCGCTCTCGCTCTTTCTGTCTCCAACCAATCAGGAGCAGAGAACGCCTCCTGGAGTATACTGTAGTGAACCGGATCTTGGCTTCTATTCACACATCGGAGGCAAGTGCACAGTGTGAAAGTCGTCTCCTTCTCTCTCTCTCTCGTTCCAAGTCGGGCACCATGTACGCTTGGTGTCTCTTGGCGCTGATACTCCTTGTGGTGCCCGGTGAGTTTGAGTTTCACTGTTCAGTGTGCAATCCGTGACTTCCAGGTACTGCCCGTTCTCTAGCACGGGGGTTCAACGTAGGTTCACGAGGTTAATTCCTGGGATGGCGGTACTGACATATTATGAAATAATGGGTCGACTGGGCTTGTATTCACTGGAATTTAGAATGGTGAGAGGAGATCTTATAGAAACATATAACACTCTTGAAGGATTGGACAGCCTAACTGCAGGAGAAATGTTCCCGATATTGGGGGAGTCCAGAACCAGGGGGTCATACAGTTTAAGGATAAGGGGTCGGCCATTTAGGACTGTGACGAGGAAAAACATTTTTACTCAGGGAGTTGTGAATCTGTGGAATTCTATGGAAGGCAGTGGGGGCTAATTCAATGATGGTTTTCAAGAGGGAGTTTGATTTAGCTCTTTAGGCGAACGGAATCACGGGATATTGGGGAAAGCAGGAACGGAGTGAACCGATTGAATGATGCTGGCTCGAAGGGTGAATGGCCTACTCCTGCACCTATTGTTCTAAGTTTCTATGACACGCTCTGTACTTTGTTATAGGTGCCCGTGGCGGTGACTCAGTGTTTCAGTTCCCGCTGCAACAGGCTGCGGAGGAAGGCCAGAGCTTAACACTGAACTGCACTTACTCCGAAGGATTCAGCGCCAACTTCGCCTGCTGGTACATCCAATATCCCGGGGAAGAGCCTAGATACGTACTGAAGAAATACAGTCATGGGGAAGGTGACCGGTCTCCAGATTTCCCGGACAGGTTTACTTCAGCGTTTCAAAAAGCATCGAGGACTGTTCCTTTAACTATCTCCGGGGTTCCAGTCTCCGATTCTGCCGTGTACCTCTGCGCCTTGAGGCCCACACTGCTGCGGAGATGGGGCAGATACGGACAAAAACCCATTCCGCGAGTTTCAGTCAGCTGCCACAAGGGGGCGCCGCAGTCCGTTAAATATACGTAATTCGGAAAAAAAAAACACCTGAGGAGACACCGGAAGCTGCCGGAATTACAACCTCCACTGCAAGAGTAAAGCCGCACGCAAACAGGACGAGCAGCATCCCCTATTCCACTGAGGAAGCTGACTGCCGAATGTTGGTATAATTATAGAGGAATAGAAACATAGAAACATAGAAAATAGGTGCAGGAGTAGGCCATTCGGCCCTTCGAGCCTGCACCGCCATTCAATGTGATCATGGCTGATCATCCAACTCAGTATCCCGTACCTGCCTTCACTCCATACCCCCTGATCCCTTTAGCCACAAGTGCCACATCCAACACCCTCTTAAATATAGCCAATGAACTGGCCTCAACTACCTTCTGTGGCAGAGAATTCCAGAGACTCACGACTCTCTGTGTAAATAATGTTTTCCTCATTTCGGTCCTAAAGGAATTCCCCCTTATCCTTAGACTGTGACCCCTAGATACATGGCTTAAAATATTCAGATTGCAATGATGTCTGTTCGAGAAATGTAGAGGTGCAACAGTTCGAATTGGAGGCGGTCAGACTGAGGGAGAGAGTGATACAGAAACACCCAATCAGGGCGCGTAAAGGAAGAAATCATGTAGTCAAATTCCATCGGTTGTGAGCACCCAATCGTGCACGAGGTGAACGCCCCTCTTACACAGCAAAACAAAAACCTCCCCCTGATGTCCGTGTCTGCTCACATACCCAAAGCCAGACCTGATCGCAGTAAAATCGTTTCCTTTTTCCACAGCTATTTCCAAACCGCTTGCCATGAGCAACCTCTGGTTCATGCTGATGATATTTTTTATGTTTCCAGGTGCGTCTATGTTACAATTGTATGTGAACATAACGAGGCGTCGATATACGGGCAGACTGCTCATGGTGTTTCTGCTTTGTTCTAGGAATCTTTGGAGACGATTCTATGTCCCAGTATCCACCTCAGACGACGGCCGAGGAAGGGCAAACGGCAAAACTGAACTGCAAATATTCTACATCAATGAGTGCTGACACGGTCGTTTGGTACATCCAAAGTTCTGCAGAAGCGCCGAGGTATATACTGAAGATATTCGCCAATGGCCGTCAAGACCCGTCACCTGACTTCTTAGACAGATTTCATGCAGTTTATGATAAAGAAAAGCGGATAGTCCCTTTGAGCATCTCCGGGGCCCGTGTTTCCGACTCCGCCGTGTATCTCTGTGCTATGAGACCCACACTGGGGCAAGGAAGCAGCGGGACCGCACAATAACCATCCCCAGCAGGTTCAGCGACTGCCCGCCAGATGGCGCACCTAGACCGGTGATCGAAAATATCCGAGATGGAAATTATTCGCAATTTTCATCAAACGCATTACACACATTTTATGTCACAAAATAGACACAATCACCGCAAATTCTTTCTATATTTGAAATGTCTTTCGCAGTAATTTATTTAGTTTAACCGCCCCCCCTAAAACAAGCTAAGCACTTTTTTCTGGAATTATATGAAGACTATTTTACCATTAAATATCGCACGCGCGACACCTATTCCAACTCCATCTCATTCTCCGAGAGCTCTATCTAATTCTCTTTTGAATGCATCCAGTGAATCGACATTCACTGCCTTCTGAGGCAGACAATTCCTCAAATTCACAACTCTCTGTACGAAAACGTGTTTCCTCATTTCAGTTCTAAATGGCCTACCCTTTATTATTAAACTATGGCCCCTTGTTCTGGACTCCCTCAGCATCGGAAACATATTTCCTGCCACAACCTTTTCAAATACCTGAATAATTTTATATGTTTTTATAAGATCCCCTCACATCCTTCTAAATTCCAATGAATGCAAGCCCAGTCCCTCCATTCTTTCATTATATGACGGTCCCGCCATCCAGGAAAGTAACCTCATGAACCTGCGCTGAACACAATACTCCACGTGTGGTCTCACCAGGGCCCTGTAGATCGCCAGAAGGGCCTATTTGCTCCTATACTCAACTCCTCTCGTTATGAAAGCTAACATGTCGTCAGCTTTCTTCACTGCCTGCTGTACCTGCACGCTTACTTTCATTGACTGACGTACAAGTGCACCCAGGCCTCGTTGTACTTCCCCTTTTCCTAACATGACACCATTCAGATAATAATTGGCCTTACCTTTCTTACCACCAAAGTGTATAACCTCACATTTATCCACATTATACTGCATCTGCCATGCATCTGCCCACTCACCCAACCTATCCAAGTCACCCTGCATCCTCATAGCATCCTCTTTACAGTTCACTCTGCCACCCAACTTTGTGACATCTGCAAATTTGCTAATGTTATTTTTAATTCCTCAATCGAAATCATTAATGTATATTGTAAATAGCTGCGGTGCCAGCAGCGAGACTTGTTGCACCGCACCAGTCACCGCCTGCCATTCTCAAAGCGACCCGTTAATCCCAACTCCTTGTTTCCTGTCTGCCAAACAAATTTCTATCCATGTCAATACCCTACCCCCAATATTATATACCCCAATTTAGCGCACTAATCTGCTGTGTGGGAGCTTATCAAAGGCCTTCTGAAAGTCGAAGTACACTATATGCACCGGCTCACCCTTGAACATTTTATTTTTCACATCCTCAAAAAATTCCGGAAGATTTGTCAAACATGATTTCCCCTTCATAAATCCACATTGCCTTGGACCGATCCTGTTCCAACTATTCAAATACGCCGCTGTTCCATCTTCAATACTCGACTCCAACATATTGCCCACCACTAATGTCAGGCTAACTGCTTTCTCTCTCCCACCTTTCTTCAAAAGTGGGTTAACGTTAGCTGCCATCAAATCCACAGGAAATGACCCATAATCTATAGAGCATTGGAAAATGATCACCAATACGCCCACGGTTTCTAGAGCCACCTCCATGAGTACCCTGGAATGTAGACCATCCGGCCTTGGAGATGAATCAGCCTTCAGTTCCATCAGTCTACCCCAATAACATTTCTTGACTAATGTGATTTTCCTTCAGTTCCTCCATCATCCGATGTGCTCTATCCCTCAGTACCTATGGGAGATTGTTTGTGTCTTCCTTAGAGAAGACAGAATCAAAGTACCTGTTCAACTCGTCTGCCATTTCCTTGTTCCCCATAATGAATTCAGCTGCTTCTCTCTTCAATGAACCACATTTGTCTCAACTATTTAACGCTTCACATATCCAAAGAATGTTTTACTATCCTCCTTTATATTCTTGGCTAGCTTACCTTTGTCATTCATAATTTCTCCCCGTAATGCATTTTTAGTTACCTTCTGTTAATCTTTAAAAGTTACCCAATCCTCTAGCTTCCAATAGACAATGGACAATAGATAATAGACAATAGGGGCGGGAGTTCGCCATTCAACCCTTCGAGCCAGCACCGTCATTCAATGTGATCATGCCTGATCATCCCCAATTAGTACTCCGTCCTGCCATCTCCCTGTATTCCCTGGCCCCGCTATCTTTAAGAGCCCCATCCAGCCCTCTTGAAAGCATCCAGAGAACCGGCTTTCACCGCCCTCTGAGGCAGAAAATTCCACAGACTCGCAGCTCTCTGTGTGAAAACGTGTTTCCTCGTCTCCGTTCTCAATGACTTACCCCTATCATCCCATTACGCATATCACGCGCATCTCTGCTATGTTATACGCTTTCTCTTTTATTGTTATACTGTCCTTGACTTTCTTTGTCTGCCACGCTCGCCTCTTACTCTCCTCGGAATCTTTCTTCCTCTTTGGAACGAAATGATCCTGCATTTTCTGAATAATTCCCAGTAATACCTGCCATTGCTCTTCCACCGTCATCCCTGCCAGTGTCCCTTTACAGTGAACTTTTGCTAGCTCCTCCCTCATCCGAGCATTAGACAACCGCGATGTAGTGGGCATGATCGTTGTCCTTGTCCGAAATGTTGAATGAGGTGTAATATTGCCCTACATCCGCATATTTAAAGACAATAGTGGACTTCCATTGGAACGTGGCAGCAGGAGGGAACACTGGACCCTGACAGCTCCCACCGCCCGGGTTCGATTCTAATTCACTACTCAGCATGAATGTTTTTTGCACCTTAGCGCCGTCAACGCCAAGAACACGAATGAGACAGAGACCAGGGGTTTCAGAGAGCGAGGGCGAGAGAGCAATACATACACTGTTTAAAGGATTCTGATGTTAATGATGAGCGAGCGAGAAATTGAGGTGATGTCATCTGAGAACTGGCAAATGACAGGAGAAAGGGAGGGGCATTTCGACGTCGAGGCAAACAGACCCAGTGATAGATAGAAGCATCCAATCAGCCCAAGTAAAGGAATATGGATGTGCTCAAATTGCGTCGGTTGTTAGCACCCAATCGCACCCAATAGAACAAAAACTGCCCCTGATTTCTACGTCACCTCACATATACTCGAGACATGAATGCAGTCAAACAATTTCCTTCTTCCGAAGGTGTTTCCAAACCACAGGCCATGAGAACTCTCTGGTCCATACTGAGAATATCTTTCATGTTTCCAGGTGAGTATGTTGCAATGATCCTTGGGCGCACCATAGTTTTGATACACCGCCAAACTGCTCACAGTTTCTGTGCTTTGTTCTAGGAGTCCATGGAGACGACTCGATGTCCCAGTATCCACCTCAGATGATGGCCGAGGAAGGGCAAAGGGTAACATTGAACTGCAGTTACCCTGCATCAATGGCTGCTGACACTGTCTTTTGGTACATCCAAAGTTCTACAGAAGCGCCGAGGTATATATTGAAGATATTCGCCACCGGCCATCAAGACCATTCACCTGACAGATTTTCTGCGGTTTATCGTAAAGAGGATCGGATGGTCCCTTTGAGTATCTCCGGGGCCCGCGTTTCCGACTCCGCAGTGTATCTCTGTGCCATGAACCCCCAGTGCAACAATGAAGCGGAGGGTCCGCACAAAAACCAACCTTAGTCGTTTCGGCAACCGCCAATAGAGGGTGCACTAACCCCGCTAAACCCCGCTATACGGAAATGAACAGCGATAGATTGTCATTGCAATTTTTAGTCAACGCAATGTAAACATTTACTGTTGCAAAATAGACCCAATCATCGCAAAAGCTATCCGGATATGGAATGCCATTCTCAGTAATCAATTTGTCCTAACCCTACAAAATTGTAAAGCAGTTTCTGGAACTGTAAACATAAAATTTGGCCATTAAAGGTCTCACGCATGACAGCCCTTCCGACCAGTAGAGCTTTCTCATTAATATCTTTCTTCCTGTCCCCAGTTTATCACTCTATTCACAACATGAGCACTTACCAGAGGTCGCACATGCCCGGGAAAACGGAAGTGATCAGAGTTAGAAACTCCACGGAGGTTTCAGCAAATATGTTTCAACCAATATGCCGCAAGGGGATAGACCTGCTCCTCGTATTATTGTCCACAGTTGAAGTACCCTATTTACCCGATCGACCCAACCTTACTCCTGCCAATAAAGGTGGAAGTGTATTATGATGTGACCCTCTTGAAGCGTTTTAGCTGCATACCCAATGGGCGATGTATATCTCATGATTAACAGAGCGCTCTCTGATTCATTCCATCTGAGGCGCAATGGAATGGGCTTTTAAACCATCTGTTCTCTCGTCGCTTTTTACAGTTCTGACGGACGAGCGATGCATCCTGGCTTTAGACGACAGCAGATATACTGAGGGAAGTAGGCGGCATTCTTCTATGTGTTCAATGAGACGGGAGATTGAGTCCTCCACCCATTGTTCCGTAGTTTCCACGAGAGGAATGGATTTCCATTAGAAAACGGGTATCAGTTGGTACAACGGTAACCTGCCGCCTCTAACCAGTTGGATTCGATCTTCCACGACAGGGCTGTAAGAGTAGACACAAAATGCTGGAATAACTCAGCGGGTGAGGCAGCATCTCTGGAGAGAAGGAATGGGGACGTTTCGGGTCGAGATCCTTCTTCAGACTGATGTCAGGGGAGGGGGCGGGACAAAGATAGAATGTAGTCGGAGGCAGTAAGACTCGTGGGAGAACTTGGAAATGGAAGAGGATGGAGAGAGAACGCAAGATACACCGTTAGTGTCGAAAATGATCAGAGATAGAAATTCGTCGCAATTTTCAGCAAACATATTTTGAACATTTACAGTTGCGAAATAGACTCAATCATCGCAAGTGCTTTCCAGATTTGAAGTACCTTTCTCAGTGCCGTATTTCACAAGTGAACAAATGCACGTTATAGGAGTAGAATTAGGCCATTCGGCCCATCGAGTCATTCAACCATGTCTGATCTTTGCCTCCAAATCCCATTTCATGCCTTCTCCCCATAACCCTTGACACCCGTTCTAATCAAGTATTTGATTTAACCTCCCAAAATGTGAAGCACTGGTTTCCAGATTATTGGAAGAATATAGCAAGGATATTTCCCCATTGAATGTCACATGCACGACAGCTCGTCTGACCTGCAGAATACCCTTTCCTGTAATATATTCCTTCCAGCCTCAAGTTTGAACAAACATTAACGATAGATCTCTTCCTTCCAACGTTGTCCAGATTTGCATTGCCATATTCTTCGTATCGTCCCAACATTACTCCTGCCAATATTGGAGGAATTATACACCCCCCCGCTTTTAAACCACCTGTTAGCAATACCGGAGGCAAAGCGATGCACCCTAGTATTAACCAACCACAGACCCATTGGCGAAAATAGACTGCAGTCTGTGATATTTTCAATGTGGCGAAATATTGAGGCCCATGCCTCTTCTTCTGCAGTTTTTTTTCGACAGGAATGGACTTTCATTGGAAAATTGGCAGCAGTTGGTACAACTGTAACCTTACTATATACGCACTACGCCGCGGATCATCCCACCGTACTCCTACCAGTACAAGACGGGGTATGTTACGATGTTACTCCCTTGAAGGGGTTTTAGCTGCATAAATGTTAGGCGATATATATCTCATGATGAACAGAGCGCTCTCACGGTTTCTTTCCATCCGCCAGGCAATACACCAGGTTTTTAACGTAATCCTGTTGCCAATATTGGAGGTCACGCGATGCATCCCGGATATTAACCAACCGCAGATCGGTTGTGGAAAATCAAGGGGAGTCTTCGATATGTTAATTGTGGCGAAATATTGAGTCCAACAATTATTCACAATTATTCCACAATTTTCACTACACGCATGAATATCCTTTAGAAAATAGGAGGGGCGAGTCGAATTGTGCCTTAACGGCTCGAGGTCGAACCCCGTCAGGGACCACCAGCTCCACAATGTTTGGCCGCAGCGCGGATGGAGATACGGTACGGATAATATCGCATCTCCGTCGAGGTCAGAGATTAAACAATGTTTTCCACAACGCCCCACCCACCCCACACATCAAGGAAAGCTAAAAAGCACTAAAACATACGTTTAAGACATATTAACAACAACAAAGAAGGAAAAGGACGAGAAAAACTGTTGGCGAGGCAGCCACTGCGGCGAACTAGCAAAGGGCAGTAGAAAGAGAGTCTCAGTCTGAATTGGAGGGGACCAGAGCGAGGGAGAGAGAGAAATAAGCATCTAATCAGGGCAGGTGAAGGAAGAAGGCATGTGGTGAATTTGCAGCAGTTGTGAGCACCCAATCGTGCACGAGGGTTACGCCCCGTGGTCTACTCCCCTCCCAAAAAAATAAACCTGCCCCTGATTCCGTGTCCTCCCACATATCCAACGCGAGACATGAACGCAGTAAAATCATTTCCTTCTTCCACAGGTGTTTGCAACCAACAGGCCATGACCACTCTGTGGTCCATGCTGATAATAGCACTTTTCCTATTTGCAGGTGGGTCAGTGTTGAATGGTCTCGAAGCGGAACGTGTCTTTGATACACTCTCAGGCCGCTCACAGTTTATTTGCTTTCTTTTAGGGGCCCGTGGAGACGATTCAATGTCCCAGTCTCCACCTCAGATGACGACTGAGGAAGGGGAAACGGTAAAGCTGAACTGCAGTTTTCCTACAACAATGGCTGCTTATACTGTCATTTGGTACCTTCAATGTTCTCCAGAAGCGCCGAGATATATTCTGAAGGTACTCACTAATGGAAATCCAGAACGGTCACCTGGCGTCTCAGACAGGTTTTCTGCGGTTTATCGTAAAGAAGAGCGAATGGTACATTTGAGTATCTCCGGGGTCCGTGTTTCCGACTCCGCCGTTTATCTCTGTTCCATGAGCCCCACACTGCAGCAGCGAAGCAGCGGGTCCGCACAAAAACCAGCCCTGGTAGTTCCAGCAAGCGCTCCCCAGGTGGCGCACGTACACCGGTAAACGGAAGTGATCTGAGCTAGAAATTCTGCGTAATTGTCTGCAAAAGCATTGCAAACATTTCCTGTTGGTAACTAAACACAATGATCCCAAATTTCCTGCCAGATTTTAAATGGTTTTCTGAGTAACTAATTCGCCAACTACCCCAACAAAAATGTAAAAGACTGTTTTCTGGAATGATATGAAGATTATTTCCTCTTCGACGCTTTTATCAAGATAACCGTCGAACGTTATGTTTCCACGAGCGCCATAGGCCTTCAGAATAAAGCTTTCTCGATAAACCTGAGACTTCCTCATTACTATTATGGGACACATTTAAAGCATTTATGCGTGGTGCAATAATATCAGCACAAGCTCATTTTAATAAAGAAAATCGAAAGATGGAGCAAAAGTTAGAAAAAGAGATAAACCAATTAGATAGTGAAAATATAATACACCCTTCAAAAGAGTTGAGTAATAAAATTGCAATATTAAAATATAGATTAAATAAAATTTATGCGGACCAAGTGATAAAATTATACCAACAAACTAAACAAGTTCATTTTGAATTCGGTGATAAACCTCAAAAATTATTAGCACGACAACTCAGAAGATTAGACGATGAAAAAACTATACATAGTATTAGATCGGCGCAGGGAAATACGTTGACTATACCAAAAGACATTAATGATACATTTTTACAATATTATCAAAATCTTTATTCATCTAAATTAACAGGGCAAACAGATGAAATGGAAACATTTCTAGAAAAATGTCATTTTAATAAGTTAAATTTTGAGAGTAGGCAATTATTAAATGCTGAAATATCTGTAATAGATATCGAAGAATCAATTGGATCGTTAAAAAATGGTAAAACAGCGGGCCCCGATGGCCTGAGTGCAGAATTTTATAAAAAATTTCACGATCTACTTTCACCTAGATTACAAACAGTGTACAGACACACCTATGAATTAGGAAAATTACCAGACTCTTTAAATGAATCTACAATTACATTAATTCCTAAATTAGATAAGGACCTGGAAGACCCTGGATCATACCGAGCGATTGCCCTTTTAAATACTGATCAAAAAATACTAACTAAAGTACTCTCTCGGAGGCTAAGTTTAGTGATTTCCAAAATAATACATTATGATCAAACAGGTTTTATTCCAAAACGTTACTCATCACATAATCTTAGACGCTTGTTTAATATTATTTACTCGAGAAGAAGGAGAGATATAGAATTAGCAGTTATATCGTTGGATGCTGAAAAAGCATTCGACCAGGTGGAATGGTCATATTTATTTAATATAATGGAAAAATATCAACTGGGGGATGGATTTTGTAAATGGGTAAGAATATTATATTCTAACCCTACTGCAAGAATTTTAACCAATCAAATATTATCACCTAAATTTAATCTCTTTAGGGGATGCAGACAGGGATGTCCGTTATCCCCTTTATTATTTGCCTTGGTGATAGAACCTCTGGCTGAAAGAATCAGATCAGAACCCGAAATATATGGGTACAACACTGACATAACAAATAATAAGATATCTTTATATGCAGATGATATTCTGATTTATATTACTAAGCCGGAACGTAGTATTCCAAAGCTATTCAATGTTATAAATGAATTTAGTGTATTTTCAGGATATAGGATTAATTGGAGTAAAAGTGACATAATGCCTATAACTGGTATAAATGTAAATATATTACAAAAATACCCATTAAAAATAGTTACAGATAAATTTAAATATTTAGGAATTAATGTGTCTAAATCCTATAAATTATTAATTAAAGCTAATTATTATCAATTATTAGAGAAACTTAAAAAAAACATTTTATATTGGAAAACACTTCCTATATCTATGATCGGTAGAATTAATGCTATAAAGATGATTTTTTTACCACAATTGTTATATTTATTTCAGGCAATTCCTTTTTTTCTTCCAAAAAGTTTTCTAAAAAAAATTGATACCATAGTTAATAATTTTGTCTGGGATTACAAAAACCATAGAATAGGTAAAAAACACTTATGTAAGTCGAAGATAAATGGAGGGCTGGCACTTCCAAATTTTTTATATTACTATTGGGCAGTCCAGATTAAGAATATGAATTTTTGGTGGGTAAATATGGATGTTGAACCAATGTGGCTAAAAATGGAAAAGGAAGACTGTTTACCCTTCACTATAGAGTCGATTATTTTCGCACCAAAGGAAGTACAAAAAAAGACTTATAGGGACAACATTATCATTCATAATATTAGGCGTATTTGGAAACAGATAGTTAAGACCTTACATCTGGATAATCTTTCTTTTAGGTTATCAATTAGGAATAATCCACTGTTTAAACCCTCAATCTTAGATGCGGGTTTTAGACTGTGGGAGGATTTAGGAATTAAAAGAATAGAACACCTTTATAGAAATGGAAAATTATTATTATTTGAAGAGTTACAAGATATTTTTGGATTACCTTCACAACATCATTTTAGGTATTTACAAATTAGAGATTTTATTAAATGTAACACATACGACTATAAAAATAAAGGACCAGGCTTATTAGATGAAGTGTTTAATTTACATCCAAATACGGATAAGCTTATAGCTTATATCTATAATATTATTTTAGATAAAGAGAACCCAACAACTGAAACATATCGTCAAGCATGGGAAAATGAAATTGGATTACCTATAACGAAAGAAACTTGGGAAGAAAGCTTACAAAGAATACATTGGTGTTCTTTGAATGCCAGACATACATTGATACAATTTAAAGTTATATATAGATTACACTACTCGAAAACCAAATTAAAAAGTATTTTTCCTAACCTTTCCTCTATTTGTGATAAATGTAAGAATTTTGAAGCAAATTTAATACATAGTTTTGTAACATGTCCACGGTTGAATTTTTATTGGATTGAAATTTTTAAAGTTATTTCGGAAGTCCTTAAGGTTAAACTTGACCCAGACCCAAAATTAATAATATTTGGAATCCCGGAGCCAAATTTGGTACTTACAATTAATCAAAGAAATTTTTTTGATTATTGTTTAATAATTGGGAAAAAAATGATACTTAAATTTTGGAAGGGAACATTATCCCCAACAATTAAAATGTGGAAAGCAGAGATGTTGGAGACGTTGAATTTGGAAAGAATTAGATTTGTCCTTTTGGACAAGTATAATTCTTTTGAATTGATATGGTCTCCATATATACAGTATTTAGAGAAGTAGCTATTCTTGGAATCACGGCTTCGACGGGCACCCTATGGATCCGATGCGAATAACTTACCTATAATTGATAATATTGTGTATTTATTAGAGATATTTCTGAATGAAATAGTATCTCGTACAATGTCTTTAGTTTTTGTTTATATATATATATATATATATATGTAATATTATTGTTTTTCAAATTATCTTTTTAATTTTTAATTGATATATGTGCGAAAATTTTTATTTTTATTTTATTCCCTTTTATTTTTCCTTTTTTCTTTATTCTTTTATATATCTTTTTCTTTATTTCCATAAAAATAGAAGATATTATGTATTGATATGCTATTTGTAGTAATACTGAATTAAGGTGTTAGTTTATAAAGTAAGCTATATATTGTAAACTATTTACTTCAAATAAAAAAAATATTATACAAGAATAAAGCTTTCTCATTAATACCATGTTCCAGATTCCACACCCATATCCAATTCACAATACGACATTTGTCTGCAGCAATCTATTCTATTGGTGCTACATAGGGGCAGCACGGTAGCGGAGCGGTAGTGCTACTGCCTTACAGCGCCAGAGATACAGGTTCGATCCTGACTACGGGCGCTTGTCTCTACGGAGTTTGTACATTCTGCCCGTGACCTGCGTGGGTTTTCTCCCAGATATTCGCTTCCCTCCCACACTCCAAAGTCGAACGGGTTTGCAGGAAAATTGGCTTCGTATAAATATAAAATTGTCCATGTTGTGTGTAGGATGGGTAATGTGCGGGGCTCGCTGGTTGTTGCGGACTCCATGCGCCGAAAGGCTTGTCTCCGCGCTGTATCTCTAAACCAAACTAAACTAAACCAAAGTTAAGTAAAATAAAGTAACGTAAAGTGAACGAAACTAAACTAGACTACGACGAACACCCGAGTCAGAATGACGGAACAGGATGTTGAACCTACACACGTCCTCTGTGGGAATTTAGTTCACGAAATGTGGACGGAGATGAAAACACAGAGTGCCTTAGTGTCATAGATTTCACTGAAGAAAGTTACCAATGTTAGGAGCAGCTAGAAGAGCTAGACCAGTATAGCGACAGAGACATGCAGGGAGTTGATGTGTCCTTTTCGGGTGATCGAATCGCAGGCGAGTGAGGTAAACCATTGCACCTCTTCAATCAAAGAGGGAGGGAGAGAGAGGGAGAGAAAGAGAGAGGAGGGTAGGGAGACAGAGAGAGAGAGCGGAGAGATAAACACATGGAGCGAGAAACAGAGAGAGACGGAGAGAGAGAGATAGGAACAGACGAAGAGACATACATAGAGATACAAAGCTAGACAGATAAAGGCGAGGGGAGTGAATGACATATACGGAAATAAAAGGGGATTGAGGGAAAGATGGAGTGTGGGAAATGACAACCTGCGAGCTGCGTAGACAGAGTGGGAGAGCTAGAGGTAGACAGGGATAGAGAAACACAGAGAAAGAGAGCGAGAGAGATAGAGAGGGCGAGAGAGGGAGAGAGAAATAGAGAGAGAGAGACAAAGAGAGAGAGAGAGTGAGACACACACACAGACAGAGAGAGAGAGAGAGGGACAGAGAGACAGACAGACAGATAGAGAGAGAGAGAGAGAGAGAGAGAGAGAGAGAGAGAGAGAGAGAGAGAGAGAGAGAGAGAGAGAGAGAGAGAGAGAGAGAGAGAGAGGGGGAGAGTGAGACACACACACACAGACAGATAGAGAGGGACAGACAGACAGACAGACAGACAGACAGACAGACAGACAGACAGACAGACAGACAGACAGACAGACAGACAGACAGACAGACAGACACACAGACAGACAGACAGAACAGACAGACAGACACAGACACACAGACAGTGGAGGAGAGAGTCAAAGAGAGAGGGAGAGAGAGAGAGAGAGAGAGAGAGAGAGAGAGAGAGAGAGAGAGAGAGAGAGAGAGAGAGAGAGAGAGAGAGAGAGAGAGAGAGAGAGAGAGAGAGAGAGAGAGAGAGAGAGAGAGAGAGAGAGAGAGCGAGAGAGAGAGAGGTCCCATCTGCGCATGGAAGGGTAAGGTATGTGCGTCAGTTATACGCTAGCCTATCAGGCTCCGGGGACACACGTCTTATTCACGTGAAAGATACACCTGTTCCACATCTCGGCTTCCTCGGGCATTCCGGTCCGAACCACTAGCATGGTGCATTTATTCGATTCGTCCCCCGTTGTTACCCGATCCGACACCATGGCCTCTCTATGGTGCACATTGATTATATTGGCCGTGTTACCCGGTGAGTCTCTGTTGATTTCGCTCCTGTGCGGGTCTTTTGCTTTCAGCAAACTAACAGATTGCTGACCTTCGGTGCTTTGTTGCAGGAGCCCGTGGAGAGGATTCGATGACCCAATATCCGCCTGAGCTGACGGCTGAAGCAGGACAAACCGTAACACTGAACTGCAGTTACCCCAAAGCATTCGGTGCACGCACCGTCTTCTGGTACACCCAGTATCCCGGAGAGGCGCCGAGATATCTGCTGAAATTTTCCAGCGATGGGACTGGAGATTTCACTGCCAGGTTTACAGTTGCTTATCGAAAGGATTCTCGGGCGGTTCTTTTGAGTATCTCCAGCGCCCTTATCTCGGACTCGGCCGTGTATCTCTGCGCCATGAGTCCCACACTGCGGCACAGAGCCAGCTTGGCCCTACAAAAACCAATACAAACAGTTGCCCCTCCCGCTCACCAGAGGGCGCCCCCGCCTCTGAAATAACAAATGATAGAAACTCGTAAGAACTTTCTGGGTCAATGCAAATCTGTGTTGCATCTGTATTGCATCGATCTTGCCAACGTTATTCTCATTCGAAATGTGTCCCTTACTTATTTGAAAACAGTGGCCCATCCCGGCCTGCACCTGGTAGAACTGCTTCCTCACAGCTCCCAGACGGGTTCAAATCCGACTTTCCGCATTGCCGCCTGTGGAGTTTGTTCTTTGATATTTTAACACCGTGTAATGTGCCTGGAATTCTGGTTTGCTCCCATATCCCGAAGGCACACACGTGTGCGCGATAATTCGTCAATGTAGGCTGCCTACTCTGCATAGCATAGTATCTGGGAAACCTGCGAGAGAAGTGAGTATAAAAGCGGGGTTAGTGTATGTTCGCGTTAAGTGAGTGCTTGATGATGAGCACGTCATCAGGGGACCGAAAGACCTGTTCCCATGCTGGTCTTTGTGAGAGACGGGTCTCGACCCGAAATGTCACCCATTCCTTCTCTTCAGATATGCCCCCTGTCCCGCTGAGTTACCCCTGGTTTTTATTAGTCTATCTTCGGTTTAAACCAGAATCTGCAGTTTCTTCCCACACACTGCTCTTTTTGACTATGGATTTGTATTTAAACTGAATCTTGGTAGGGGTGGCTTTGTCGTGGAGGTCTCGATGTTTTGAAGGTTTTTGGGGCAGAATAGCAATATCTTCCGACCGTGGTCATTGAACTAGTCGAGGCGTGCTACTGTGATACCAACCTAACAAAAAATGTAGAACATTTAAAGCGCAGGACTGAGTAGGTGCTAAGGGCCCGGAATGCCCTGAGATATTTTGCGCGATTTAGCAGTTCATCGCGTTCAGAGTGCTGCCTTGTAGAAGGAGAGAACAACCGGTGCTCCGGCCGTGCTTATGCTGGGTTATCCGCTCCAAATGACGGACTTCGATAGAACACTAATTGGGGAACATCGATCAGTTATGTCACAGATGTCGAGGTTTGTGCCACATGATCCGGGAAAGAAGCGCTGAGAATCGACAAAACGAAAGAGTGGGAAATAAATAAAACAGGAAAATGGAATTACTTCTAATTGAATATTAGACAGAGATAGATTTAGGGGCAAAGAGAGAGGGAGATGATGAGAGCGAGGAATAAATGGCTTCCGATAATTGTAAATTGCCCCTACTGTGTAGGACTGTGCTATTGTGCGGGGTGATCGATGAACGGCGCGGACCTGATGGGCCGAAGGGCCTGTTTACACGCCCTATCTCTAAACTCATAAAGTAAACTAAGTAGAGATTCAGCATGAGGAGAGAGAGTGCGAGAGATTCGGCGCAGGTAATCAACTATGATAGGCTCAAACGCAGTCTGTTGTGTGATATCAGCCAATCAGATACCAGGGAAACGTCCCGTGGTCTCCCCCAATGAAGCCACCCCCTATGTTGTCCGTTTCCTCACATTAAATCCAATCTGAGGCATGAACAGGTCGGAATCATTCACCTTTTACACATCTGTTTCCAAAGAATCGACCATGTTGTGTATAGGGTTATTCCTGATAATATTTCTCGCTTTCCCAGGTGAGTCTCTGTTTAAAGAGCTACTGATTGAACAATAGTTTATGATTACCTTCCAGGCTGATGGTGTATTTTATGCTTTGTTGTTGAAGCTCGTGGCGACGATTCAGTAACCCAGGTACCGCTGGAGATGATGGTTGAAGAAAGGCATACCGTAACACTGAGCTGCAGTTTCCCTGCTGCCTACGATAATTACGATACCATCTGGTACGTCCAGTATCCTGGAGGCGCGCCCAGATATATACTGAAGAAATTCAGTAACGGCAAAGGAGGCTGGTCACCCGATTTTACAGACCGCTTTTCAGCTGATTATCACAAAGCAAATAGGACGGTCCCTCTGATGATCTCCGGTGTCCTGGTCTCCGACTCCGCTGTATATCTTTGCGCCATGACGCCCACATCGCTGCAGAGAAGCGGCAGCTCCGAACAAAAACCTCGTTCAGCAATTTCGGCAAGCGGTCACCAGATGGCGCACTCACCCGTGTGCACAGAAGAGAGCGAGAGGAAGATTTGATTTGTCATCTTATTTACGTTATTTTCTTTATCATGTATCTGTACATTGTGGATGGCTCGATTGTAATCATGTAAAATTAAATTAACTTGGAATAAATTGACTCCGAAGAGAATAGAGTGTGAGAGAGTTAGCGGAGGTACATCCACTGTGCTAGGATCAAATCTAGTCCGTTGTGGGAGACCAACCAATCAGGTTCTTGGAAACTCCCCGTGGTCTCCACCAATGAACCAATCACCGATGTTGCTCGTTTCCTGACATCATAGGCATGAACAGGTGGTAATTATTCGTCTTGTCCACATTGGTTTCAAAAGCATTGACCATGTACTGCGTGTGGTCATTCCTGATAATATTATTCGCGTCGCCCGTCGAGGATTCAGTATCCCTGGTGCCGCCGAGATATTGGTTGAAGACCGACATACCGTAACACTGAGCTGCAATTACCCTGCAGCCGACAACAATGACTATACTTTCTGGTGCATCCTGTATCCTGGAGATGCGCCCAGATATATACTGAAGATTCCGCTGCTGAATTTACAGTATATACCTGGGCGCATGCTGAATTTGTGTTTGAAAACGTGTCAGATGATTCTATGGATGTCGCCGCTCAATACCGTTGCCGAGAACAGAACATCAAGGAACTGCGTAACAAACTAAGGAACGAATTAATTCGCATGGTTTGGAGCAATGTGAGGCACGGAACACGCATTTTCTTTCCTCCACAAGATATTCGGTGAGAAGACTGTCGTCAAAGAATCATTAAATGGCAGCACACAGAAAGGAGCAGCTGGGCGTCGAGGCAGTCAGTGCGAAAGAGAGAGAGAGAGTGAAAACCAGTGAACGCAAATAAATACCGAAGATTGTGCATCAGTTGCGCGAGACGAGCCAATCATCTTTCGGGGAAACGCCCCTCAGTTTCCAAGAAAGAAAAAAAAACAGCAGCCGATCTCTGTTTCCTCATAGTTAACCGGCCCGAGGCACGAACACCATCCAAATATTCTACCATTCACTGACTGTTCCCAAACCAAGGACAATGTTGCGTATCTCGCCATTGGTGCTAATAATGTTCGCGTTTCCAGGTGAGTTTCCGTTTAAATGGCGCTTCTGGGGTTTGAGACTTTGATGAAATTCCAGAACGCTGAGCGTGTTCTCTTTCGATTGCAGGGGGTAACGGCGATGATTCGATGCCCCAGTATCCACCCAAGCTGACGGTTGAAGAAGGACAAATAGTAACAATGAAATGCAATTACCAGGCATCTTACAACCACAACACTGCTTTCTGGTACGTCCAGTATCCTGGAAACGCGCCCAGATATGTACTGAAGAAATTCGACAGCGAGCGCGGAAACCGGTCACCGGATTTTACAGAACGATTTTCCACTGATTATCAGAAAGCAAATAGGACGATTCCTTTGACCATCTCCGGTGTCGTGGTCTCCGACTCTGCGGTGTATCTCTGTGCCATGGCGCCCACATTGCTACAGAGACGCGGCAGGACTGAACAAAAGTCCTGAAAGTCCGGAAAAAAGTTGATCGGCACGGACTTGAAGGGCCGAGATGGCCTGTTTCCGTGCTGTAATTGTTATATGGTTATATGGTTATAAAAACCCAGCCTCACCAGTTGCACCGAGGGATCAGCAGATGGCGCCATCACTCGTGTGACCGGCAGGTGGCCAGGGGAAGGTGGCTATGGGGTTATCTAGATTTCCTCACAAATGAGTTATGCAAGTCTGCTGCGGGTAGTTTTCACTAATTATCCTGAAGTTCTCCGCAACATGAATTGCCCCTCCCTCTGTGATAACCTCACTCTGTGATAACCTCACAAAGAGTGGTGAGTCTCTGGAATTCTCTGCCACAGAAGGTAGTTGAGGCCAGTTCATTGGCTATATTTAAGAGGGCGTTAGATGTGGCCCTTGTGGCTAAAGGGATCAGGGGGTATGGAGAGAAGGCAGGTACGGGATACTGAGTTGGATGATCAGCCATGATCACAATTGAATGGCGGTGCAGGCTCGAAGGGCCGAATGGCCTACTCCTGCACCTATTTTCTATGTTTCTATGTTTCTAAATGCTGAAAATATTTGACTACCGTTTAATGCAATTAGCGGCAGGATTGTCCGTACGGCAATCCTGCTTATTTCCTCAGATGCAATACTTCTGCTCGTCAGAACTCTCCCTGACACTGTCCTGGACACCGTACACGCAACCCGCTATTTGTTCGAAAACGTGCCAGCAGATAGCCTCTAAATCATGCTGCCGAGAACACGACATCAAGGAGGTGCGTACCAACTGGTGGCGAATGCATTCGCAATTTCGAGCGAAGCGAGGTACGGAACTCTTATTTCCTTTCCTCCACAGGTCACTCTATTAGAAGGCTTCCGTCACAGAATCAGCAAATGGTAGGAGACGCAAAAGCAAACTGAATGCTAGCATTTATTTCAAGAGGGCTTGTATACAAAAACATTCATATAATGGTGAGTCTCCCAGGCACTGGTAAGGCCGCATTTGGAATATATTATGAGCAATTTTGGGCACAATATCTGAGGAAGGATGTGCTGGCTCTTTAGAGGGTCCAGAGGGGGGTTACAAGAGTGATCGCAGGGATCAGTAGGGTAACCTGTGATGACCGTTTGTCGGCACTGGGCCTGTACTGGCTGGAGTTTAGAAGAATGAGTGGGTGACCTCATTAAAATGTAAGGAATAGTGAAAGGCTTGGATGGAGTGAATGTGGAGAGGATGTTTCCATGAGTGGGAGAGACTAGAACCAGAGGTCACACTCTCAGAATTAAAGGACGTTATTTTAGGAAGGAGATGATGATAAGACATTTCTTTAGTCAGACAGTGGTGAATCTGTGGAATTCGTTGCCACGGAGAGCTGCAGATCCCAAGTCAGTGGATATTTTTAAGGCATAGATAGATAGATTCTTGCTTAGTACAGGCGTCAAAGCTGATGGGGAGAAGGTGGTTCGAAGGGAGAAAGATGAGCCAAGATTGATTGGCGGAGCAGACATGATAGGCCTAATAGCCTAATTCTACCCCTTATGACCGCCTGAGCTTATGCAACAGAAAGGAGCAACTGTGGGTCGAGGCAATCAGAAGGAAAGAGCGAAATAAACCGATAAAAACATAGACACATAGAAAAATAGGTGCAGGAGTAGGCCATTCGGCCCTTCGAGCCTGCACCGCCATTCAATGTGATCATGGCTGATCATCCAACTCAGTATCCCGTACCTGCCTTCTCTCCATACCCCCTGATCCCTTTAGCCACAAGTGCCACATCCAACGCCCTCTTAAATATAGCCAATGAACTGGCCTCAACTACCTTCTGTGGCAGATAATTCCAGAGACTCACCACTCTCTGTGTAAAGAATGTTTTCCTCATCTCGGTCCTAAACGAATTCCCCCTTATCCTTCGACTGTGACCCCTTGTTCTGGACTCCCCCAACATCGGGAACAATCTTCCAGCATCTAGCTTGTCCAACCCCTTAAGAATTTTGTAAGTTTCTATAACATCCCCCCTCAATTTTCTAAATTCCAGCGGGTGCAAGCCGAATCTATGCAATCTTTCCTCATATGAAAGTCCTGACATCCCAGGAATCAGTCTGGTGAATCTTCTCTGTACCCCCTCTATGGCAAGGGTGTCTTTCCTCAGATTTGGAGACCAAAACTGTACGCAATACTCCAGGTGTGGCCTCACCAAAACCCTGTACAACTGCAGTAGAACCTCCCTGCTCCTATCCTCAAATCCTTTCGCTATGAATGCTAACATACGATTTGCTTTCTTCACTGCCTGCTGCACCTGCATGCCTACTTTCAATGACTGGTGTACCATGACACCCAGGTCTCGTTGCATCTCCCATTTTCCTAATCTGCCACCATTCAGATAATAGACTACCCTCATGTTTTTGCCACCAAAGTGGATAACCTCACATTTATCCACATTATACTGCATCTGCCATGCATCTGCCCATTCACTCAGCCTATCCAAATCACCCTGCAGCGTCCAAGCATCCTCCTCACACCTAACTATACCCCCCAGCTTGGTGTCATCTGCAAATTTGGAGATGTTGCATTGAATTCCCTCGTCCAAATCATTAATATATATTGTAAATAGCTGGGGTCCCAGCACTGAGCCTTGCGGCACCCCACTGGTCACTGCCTGCCATTCTGAAAAGGACCCGTTTACTCCTACCCTTTGCCTCCTGTCTGCTAGCCAGTTCTCTATCCACATCAATACTGAACCCCCAATACCGTGTGCTTTACGTTTGTATGCTAATCTCTTATGAAAGTCTAGATATAACACATCCACTGGTTCTATCAGATTTGTCAGACATGATTTACCTTTCGTAAATCCATGCTGACTTTGTCCAATGACTTCACCACTTTCCAAATGCGCTGCTATCCCATCTTTAATAACTGACTCTAGCAGTTTCCCCACTACCGATGTTAGACTAACTGGTCTGTAATTCCCCGCTTTCTCTCTCCTTCCTTTTTTAAAAAGTGGGGTTACATTAGCTACCCTCCAATCCTCAGCAACTACTCCAGAATCTAAGGAATTTTGAAAAATTATCACAAAATTATAAACTTAAATTAATGCAGAAGAATGTGCATCAGTTGTGAGAGAAGAGCCAATCATGCACCGGGGAAAATCTCCTTAGTGTCCACGAACAATAAATGCAGCAACTGATGTGTTTCCTCACAGATAACCGATCCAAGGTTATCCGAGGTACACCATCGAATTATTCAAGTCTTTACTGAGTTTTCGCAAACCAAGTTCAAGTTCAAGTTCAAGTCCAAGTGAGTTCATTGACCCGTGTCCCTGATAGGAGAATGATATTCTTGCTTTGCTTCAGCACACAGAATATAGTAGGCATTTACTACAAAAGAGATCAGTGTATCCATATATCATTATTGATATATTGATCAGCCATGAACATATTGAATGGCGGTGCAGCCTCGAAGGGCCGAATGGTCTACTCCTACACCTATTTTCTATGTTGCTATTATTTAGATACATACACACATGAATAAATATACTGATAAAGTGCAACAAACAGATAACAGATAATGGGTTATTAATGATCATAAGTTTGTCCGAGCCAGGTTTAATAGCCTGATAGCTGTGGGGAAGTAACAGCTTGTGACCATGTTGTGGATCTCGTCAGTTGTGATAATAATACTCGCACTTCCTGATGAGACTCTCTTTAAATGGCGCTTTGTGGGGATTATCACGTTGATTAATTTGCCGAGAGCTGAACGTTTTGTGTTTTGTTTGCAGGCGCCTGTGGCAATCATTCAATGTCCAGGCATCCGCCAGAGCTGACGGTTGAAGATGGACAAATTGTAACTTTGAAATGCAGTTTCCCCGCATCTTACGACGATAACACAACCTTCTGGTACGCCCTGCATCGTGGAGACGCGCCCAGATATATACTGAGGAGATTTATCACTGGGAGCGGAGACCGTTCTCCAGATTTCATAGTCAGATTTTCAGCTGACAAAGCAAATAGAAGGTTCCTTTGTCCACCTCCGGCGTCTTCTTCTCTGACTCTGCCGTGCACCTATGCGCCATACCGCCCATATTGTTGCAGAGATCTGAACAAAACCGTTCCCCAGCAGTTGCAGCGAGCGGCCACCAGATGGCGCCCTCGTGCAATATAGCGACGGGAAGACTTCTATTGGACACTCCAGCAAACCTGTTCCATTCCTTTTCACCAGACAATGTGCACAAATGAGGCCAACATTATCCAAATTGTGAACTGTTCCATCTTCAATTACACCTACTGTATCACCGGCTGTTTCATTTCGCACGAATACAGTGAATTCGATGAGACCAACAGATCTTATTACGCAGAGAAGAGCGGGGTGGGGGGGTGCGGGGGGGGGGGGGGGGGTGGGTGGGGGGTGGGGGTTGGGGATACAACAAGGACAATCCGTAACACTGACCTGCACCTACCCATTAGTTTACGATGGCAACATTGCCTTCTGGTATATCCGGTATCATGGAGACGCGCCCAGATATACACTGAAAAAAATCATTAGCTGGGGCGAAGACCGGTCACCGGAATTTACGGACAAATTTTCGGCTGTATATCAGAAAGCAAACAAGACGGTACCTTTGACCATCTCCGCTGTCCTCGTCTCCGACTCTGCCGCGCATCTCTGCGCGATTACGCCCACATTGCTGCAGAGAAGCGTCTGGTCCGAACAAAACCCAGCCCCAACAGTTGCAAGGAATAGTCACCAGGTGGCGCACTCACGCGTGCAATGAGAAGGTGGTCACCGGAAGATGTTTATCGAGATCTCCTATCAAATGAGCTATAAACCTCTGCTCCAAGGAGGTTTCCCTAATTCTCTTCAGGTTTTTTGCAACTTGATTTGTCCCTTGCTCAGTAACCCTCTCACTCAATGCGGAAAACACATGACCACCGATGAATGCAATTAGCACCAGGATTTCTGTGTGCGATACGAGTTTATTTTTTCACGCGCATTAGTGCCCCTGGTCAGAACTCTCCCTGATACTTTCCAATTTATCCGCAACCCGATATGCCTTTGATAACGTGTCAGGTGATTGAAGTAATGTCCCTCTAAATCATGCGCTGAGAACAGGATATTAAGTAACTACGTTTCAACTGGGGGGGCATGAATTCGCAATTTCCAGCGAATCAGCGAATGGTAGTAGATACAACGGAACAGCTGGAAATCGAGGCAAAGAGAGCGACAGAGACAAGTGAGCGCAGGGAAATACAGACGGGTGTGCATCAGTTGTAAGAGACGAGCCAATCATAACGCCCCGTACTTTCCACGGAAGGCAAAAAAAAGCATCGGCGCGGGCTCGAAGGGTCAAAAGGCCTACTCCTGCACCTTTTGTCTATTGTCTATATTCATCTGATGTCCGTTTCCTCACAGATAACCGACTGGACGCACGAACACCACCGAATTATTCCTTTATTCAACGACTCTTCACAAACCAAAGCCCATGTCGCTTTTCTCCTTATTGGTGATAGTAATACTATTCGCATTTCCCAGTGAGTCTCCTTTGAAATGGTGGTTCGGGGGGTTGTGAGTTTGATGATATTCCAGGGGTGCTAACCGTTCTGTGTTTTCTGTGCAGGAGCTCGTGGCGATGAATCAATGTCCCAGTATCCGCCCGAGGTGACGATTGAAGTAACAACTGAAGATGGTGAAGATGGTTACAATGCAATACGCCTACCCTGCAGCTAACATTGACACCGCTGCCTTCTGGTACATCCACTATCCTGGAAACGCGCTCATGTATATACTGAGGAGATTCGGCCCCGGAGGCGGAGACCGATCACCGGATTTTACAGGGAGATTTTCGGCTGTTCGTCACAAGGCAAACAAGACAGTTCCTTTGACCATCTGCAGTGACCTCGTCTCCGACTCTGCCGCGTATCTCTGCGCCATCGCGCCCACTCTGCCGCGTATCTCTGCGCCATCGCGCAGATCTAAACAAAAACCCAATCCCAACAGTTGCAGCGAGTGGCGTCTTCTTCCGTGTGATGACAAGGTGGCCAGAGGACATGTTTATGGAAATCTATCGAATGAGTTATAAACCTCTGCTGCACTTATTTCCCCCTACTGTTCCTCAAGTTCGCCCCTACCTGAATTGCCCCTCCCTCGTCTCCCCCCTCCCGCAAGGTCCGACATTCTTTGAAAACCGCTCAATGCAATTAACTGCACGATTCTCCATGCATGATACCTGCTGATTTATTCGAGTTCATTCAATCTCCTGGTCAGAAATATCCCTCATTCTTAGCACTGTATTCTCAACCGGCTGTTCGTTTGCGGACGTGCCAGATAATTGCTGTAATGTCGCCTCTAAACCACGTGCAAGAAATTGATATCAAGAAATCGCGTACCACCTAGGGTCAATTAAATTCGCAGTATTCTGGTACGGACCTCGTATTGCCTTTCCTCCACAGGTCATTCTGGAAGATGATTTCCGTCCAAGAATCTGCTAATTATAGGAAACTGTGTGACTGTGCGTCCAGGCCGTCAGAGCGATGGAGCTACAGAAGCCAGTGAACGCAACGGAATACAGAAGGATGTGTGTGCATCAGTTGTGAGAGACGAGCCAATCATTCACCGGGGAAACGCCCCTTCGTTTCCACGAAATAAAGAAATAGCAGCTGATCACTGATCACAGTTAACCGACCTGCGGCACGAACGCCATCGAATAATTCCTCTATTCACTGATTGTTCCCAAACCAAAGACCATGTTGCGTATTTCGCCATTTGTGATAACGATACTCGCGTGTTCCAGTGAGTCTCCATTTAAAATAGTCTTCTGGGTTTTGTGACGTTGATTATATTCCAGGAGGCTGAAATTTTTATGTTTTGTTTTCAGGGGTCAGTGGCGACGATCCAATATCCCAGTATCCGCCTGAGCTGATTGTTGAAGAAGGACAAACTGTAACAATTAAATGCAACTACCCCGCAGCCTACATTGGTGGCACTGCCTTTTGGTACATCCAGTATCCCGGGCAACTGCCAAGATATATATTGAAGAGATTCAGCACCGCGGGTGGAGACCGATCACCGGATTTCACAGAGAGATTTTCGGCTGTTCATCACAAAGCAAACAAGACGGTTCCTTTCATCATCTCCAGTGTCCTCGTCTCCGACTCTGCCGCGTATCTCTGCGCCATGACGCCCACATTGCTGCAGAGATGCGACAGATCCGGACAAAAACCCAGACCCAACAGTTGCAGCGAGTGATCACGAGGTGGCGCCCTCATCAGTGTGATCAGAAGGTTGCCAGGGGATATGTTCATGCAGATCTATGAAATTAATTATAAACCGCTGCTTCAGGTAGTTGTTCCTAATGGTGCTCAAGCTCTCTGCAACTGGAATTGCGCGTCACTCGTATCCCCCTCGCGCAAGGTCCGACAGTCTTTGACAACCGCGTAATGCAATTAACAACACGATTGTGCATGCAGGGTACCTGCTTAATTCTTCGGGAGCATTAGGTTTCCTGGTCAGAAATTTTCCTTATAGTTTGCATTGTATTCGCAACCCTCTCTTCAAATGTGAACATGCGGATGATTGCAGTGATGTCGCCTCTAAATTATGTGCCAATAAAATGATATCATGGAACTGAGTACCAACTGGGGGCGGATAAATTCGCAATTTTGAGCAAAGCTATCTACGGATCTCACATCCAGATGTTATTCTAGAAGAAGGCTTCCGTCAAAGAATCAGCAATTGGTCCGAGATACAACGGATCAGCTGGAAGTCGAGGCAAGGAGACCGAGACAAAAACTAAGGGCCGGTTTTACTCCCGGTTGACGATGGGCTCGTCTAGCACAACCGATGCACACCCGTTTGCATTTCCCTCCGCTCACATAAACAAGTGTTCACGAAAGAAAAAAAAAACGTAGATACCACGGAGCAGCTGGACGTCGAGGCAAAGAAAGCCAGAGAGCGTCAGAAACCGGTGAACGCAGGCAGATGCAGACGGGTGTGCATAAGTTGTGAGACGAGATACCAATAACAACTGATCTCTGTTTCCTCACAGATAACCGATCAGAGACACAAATAGCGTCGAATTATTCCTTGGTTCGCTGACCATTCCGAAATCAAGGACCATGTTGTGTATCTCGTCATTGGTGCTAATAATACTCGGCTTTCCCGGTGAGTTTCTATTTAAATGGCCCTACAGTGTACGGAGACATTGATTATATGCCAGAGCGCTGATCGTTTTCTGTTTTGTTTGCAGGAGCCCGTGGCGATGATTCAATTTCCCAGAATCCGCCTGACCTGACGGTTGAAGAAGGACAAATGGTAACAATGAAATGTAGTTACCCAGCAACTTACGACACTCGCCCTGCTTTCTGGTACATCCAGTATCCTGGAAACGCGCCCAAATATATACTGAAGAAATTTAACATCGAAAGCGGACACTGATCACCTGATTTTACAGACAGATTTTCGGCTGATTATTAGAAAGCAAATAGGACGGTTCCTTTAACAATCTCCCGTGTCCTCGTCTCCGACTCTGCCGTGTATCTCTGCGCGATGTCGCCCACATTGCTGCAGAGATGCGGCACATCCACTCAAAAACCCAGCTCCAACAGTTGCATCGGTCGGTCACTAGGTGGCGCACTCACGCGTGTAATGAGAAGGTAGTCGCCGGAAGATGTTTATCGAGGTTTGCAGAAGTTTACAGAGGTTATGAGAGGTTTACAGCTATCAAATGAGCTGTAACCCTCTGCTACAGTTAGTTTTCGCTAATTCTCCTCAAATTCCTCGCAATTTGAATTGCCCCTTCCCCAGAACGCCACTCACTCAAATGGTGAAAATATTTGACCACCGATTCATGGAATTAACAGCAGGATGCTGGTACGGGATCTTTCCTAATTTCGTCACGTGCATTAGTTCTCATGGTCAGCACACTACTAGATACTTTCCAATGTATCCGCAATCCGCTGTACGTTTTCAAACGTGTCTGATTATTGCAGTAATGCCACCTCTAAATCATGTGCCGGAAACAGGATATCAAGAAACGATTGTACCAACGGGGGATAATTAATTCGCAATTTCCCGCGAAGCGAGGTACGGAGCTCGTATTTCCGTTCCTCCACAGGTCATTCTATAAGACGGCTGTACCTGCATGCTTACCTGCATGCTTACCTTCATTGACTTGTTCAGTGAAGTGCGTGAATAGCACGTGGGCCTTCATAAGAAGAGGAGTTGAGTACAGGAGCAAAGAGGTCCTCACACAGTTGTACAGGGTCGAAGTGAGACCCCACCTGGAATATTGTGCGCTGTTTTTGGTCTCCAAACTTGAGGATCGACATTCTTGCTATTGAGGGAGTGCAGCGTAGGTTCACGAGGTTAATTCCCGGGATGGCGGGACTGTCATATATTGATAATTGGAGCGGCTGGGCTTGTATGCTCTGGAATGTATAAGGATGAGGGGGCGTCTTATTGAAACATATAAGATTATTAAGGGTTTGGACACGTTGGAGGCAGGAAACATGTTCCCAATGTTGGGCGAGTCCAGAACCAGGACCATAGTTTAAGAATAAGTGGGAAGCCATTTAGAACGGGGATGAGGAAAAACTTTCTCACACAGAGAGTTGTGAGTGTGTTGAATTCTCTGCCTCAGAGGGCGGTGGAGGCTGGTTCTCTGGGTGTTTAAAGAGAGAGTTAGACAGAGTTCTTAATGATAGCGGGATAATGGATATGGAGAGAAGGCAGGAAGGGGTTACTGATTGTGGATGATCACCGTTGATCACATTGAATGGCGGTGCTGGCTCCAAGGGCCGAATGGTCTACTCTTGCACCTATTGTCTATTGTCCATTGTCTATAAGGCTTCAATCAAATGACAGGCGACAGAACGGCATGGCTGGGCGAGAGAGCGAGAAAAAAAACAGTGAACTCAGTAGATGCAGCAGCTTGTGCATCCGTTGTGAGAGACGGGCCAATCATGCACCCGGGAAACGCCCTTTAGTTTCCACGAAATAAACAAAAATAGCATCTGATCTCTGTTTCCTCACAGATAACCGATCCGAGGCACGACCGCCATCCAATTATCCCCCTATTCACTCACAGATCCTAAACCAAAGACCATGTTGCCTATTTTATCATTGGCAATGATAATACTCGCCTTTCCCGGTGAGTCTCTATTTAAAAAGCGCCCAGGGGTTTGTGAGTTTGATGATATTCCAGAGGGCTGAACGTTTTGTGTTTTGTTTCCAGGTACCCTTGGCGATGATTCAATGTCCCAATATCCTCCTGGGATGACGGTTGAAGAAGGACAAATGGTAACAATGAAATGCAGTTACCCTGAAGCTTACAACAACCGCCCTGCGTTCTGGTACATTCAGTATCCCGGGCAAATGCCAAGATATATACGGAAGAAATTCAGCAACGGGGGCGGAGAATGGTCACCGGATTTTACAGAGAGATTTTCGGCTGTTCATCACAAAGCAAACAAGACGGATCCTTTCACCATCTCCAGTGTCCTCGTCTCCGACTCTGCCGCGTATCTCTGCGCCATGGCGCCCACATTGCTGCAGAGATGCGGCAGATCCGAACAAAAACCCAGCCCCAACAGTTGCTGCGAGTGGTCACGAGGTGGCGTCCTCATCCTTGTGATTAGAAGGTGACCAGGAGACATGCTTATGGAGATCTATTAAATGGGCTATTAACCTCTGCTGCTGGGAGTTGTCCCTAATGGTCCTCAGGTTCACTGCAACTTGACTTGCGCGTCCCTCGTATCCCCCTCGCGCAAGCTCCGACAATCTTGGACAACCGCTTAATGCAGTTAACAGCAGTTTTGGCCATGCAGGGTACCTACTTAATTCTTCGGGGGCATTAGGTCTCCAGGTCAGAAATATCCCTTATACTTTGCACTGTATTCCCAACCCACTCTTCGAATGTGAACATGCGGATGATTGCAGTGATGTAGCCCCTAAACTATATGCGAAGGAAAGGATATCGTGGAACTGTATACCAACTGGGGGCGGAGAAATTCGCAATTTTGAGCAAAGCGATCTACGGATCGCACATTACCTTCCATCCATATGTTATTCTAGAAGAAGGCTTCCGTCTAAGAATCAGCAATTCGTCCGACATACAATGGATCAGCTGGAAGTCGAGGCAATGAGAGCGACAGAAGCATGTGAGCGAAGGCAAATGCAGACGGGTGGGCATCGGTTGTGAGAGACGAGCCAATGATCCACCGGGAAAAAAATGCCCCTTAGTTTCCACAAAAGGAAAACGTAGATACCACGGAGCAGCTGGACGTCGAGGCAAAGAAAGCCAGAGAGCGTCAGAAACCGGTGAGCGCAGGCAGATGCAGGCAGATGTGCATCAGTTTTGAAACGAGATAACAATAACAGCTGATCTATGTTTCGTCACAGATAACTCGTCGGAGACACGAACAGCGTCGAATTATTCCTCTGTTCACTGACCTTTCCCAAACCAAGGACCATGTTGTGTACCTCGTCATTGGTGCTAATAATACACGGCTTTCCCGGCGAGTCTCTATTTAAATGGCCCTGCCGTGGACGGAGACATATGCCAGAGCGCTGATCGTTTTGTGTTGTGTTTGCAGGACCCCCGGCGATGATTCAATTTCCCAGAATCCGCCTGAGCTGACGGTTGAAGAAGTACAAACGGTAACAATTAAATATAGTTACCCAGCAACTTACCACGATCGCCCTGCCGTCTGGTACATCCAGTATCCTGGAAACAGGACATCAAGGAACTGCGTAGCAACTCGGCGGCAATGCATTCGCTATTTATGAGCGAAGCGAGGCACGGAGCTCTACATTTCTTTTCCTGGCCATTTTACAAGAAGGCTTTCGTGAAAGAATCAGCAAAATGGTGGGAGATTGTCGTGTTTATTGTTGGCTATATAATAGCAAAGTTTCTCATTTCTACACGCGCTCTCGCTCTTTCACTGGAGCAGGGGTTCCCAACATTGTTCTTCCCGTTTACCCCTGGAAACTTTAATGGAACATAACATTGTTATTTCACTTATTTATGAACAACAATTCATGAACAGGTACCGGTATACGAGAACCAAACGCAGTCAGTCAATGAGAAAAAAATATGTACAAATCCAGAATCAACAAATTTAGCCCCTGGGTAGACGGAATTTACCACCTGGTGCTAGACGTATTTGTGAGAAAGTTTTCGTGCGATAATTCGAACTGCTTCTTTGAGACAGTCATGTATGAATCGGAAACTGCGAGCGAGCGAGCGAGAGAGAGAGAGAGAGAGCGCTAGATCAAGGGGGGGTGGGGGTGGAGGCGAGACTGAGGTCGAAAGAGGAAGGAAGAAGCGAAAGAAAGAGGAAATTGAGGACGATACAGAGAGAGAGAGGAAGGGATGGAGAGAGCGAGCGAGTGTGTGTGTGTGTGTGTGTGTGTGTGTGTGTGTGTGTATGTGTGTGAGAGAGAGAGAGAGGGAGAGAGAGAGAGAGAGAGAGAGAGAGAGAGAGAGAGAGAGAGAGAGAGAGAGAGAGAGAGAGAGAGAGAGAGAGCGGGGGGGGGGGGGCGGAGAGAGAGAGCGAGCGGTAGAGCGAGGGAGAGAGAGTGCGAGAGGGAGAGAGAGTGCGAGAGTACGTGAGTGCGAGAATGTGCGAGATTGCGAGGGAGAAAAATAGTACTAACGTTTTCTTCATGACAGACCTGCCGTAAAGATTTTTGGGTATCTGACGTTGATGACGACGGATATTAACAAGGAAACGCACGCCAACCGTCAACCAATCGTTCACCGTGCGGCAGGTAAACTACGAAGCCCACAAAATAGGTTTCCAATATCTCACAACAGACGACGCAAAGAGACTGAGAGCGTCCCATTATTTCAGGCCGTTTAAGAGATTAGCAGTCATGTTCTCCCTCCGCTCCTTCTTTCTAATTGTGATCGCCCGATCAGGTGGGTGCGTGTTTAAATGTTTATTGTCTGACACGGGAGTCAGAACCCCCCCCCCCACACTGACATTGATTATATGCTTTGTTACAGGAATTTGTGAAGATTCCGTCTACCAGAGTCCGGGTGCACTGATGGCTGAGGAAGGACAGGACGTAACACTAAGCTGCAACTATTCCACAACCTACAGTGTAACTTTGCTCTGGTACATCCAGTATCCCGGCGATGCTCCAGTATATGTCCTGAAGGGTGTCAGCAATGGGTTGGCCTCTCCGTCTGCAGATGTTTCCGACAGAATTTCTGCTGATTTCCACAAAGGACGTAAGACATTTCCTTTAAATATCTCCAGGATAATTCTCGCGGACTCTGCGACATATTACTGCGCCATGAAGCCCACACTGTTGGAGAGAGATAGAGGCTTCGCACAAAAACCTCGCGCTAGACATCCGTCAGGCCAGGGGGCGCTGTTGCGCAAGTAATGTGAAGTGCATCTTACGCGGCAGGGACCCCGAACCACAAACCGCTCCGTAACATCCGCAATATCAGCAGCATATTCTATGTCAACTGCAGCATTGTCTAAGCGACATCCTCCAACTGTGCCTTTCCCGCCCTTTTTATTTCATTTAGTTCAGTTCAGTGTTGAGTAGAGATACAGGGCGGAAACAGGCCCTTCGGCCCACCGAGTCCGCACTGAGCAGTCCACTTATTTATCTATTTATGTATTTATCTATTTATTTATGTATTTAATTATCGCAGTGGTATTAGATCTAACAACATTTATTCCCTCATCTTCCATCGACACGCCTCTGAAGATCAATTGGATGTGTTAAATCCAACAACGGTCTATAGGTGGACACAGGATATGCAAATGATAACGGGATATTGATGAGATACAGACAAAGGTAATTGGTTTAACTTGGTATCATGGTCGGATTGGACATTGTAGGCCGAAAGGCCTATCCCTGTGTTGTGGAGTTCCATCTTCAAAATCCTGTGCCTTGTGGTACCTCTGCTTCGCGGAAATGTGTATCTCAGCCGGCGGTTACAGATTGCGCCGCCAGACAGATGGATAATGCCGAGGCGTGACCTTCTTTCCACGAAACTTTCCCTGAGGCGGTGACTGCGGTCAAAAATCTTTGCTATAAAAGCAGGTGCAGAATTCTCATGGACCTTCCGGCGAATGAACGCCAGAGAGAGAGAGAGGGAAAGAGTGCAAGAGGGGAATGGGAGATAGATACTTACGTACATACGTGAAAAGATAATGCAGAGAAAGAGAGCTAGATCGAGAGGGTATGTTATAGATTGGTGGAAAGAAAGCTAAATGGAGCGACAGACAGCGCGAAAATCAGAGAGCCCGAAAGGGAACGAAAGTGGAGGAGGCGAAAAGGAAAGTGTAGTGGAAGGGTGGGGGGAGAGTGAGAGGGAGAGTGAGAGAGAGAGCCAGAGAGAGAGAGACAGAGAGAGAGATAGAGAGATTGACAGAGATAGACAGAGACACAGAGAGACAGACAGACAGACAGAGATAGATAGATAGAGAAAGAGAGAGAGAGGAAGAAAGACAGAGACACAGAACGAGAGAGAGAGATAAATGGAGAGAGAGAGACAGACAGAGAGAGAGACAGAGAGAGAGAGAGATACAGAAATAGACAGAGAGAGAGAGAGAGAGAGAGAGAGAGAGCGAGAGAGAGCGAGAGAGATACAGAGATAGACAGAGTTAGACAGAGTTAGACAGAGAGAGAGAGACAGAGAGAGAGAGACAGACAGACAGACAGACAGACAGACAGACAGACAGACAGACAGACAGACAGACAGACAGACAGACAGACAGAGAAACATAGAAACATAGACATAGAAATTAGGTGCAGGAGTAGGCCATTCGGCCTGCACCGCCATTCAATATGATGATGGCTGATCATCCAACTCAGTATCCCGTACCCGCCTTCTCTCCATACCCTCTGATCCCCTTAGCCACAAGGGCCACAGCTAAATCCCTCTTAAATATAGCCAATTAACTGGCCTCCACTACCCTCTGTGGCAGAGAGTTCCAGAGACCCACCACTCTCTGTGTGAAAAAATGTCCTTCTCATCTCGGTCCCAAAGGATTTCCCCCTTATCCTTAAGCCGTGACCCCTTGTCCTGGACCTCCCCAGCATCGGGAACAATCTACCTGCATCTAGCCTGTTCCACCCCTTAAGGATTTTGTACGTTTCTATAAGATCCCCTCTCAAACTCCTAAATTCTAGAGAGTATTAACCGGGTCTATCCAGAGTGATAGATAGAGAAAGAGAGATCGAGAAAGAAACAGAGAGAGAGAGACAGACAGAGTGAAATGGAGAGAGGAAAGTCAACAAACGGCAGGGCGCTTTAAATTGTGTCGAGTTTACATCAGTTATGAGAAAGTAGCCAATCGCCAGTCCTGAGCCATAGAAACGCCCTCTTCTGTACAACGTCAGACGCTTCCCCTGGTATGCGCTTCATTGACACGCACAACACCAAGGAAACGTATTGTGAGCGGTCTATTCTCTCGGTACGTTTACCAAATCAGGAGTAATGTTCGACTTGTGCTCCTTCCTGATAATTATGCTCGTGCCGGCAGGTGAGTGCCTATTTATATGGTTAATATTCGTCAGAAAGGTCAAACCTTTTTTTCCGAAATGACCACGGCTCGTGTCCCTTGTTACAGGCATCTGTGAAGAAAAAGTGTCCCAGAGCCCGGCTGCGCTGATGGCCGAGGAAGGACGGGACGTAACGCTAAGCTGCAGCTACTCAACATCGTATCGTACAAACAATCTCTTCTGGTATATCCAGTATCCAGGGGAAGCGCCGGAATATGTGCTGAAGGGATACACCGATGGGCTAGCCCTTCCGTCTCCAGATGCCCCGGACAGACTTTCCGCTGTTCTACACAGAGGAAGTAAAATCTTCCCATTAAACATCTCCAGGATACACCTTTCGGACTCCGTGACATATTATTGTGCCATGAGGCCCACACTGTTACAGAGAGATAGAGGGTTCAAACAAAAACCTTCCCGAGACATCCAGCGAGCGGTCATTAGAGGGCGCTGTTGTGTGGGAAATTTGCTGTGTAATTGATACGGCCACGGTTACACAAATCCATTACGTTCCACATCATACACAATATTTCCATCGTTTTCCATGTGAAACGGACCACTATTTCAGAACAGTATTCCAAACAGATTTCCACCCTCGCTTGACGAGGTAGAAACGTCTGACAGGTTTAGATGATATGTGCCAAATGCAGTCAGATGGGACGTGTGGAGACACGTGTGGGACACGTTGGCCGGTGTGTGCAAGTAGTGCCGAAAAGGCTGTTTCCACATGGTAAGACTCTATGAATTTTTGAAATGAGTACACTTCTTTTTTTTCGCAGATATATTATACCGAATTACATTCCCCTCATTTTCCTTCGAGACGCCTCTGAGGATCAATTAGATTATTTGAATCCAATAACTGCATATAGATGGCCAGAGGATATGCAAGTGATGACGGGATATTGATGAAAAGCAGGGAATGTGATTGGTTTAATATGGCATCATGTTCGGCTCTGTCTTTGTAGGCCGAAACGCCTCTCCCTGCGTTTTGCAGTTCCATCTTTTAGTTCTTGTGCGTTGGTGCGGTGACTCCGTTTCGCGCCCCCGTGTATCCCAGCCCCGGAAGCAACAGATTGCGCCGTCAGGCAGGCGGATAATGCGGAGGGCAACCTTCATTCCACGAAACGTTCACTGAGGTAGTGACTAAGTTAAAAAAATAACTTTGAAAAATGCAAATTCTCTGATTTCTCATTGACCTTCCGGCGAATGAACACGGCAAAGGGGGAAAGAAGGGAGTAGGAGATAGATAGATAGATAGATAGATAGATAGATAGATAGATAGATAGATAGATAGATAGATAGATAGATAGATAGATAGATAGATAGATAGATAGATAGATAGATAGATAGATAGATAGATAGATAGATAGATAGATAGAGAGAGATATAGAGATATAGATAGATAGATAGATAGATAGATAGATAGATAGATAGATAGATAGATAGATAGATAGATAGATAGATAGATAGATAGATAGATAGATAGATAGATAGATAGATAGATAGATAGATAGATAGAGAGATAGAGAGATAGAGATAGAGAGATAGAGAGATAGATAGAGAGATAGATAGATAGATAGATAGATAGATAGATAGATAGATAGATAGATAGATAGAGAGACAGAGAGACAGAGAGACAGACAGACAGACAGACAGACAGACAGACAGACAGACAGACAGACAGACAGACAGACAGACAGACAGACAGACAGATAGATAGATAGATAGATAGATAGATAGATAGATAGATAGATAGATAGATAGATAGATAGACAGATAGACAGATAGACAGAGAGATAGACAGATAGACAGATAGACAGAGAGACAGAGAGACAGAGAGACAGAGAGACAGAGAGACAGAGAGACAGAGAGACAGAGAGACAGAGCGACAGACAGACAGACAGACAGACAGACAGACAGACAGACAGACAGACAGACAGACAGAGAGACAGACAGACAGACAGATAGATAGATAGATAGATAGATAGATAGATAGATAGATAGATAGATAGATAGATAGATAGATAGATAGATAGATAGATAGATAGATAGATAGATAGATAGATAGATAGATAGATAGATAGATAGATAGATAGATAGATAGATAGATAGATAGATAGATAGATAGATAGATAGATAGATAGATAGATAGATAAAGAAAATAAAAATATAGAAAAGAGGAAGAGAGCTAGATCGTGAGACGAGATGTGATAGATTGGTAAAACGATAGCTGGATGGGGCGAGAGCCAACGTGAGAGCCAGAGTGAGAGAGAGAGAGGGAGTATTTTGACCAGCTGTATCTCTGTCTGGTTTGGGGACTGTAAAGCCTACGACGTGAAGTCCGTGATGAGAGTGGTGAGGACAGAGGAAAAATCATCGGGACTTCTCTCCCCTCCATCGGGGATATTGCGACAAAACGCTTGGTGTCCAAGGCCAGCAGTATTATAAAATACCCCACACATCTCCATCACGGACTGTTCACTCTGCTCCCCTCGGACAAAAGATATCGTAGCATAAGGAGCAGAACATCAAGGTTCTGCAACAGCTTCTTCCCACGAGCCATCAGACTCCTGAATGCCATGTAATGGGCTGCCACCGTTGTCTATTTTATGCTTTTATCCTTTTATCCATTTTTTTCAAATTGATCCTTCTGTTAATTATCGTGATGCTCAGGGAGCCAAATGCAACGGAATTTCGTTTGGAATTGCATATATCGCTGTATTTCTAAATGACAATAAAGTTTGTTTGACTTGTTTGACTGCAGAAAGTGGGAGAGATAAATAAATAAAGAGATGTGGGAGAAGTGAGAGGAGGAAATAATGTTTACGGACTATAAAAACAACAGCGTTGATTTTGTGTGCAAAAGCAGCATCCGGTATCGAGAATAGGCCAATCAACAACAGTAACTGGGCGAAACGCCCCCATTGTGAGTAAAGTAATCAAACCGCTGTTCAACGTTTCATTCACACAGAACACACGACGGAAGAACACGAATGCCGCTCCATTCTTTCAGCGTTCTGTCCAAATTAGGAGTCATGTTTTCCATTTGCTCCTTCCTGATCATTATCCTCGTCCGGCCAGGTGAGTTGGTATTTAAATGGTTAGTGTCCGTCAACAGAGCCCGATCCTTTCCAGGAGTTATCACACGTCGTATTTATTGTTACAGGAGTCGGTGAAGAGTCAGTGTCCCAGAGTCCGGCTGCGCTGAGGGTCGAGGAAGGGCAGGACGCAACGCTAAATTGCAACTACACAGCATACGGTGGTGACACTCTCTTTTGGTACATCCAATATCCCAGCCAGGCGCCGAGATATGTGCTGAAAGGATTCAGTGAGGGGCAAGCCCTGCGAAGTCCAGATATCTCCGACAGAATTTCTGCTGCCTTGCACAAAGGGAGCAAGACATTCGCTTTAAAAATCGCAGGTATACAGCTTTCGGACTCGACGACATATTACTGCGCCATGGCGCCCACGCTGTTGCAGTGCGATTTGGGGTTCGAACAAAAACCACCCGCGAGTATCCAGCGAACATTCACCAGAGGGCGCTGCTGTACGATATATCCATAATACATCTGATGCAGGAGCGTTCAACTCCATAACGATCCGTATAATCTGCAATATCCCCATCTTTTCCCATGGGAAATGCATCGTATCTTCGGCAACATCATTCCAAACAATCTCATCACCCTGCTTCCTCGAGTGCATATATTGTGTGCATTTATCGGCTGACGTATTGGATGGATTAGCTTTTTATCTATCAATTTGCATCGGTAGCTTCTGGGGATGAAGTTTGATCCACTGAAGCTAACAACGGTCTATCGATAGTCACAAGGTAAGCTTGGAATGGAAGGATATTGATGACATACGGGGAAAAGCGATTATGTTCTATGTTCTAATTATTTTGCGGTGCGGTTCCTCCACTTTGCGACGCCGTGTATCTCAGCAAGCGGCAATACACCGCGCCGCAAGACAGCCGCGTAATACCGAGGGTGATTTTCCCTCCATGAAATGTTCCTTTAGAGAGTTAATGAGCTTTATGTGTTTTGAAAGAAATCAGGTGCCAGATTTATCTGGGATCTTCGCGTGTGTGTGAGAGAGAGAGTGAGGGAGAGGGAGAGAGAGAGCGAGAGAGAGAGAGAGAGAGGGAGGGAGAGAGAGAGAGAGAGAGAGAGAGAGAGAGAGAGAGAGAGAGAGAGACAGACAGACAGACAGACAGACAGACAGACGGACGGACGGACGGACAGACAGACAGACAGACAGACAGACAGACAGACAGACAGACAGACAGACAGACAGACAGACAGACAGACAGACAGACAGACAGACAGACAGACAGACAGACAGACAGACCGAGACAGAGAGAGAGAGAGAGAGAGTGAGAGAGGGAGAAAGAGAGAGAAAGAGAGCGAAAGAGAAAGAGAGACAAAGAGAGAGAAAGAGACGGGAGAAGGAAAGAGAAATAGCGGACGTTAGAAACAACAGCGCGTTTTCAAATGTGCAAAAGTACCTCCCGGTATGGGAAATTGGCCAATCAACAACAGTAACTAAAATAAACGCCCCCTTGCGCATAAAATGATGAAAACGCTGTTGAACGTTTCATTCGCACAGAACACACGACGGTAACAAACTAAGGCCGTTCCATTTTTTTAGCACGTTGTCCCAAATAGGAGTTATGTTTCCGCTATCCTCCTTCCTGATATTTATTCTCGTTCGGGCAGGTGAGTTGGCGTTTAAATGGTGTTTGTGACCGTCAAGGGAGTCAGATTCTTTCCCAGAGTGATTGCATGTCGTATTTATTGTTACAGGAGTCTGCGAGGAGTCAGTGTCCCAGAGTCTGGCTGCGCTGAGAGCCGAGGAGGGGCTGGACGTAACGTTAAACTGCAACTACTCCACAACATTCTCTTCCAACAACTTCTTCTGGTACATCCAGTATCGCGGCCATGCACCGAGATACGTGATGAAGGGATTCCGCGATGGGTTAGCGCAATCAGCTCCAGACATTTCCAGCAGATTTTCTGCCTTTTTACACGAAGAGAGTAAGACCTTTCCGTTAAATATCTCCAGGATACACCTTTCGGACGCTGCGACATATTACTGCGCCATGGCGCCCACGCTGTTGCAGAGAAATAGAGGATCCAAACAAAAACCTCCTTCGAGAGGCCACCAGAGGGCGCGGTTTTGTGAGAAAACTGCAGTGTATCCAATGCAACCACGATCGCGGACTTCGAGAGCGATCCACACCGTCCACAATATTCCAAACGTTTCCCACGTGAAACACACAATCTCCTCAGCAAAATTACGCCAAACAGTTTCCCCACACGTGCTGTATCGAATGCATTTATCGGTCTAGGTATTAGATGAAAAAATCAATTTCCCATCCACACGACTCTTTGTGGTTAACTTTGAGCCGTTGAAAGTAATAGCGGTCTTTAGACAGTCACAAGATATCCGGGGAATTGGGGCATATTCATGAGATGCCAGCAGAGATAATCAGTTTAACTGGACATCATGTTCGGCACGGACATTGTGGGCGGATGAGTCTGTTGCACTGTTCTATGATCTAATTATTGTGCGCTGAGGTGCAACCCAACAAATTTGCACTACTGAATCATGCATCAAGTGTAAACATATTGAAATCATCATGTTGATCTCCGTTCGTTACCACACATGCCCAGTGTGTTGCCCGTGTTCCTCACTAATCATTATGGCTGTTCTTAATGACTTATCAAAAATAGTCTTCATGCGACAATAGACAATAGACAATATACAATAGGTGCAGGAGTAGGCCTTTCGGCCCTTCGTGCCAGCACCGGCATTCACTGTGATCATGGCTGATCATCCCCAATCAGTACCCCGTTCCAGCCTTCTCCCCATATCCCCTGACTCCGCTATATTTAAGAGCCCTATCTAGATCTCAAGTTTTAGATTCGCATGCGTTCACCGGTTCTGTGTTATTTTACAGTGGAGATTGGAGAAGATGCATCGACACACTGTCCACTACATTTACTGTCGATCTTGCCCCTCCTGCTACGAAACGGAGCAGAACACAATGAAGGTTTGATAGGATGGGGCAACAAAGAAGCAGTGAAGTGATTGGCGGAATTAAGAAACCGAGCTATTTCTGGGAGTTGAAAGACAAATAAGCTCTGTGTTGAGAGGATGCGAAGCCATCAAGAATACGCCAATGAATGAAGAGCCTAGATCACAGCTCATTCACAATATGACATGAAACATTTTTCCGGATTTCAGTTCATATTTACTCTCCATGCAATTGAAACATGCTGGCATTGACTATTTATTCGCTTCTTACAGCTGCAGCTCTCATAACCGATATGTTCACGACGTTTCCAAGCCTGTATATTATGTTACTTTAGGGCATGAAATCTCATCATTCAAATTGAATGCAATGGAATCACTTTAGACAGGGATTCAATGGAAGGCTAGTAAATGAAGAGTATAAAGAGGAATACAAATGCAGTTCCTCAATAGTGATGTTGGGGGAATTTGAGGTGTGTCCAGGTTAATAGCTGGAAACTAGCCCCGGCTGGGTGAGGTCCTTCAGTTGGAACACACCAGTGTTCTACGTACGAGCGCTCTGCGATTCCCCTTTTACTTCTGGGACGCAATTGTGACGAGCAGAGCGCGGTGGAAATGGTTGGATGATCTTTAAAGATAATTTCATTTGGTAATTGCCAGCGCCTAACCCCCACCTTTATTAATTTTTGGGGGATGGGTATTATTAATTCCATTGTACCTCAAAGCAGTACCAGGATATGGGAGGGTGGGGGGGGGGGGGGGGGGGGGGGGGGTTCGACTGTGGACACAGAGGTGATGTTCTGTTGTTTAACTTCGTACTCGGACTCTTGCAGGGCATTGTCGAGGCGACGCCATTTCTCAGACACCAGCAATGAAAACAGTGAGTGAAGGCGATGACGCACCGTTGAATTGCAACTACGCAGCTACAATCACGAGAAATCTTGGACTAATCTGGTACCGTCAGTATCCAGGGGGATCCGTTGAGTTTCTGCTGCTCAGACCGAAATTCGAAGCCGCCCAGAAGAACAGTGCTGGAGAACGCTTTTCAGCGGAGCTCAACCGTTTGACAGGAACGGTCCCGCTGAATGTGTCGCAAACGCGGCTCCGAGACTCGGCAATATATTACTGCACTCTCTGCCCCACGGACGCGCATAATTGGGCTGAGCCTGTACTGAAACTACCAGAGCACACCGTCGGGTATCAGCGCGTAAGCACAACTTTGTCAGCATCGGCGCGTCTTCGCTGATTGCTGCATCCGTCCCAACGCCAGAGAGATGCGAGCAATATTTAAATACTGTTTCTTCCCAATCAAATGCTAGGCTTTCAAACACTACACAACACTAACCTGTCAACTATGAACTGTCTGTGGGTGCAATAAGCAATTCATGCTTTTTAATGCACATGGATTACGTTATTAATTTATCGTATATTGGCTGTCATTTATCATACTTCAGGCCTTGTCTCTCTTGTGAATTAATGGAACAGTAAACAAAGGAGGTTTGAGATGATTGGCAACTGAGAAGCAGTGTGGTGATTGGCGGAATTCAGCGAGTGAGCTAATTCGGGGGGGGGGGGGGGGGGGGGGGTTGGAGAACACATTCGCTATGTGCCGAGGGGATGTACCGTCGTCAAAAATAAACCAATGAATAGAGAGCCTAGACCACAGCTCTTTCACAATATCTGGTTAAACATATTTCCCGATGAAACCATTTCAGTTCGTATTCACTCGCAAAGCAATCACAACATGTTGGCCGTGATTATTTATTCGCTTCTTGCAGCTGCAGCTCTCTTAACCGGTAGGTTCGCGGCGTTTCCGAGCCTGGGTATTATATTACTACGGGGCATGATATTTTATCAATCAACTAGTTTGAATGCAATAGAATGACCTAAGAAAGGGAGATACACCCATGTTCTACGGACGAGTGCTGAAAGATTCTCCCCCTCCCAAGACAGAAAGATGACGAGCAGAGGAAAATGAAACGATTTAAATGATCTTTAAAGACAATTTAATTCAGTAATTCACAGCACTTTTCCGCCTCCTTGATGTGGGTCTTAGGGGAGAGTATTCTTTGCTGCCGATGTCCCTCAGATCGGTATCAAGATATCGGGCATTCTCCAGTATGAACATATTGGGATAATATAAAATAATTTAATGTCTTCATCTGGATCTTGCAGGGCATTGTCGAGGCGACGCCGTTTCTCAGACACCAGTAGTGGAAACAGTAAATGAAGGGGATGAAGCCGAGTTGAATTGCAACTGTACAGCTACAAGCTCGAACAGCTTTGGACTAATCTGGTACCGTCAGTATCCCCGCGGATCCCTTGAGTTTCTTCTGCTCAGAACGACATACAAAGCCGACGAGAAGAACAATGCCGGGGAACGTTTTTCTGCGGAACTCAACCGTTCGACAGGAACGGTCCCGCTGACGGTGTCACAAACGCGGCTCCGAGACTCGGCGATGTATTACTGCGCTTTGAGCCCCACGGAGGCGCAGAATTATACTGAGCCTGTACAAAAACTATCAGAGAACCCCGTCAGGTATCAGCGCGTAAGCGCAGCTTTGTCAGCATCGGCGCGTCCTCGTTGATTGCTGCACCCGTCTCAACGCCAGTATGTTTGCAGTCACTAATACTCGATTTTTAACATTAAAAAACTAGACAATTGAGTTGAAGAATTGCCGACAAACAAACATTAGCTTCTTGAACACTACACAGCACTAACAGATGAACTATGAACTGCCCTTGGTTGCATTAATCAGTTCTTGTAATAAATACAATATATTACAATATACATTGTAATATATACAATTGTATATGTACAATTACAATATATATTAATTATTTCGACTAGGGAATTGAATGCAACATCACCATGTTTGCGGATGGCACGAAGCAGGGGGGACTGTTAGCTGGGTGTGATGGTACACCAGTCATTGAAAGTAGGAATACAGGCGCAGCAGGCAGTGAAGAAAGTGAATGGTATGATAGCATTCATAGCAAAAGGATTTGAGTATAGGAGCAGGAAGGTTCTACTGCAGTTGTACAGGGTCTTGGTAAGATCACACCTGGAGAATTGCGTACAGTTTTGGTATCCAAATCTGAGGAAAGACCTTCTTGCGATAGAGGGAGTACAGAGAAGGGTCACCAGACAGATTCCTTGGATGTCAGGACTTTCATGTGAAGAAAGAGTGGGTAAACTCGGATTGTACTCGCTAGAATTTAGAAGACTGAGGAGGGATCTTATAAAAACTTACAACATTCTTAAGTGGTTGGACAGGCTAGATGCAGGAAGATTGTTGATGTTGGGGAAGTCCAGAACAAGGGGTTACAGTATAAGGATAAGGGGAAAATCATTTAGACGAAAAAACATGTTTCACACCGAGAGTTGTGAGTATCTGGAAGTCTCTGCCACAGAAGGTAGTTGAGGCCAGTTCATTGGCGATATTTAAGAGGGAGTTAGATGTGGCCCTTGTGGCTAGAGGGATCAGGGGGTATGGAGAGAAGGCAAGTACGGGATACTGAGTTGGATGATCAGGCATGATCATAGAAACATAGACATAGAAACATAGAAATTAGGTGCAGGAGTAGGCCATTCGACCCTTCGAGCCTGCACCGCCATTCAATGTGATCATGGCTGATCATCCAACTCAGTATCCTGTACCTGCCTTCTCTCCATAACCCCTGATTTCTTTAGCCACAATGACCATATCTAACTCCATCTTAAATATAGCCAACGAACTGGCCTCAACTACCTTCTGTGGCAGAGAATCCCACAGATTCACCACTCTCTGTGTGAAAAAAGGCTCTCATCTCGGTCCTAAAAGACTTCCCCCTTATCCCTAAACTGTGACCCCTTGTCCTGGACTTCCCCAACATCGGAAACAATCTTCGTGCATCTAGCCTATCCAATGACTTAAGAATTTTGTAAGTCTCTATGAGATTCCCCCCTCAATCTTCTAAATTCCAGCGAGTAAAAACCTAGTATATCCAGCCTATCTTTATATGGAAGTCCTGCCATCCCAGGAATCAGTCTGTGAACCTTCTCTGTACTCCCTCTATGGCAAGAATGTCTTTCCTCAGATTTGGAGAACAGAACTGTACGCAATACTCCAGGTGTGGCCTCACCAAGACCCTGTACAACTGCAGTCGAACCCCCCCCCCCCCCCTGCTCTTGTAGTCAATTCCTTTTGCTTTGAATGCCAACATACCATTCGCTTTCTTTACAGCCTGCTGCACCTGCATGCCTACTTTCAATGACTGGTGTACCATGATACCCAGGTCTCGTTGCATCTCCCCTTTTTCTAATCGGTCACCATTCAAATAATAGTCTACTTTCCTGTTTTTGCCACCAAAGTAGATAACCTCACATTTATCCACATTGTGCTGCATCTGCCATGCATTTGCCCACACCCAGTCTATCCAATTCACCTTGCAGCCTTCTAGCATCCTCCTCACAGCAAACACTGCCCCCAGCTTCGTGTCATCCGCAAACTTCAAGATGTTGCATTTAATTGCCTCGTCCAAATCATTAATATATTTTGTAAATAGCTAGGGTCCCAGCACTGAGCCTTGCGGCACCCTACTAGTCACTGCCTGCTATTCTGAAAAGGACCTGTTCACTCCTACTCTTTGTCCGCTTCCTGTCTGCCCGCCAGTTCTCTATCCACACCAATACTGAACCGCCAATACCGTGTGTTTTAGTTTTATACTAATCTCTAGTGTGGGACTTTGTCAAAAGTCTTCTGAAAGTCCAGATATAACACATCCACTGCTTCTCCCTTATCCACTCTACTAGTTACATCCTCAAAAAATTCAATAAGATTCGTCAGACATGATTTACCTTTTTAAATCCATGCTGACTTTGTCCAATAATGTCACCACTTTCCAAATGCGCTGCTATCCCATCTTTAATAACTGACTCTAGCAGTTTCCCCACTACCGATTTTAGACTAACCGGTCTGTAATTCCCCGTTTTCTCTCTCCCTCCCTTTTTAAAAAGTGGAGTTGAATGGCGGTGCAGGCCCGAAGGGCCGAATGGCCTAATACTGCACCTATTCCTCATGTTTCTATGTTTCTATGTCTCGTGCCTGTTATGCACATGGATCAGGTTGTTAATTTATAGAAGTTTTTTTATTGCATATTATACTTCAGGCCTCGCCCCCCCCTCCATGACGTCATGGAACATAAAACAAAGGATGTGTGAGATGATTGGGCAACAGAAGCAGTGATGTCATTGGCGGAATTAAGAAACGTCGGCGAATTGGGGAACAAATTAGCTCCGCGCCGACGGGATGTGACGCTGTCACGAATAAGCCAATGAATGAAGAACCTAGACCACAGCTCTTTCACAATGTCAGATTAAACCTGTTTCCGGGTGAGCGCATTTCAGTTCATATTCACCCTCTATGCAATTACAACATGCTGGCCTTCGCAATTTATTGGCTTTTACAGCTGCAGCTCTCTTAACCGGTAAGTTCACGACGTTTCCAAGAATGCAGGGCATGAGTTGGCAGGCTCGAAGGGCCTGCACCTAATTTCTATGTTTCTATGATATTTAACCAACCAAATACGTTGAATGCAACTGAACAACTTTAGAAAAAAAGTCCGTACGAGGACAGTAAACGAAGAGCACATTAGTATAAACAGATGCAGTTTCACAGTAATGGATGTTCGGAAAATTTTACACGAGTTTCCAGGTTAATGGTTGGAAAGCAATGGTCATTGTATCAGTATCAGGATGAGGGGTATTCTGAAGTATGAGCTGCATTAGATGGTGTTGTGTTACTTATCCCCGGACTCTTGCAGGGTATTGTCGAGGCGCCGCCGTTTCTCAGGCACCGGCATCGGTTACAGTGAGTGAAGGGGATGATACACAATTGAGCTGCAACTATACAGCTACAAGCACGGCCACTCCTGGATTAATCTGGTACCGTCAGTATCCCGGCGGTTCCCTTGAGTTTCTGCTGCTCAGAACGAAATTCGAAGGCACCCACAAGAACAATGCCGGGGAACGTTTTTCAGCGGAGCTCAACCATTTGACAGGAACGGTCCCGCTGACGGTGTCACACACGCGGCTCCGAGACTCGGCAATGTATTACTGCGCTCTGAACCCAACGGAGACGCAGAATTGAGCTGAGCCTGTACAAAAACTTTCAGAGAACCCCTTTAGGTATCAGCGCGTAAGCGCATGTTTGTCAGCATGGGCACGTCCTCGTTGATTGCTGCGCCCGTCCCAGAGCCAGTATGTTTGCTGTCATTAAAACACGATTTTTAAATATTCAAAAAACATGACAATGGGGTTGAAGAATAGCTTCTCACCAACAGACATTAGGTTTTTGAACACTCCACAGCACTAACAGATAAGCTATGATCTGTCTCTGGTTGCATCAAGCAGTTCATAACTCTTATGCACATGGACAAGTTTGTTAATTTATTGAATTGTGTGTATTATTTGTCATACTCCATACTATGACGCCATGGAACAGAACGCAAAGGAGGTTGGGCAACAAAAGCATGTGATGTGATTGGCTGAATTAAGAAACAATGTTAATTCGGGGAGTTGGTGCTCAAATTTGCTCTGCGCTGAGGGGATGTGACGCTGTCAAGAATAAGACAATGAATAGAAAGTCGAACCACAGCTTTTTCACAATATCAGATTAAACCTGTTTAAGGGTGAGACCATTTCAGTTCATATTCGCTCTCAATGCAATTAAAACATGTTCGCCGTGACAATTGATTGGCTTCTTGCAGCTGCAGCTCTCTCAACGGGTAAGTTCAGGACGTTTCCATGCCTGCACATTATATTGCTGCAGGACATGTTATTTCATCAATAAAATACCTTGCATGCAAAAGAATGACTTTAGAAAGGGAATCAGTGAGGGGACTAAACGAAG